>CM076571.1:852061220-852383540 GCA_034641835.2 Pinus albicaulis
TGCAAGATATGTTCATCGGACTGTTCTTGGAGACCTCTAGACTGTTCTAATGTCAGCAAAGGAAACATATAGTCTTCATCTTCGTAGGGGCTCTCGAGCCATAGTGGTACTTCCGCAGCTATCTGAGCAGGGGGAAAATAGACAAGGCTTGGCTAGTGGAACCATTGGAAATGATCATTTCTCCATTTTTGCACCCTATGACAGCAGCAACAGTTGCCAACCAAGGGCATCCTAGAACTACAAGATGTCCAGGTCTCGAGGTTTTTGGAGAAATGACGATAAAATCTATAGGGTATTTCCAGGAAGCTATAGTGACCACTACATCTTCTAGGGTTCCTATTGGTTTGATGACGGATTTGTCTGCCATTTCTAGAATGATGGGGGTGGGTTTAAGCCCTAGTAACTGCAAAGATGTCATAGTCTCATATTTCATGGCATTTATTGCCGCCCCTAAGTGTACAAGTGTGTTTGGCAGAAGTACTCCGTTTATTTCAATGGTGACAATGGGATTCCCAGGGTCCTGATACTTCGCAGGCAAGTCAAAAATCATGGTGGACATTTGGCTCATGATTTTTACACTCTGGTTCTTATGCCCTTTCCTACCTGGCTTCTTGATGCAGAAATCCTTGACAATTTTGGTGTAAATAGGGATGTCTCTGATAGCTTGCAAGAGTGGAATTTTAATGCAGACATTCCTTAATTCATCTTCTATTTTGTATTCCAAAGGAGTCTCTTCTTTCTTTACAAGGAGTCTTTCTGGGTAGGGTGGTTCATTTGATTCTTCTTCTTGTATTTGTTTTTGTTTTTCATTTTGCATATGGTTTTCGGATGATGTGGATGGGACCTCCTCCTCTATGACAACAGCTGATTTCCCGTTATTAACTGATTTCCCTGATCGTAAATGAATTTCGTTCATGGGGATGGTAGTGATCATGTATGTAGGGAAAGGCTGGATGTTTATGTTCTGGGCAGGTTGAGGTAGTCTATTGTGGTTTGGGTTATGTATGGGCTGCGCAGGCAATAGTGTAGGGCGAGGTGGGTTTTTAGGTGCCTACGAGGATGATGATGGGTTATATGGCGCAAGTAAAAGTTGATGCAAGGGAGGGGATGGAAACAATGGTTGTTGATATGTGTGAGGGTTATACCCTTGTTGATAGGATTGCATGGTTGGGTTGTACCCTTGATAGGTGTGAGGGTTATACCCTTGTTGATATGTCGAGGTGCTTGGCATATTCGGGTAGGGCGCATAGAACTGGCTCTGTGGCTTATAGGGGTTGATATAAGGGTTTGCCCTCCAATTTTGGTTCCATGGGGTGTTTTGGGTTTGAGGAGCAGCCCAAGGAGGATATGTTGGCTGGAAGTTTCAGGGTTGAGTTTGACTATATCCTTGGGGACTAGGTTCTGGGAACATGTTCTGATTGGGGCCTCTCCAAAAGGGCTTTTTACTTGCTTGCGATGGATCATATGTTTCAGCATTCCCTTTATAGATGGCCTGCAGACCGAGATGAGATGGGAATTTACCGGTAGCATGTTCTAAGGCACAAATTCCACAAACCTCAATATTGTTGATGGGACACTCTCTTTCCATATTCTTTTTCCTACATCTGGGACAAAATATTTCCATAGCAGCCCTTTTGTCTTCTTGTTTCTTCTTATGTTTCATTGTGTCGAGCTGGTTGCCAATGGTGTTTAAGATGTCAATTTTGAAGTCTTCCAACAGGTTCCCTAGTTTGACCCTAGTGACAGCAGTAGAAGCGGGTTTCTAGTGTCTAGGTGTAGTGTCTCGGAGACTATCACGCAGTGTCCTACCTACTTTAGCATGGCTTCTAGAATAGGTTCGACAAAGTTCGGCTATTTTAGAAAAATAATTTTTGTAAATGTCGCCACTACTTAAGAGGTTTAGAGTATCGATACATTCGTCTCTTAATCCTTTTAGAAAGACTGTTTTGACCGTTTTTTCCTCTAGATGGGCTCCTTGGGATTTCTGAAAATGATACAGGAAGGGCTCAAGATATTCTTCTAGGCTCTCGTCATCTAGTTGTTGCATTCTCAGAATATCATTGAGGTCCCTAGTTTTGCAGAAATCCTGGTATTTCTTAAGAAATATAGATTTCATGCCATCCCAAGTGTATGTGGTGTTTTCCCCTAAGCTCATAAACCATCGAAGTGTGGCATCCTTGAGGGTGGTTGGAAACAGTTTCATTTTGTGTGCATCATCGTAGTAATAATAGCTTCTACACAAAATATCAAATTCGAAAAGGAAAGCATCAGGATCTTCATAAGACTTACCATAAAAGAGCGGCAGGGAGGTCATTGGAATTCTCTTCATTGTGATATTCCTGGTGATGTCTAGGATAGGAAACCCGAAGGTAGTTTCTTCGTCATCGTCGTCTGGTCCCCCTCATGGTCCATCGGTGTTTTCTCTCCTTGGCCCCTCAATGTTTTCTCCCCTTCGACCATTCCTGTTTCCTCCAAAGAAAGTTGGTCCTTCCTCTTCTTCAGGAGTCATCTCATTTTTTTTGTTCTCACCTTCATTGTTTGCCATAATTGTGTTGATGTTGGTGGAGAAAGAGCCAATGGACAGCCTTACTTCTTCTTGGTTCACAAGTTCTCCTTCCAAAATCTCCTTCCCACTAGTACTCCCTTTTTCGTATTTAGTACCTGCGTAACGATCAACGGGGTTAGTTAATGGAGTTTTTATAGGACCAAAATTTCAGGAAATTGAGAACTAGAAATAAATCTACCTTTATTATCCCTAGGTCTACTTATACGCATAAGGAAATACGAATAAAATTAAGAACAAGCAGTAATCGGTCAGACTTTGGAGCAACCCCACAAAAGTGGATGCATGGCTCTTCACTCACGTCATACCGTACTCTCTCCGCCCTCTAACAGCCCTGCAAGATCTCTGAAACTTCAGACAATAATGATTACCTTAATCTTGGAATTACAGCTTCCTCGGCAACGACGCCAAAATGTTGTGTGAAATAACTGTTGAATTAATTCACCAATATTTATGTATCAATCCAGACTCGTAAACATGAGCTGTACTATGCTCTAAGGATTTAGCTCTTAGAATCAAAGTTTGCTTGATTCCTTATGCTATTTAATTCAAGAATTGAGGCACACAAAAACATCTATAAACACAAACCTAGAAAATAAATCAATTCATAGGAATAATCAGCAAATCCTAGTTGGAAATCTTCGTTCTATCTATTTAAATCTGAAATCAAAACCATTACCAATCAACAGCAACAATAACTCACTGCTTGAAGAGAAATCTCAAGAACCCTAATTCTGCTCTTCGGAGGTTACACTTGAAAGGAATTATCTAACCTGAGTGAACCTATAAATGATCCCACACTCACACAGTAAACTTGCAATTACAAATGGTATCTCTAATTATTTCTAATACAACACTCCATGCCAGTTTCACTATACTAGGGTTAAGCGGAGAAGTGCAATATCACACTGGTTTGGATATCAATCTTACACATAGACTTGAGTCATGACAACCTTCAATTTTTCATACCTAGCCAACCCATTTATATATATACTTCTAATAGTTTAATTTTACAATTTCCACTTTGCAAACCAAACTGAATCAGACTCAAGCTATCAGAATGCACAACTGTTCTCTGGGGATCAGCTTTGAATTACAGTTATCTTTTATCAAATTTCAAATTATGCTTGGGCAAGGTTACTTAGGCTTCTATTACAATGGACATTCTTCAACAGGACAATGTCATGAATTTAATCAACACATACCGCATCAAGATATAAAACAGAAACAAAGATGAATTTCACAGTTGACCAGCTCACTTCTTTGTTTTAAGGACTAGTTTTAGTAGGAAGGGAGGTCAGGTAAGTTCTTAGAGTTCATAGCCCTAAAGATAGATTATGAGGCGATACAGAAGCTATCCCCTTGAGCAAATCTATGGAAGTTACTCGTATCAATTTTATGAAATATTGAAAGGTTAGGTCAGCAAGGTGGAGCATGCATTATCATGGGCAATTATATAATCACTCTCTAGGACTTGCAAGATGGTTTCAATTTTCAATGGATGATTGCTTTCGAATAGGGCTTCAAGAGTTTGATTCTTCCATCACTCTTATGGATTGGAAATTTGAAGCCTACACCAAATAGGAACCCTAACACACTAATTCAAACATCAGTCCAAGCTAGTTAAAACTCTGTTTTGAAGAAATACACACTTTCACTAAGGAATCTCGCTAATTCAACTTGACCCTACTGCAAACTCTAATCTCATGCAAATAAGGCAAAACTTCAAACACCGATTTAAACATGCCAAAGGAATGGAGAAAGCTCTCTGCTCAAAACTACTCTATGCATTATCTATTCTCTTTACCTAATCAACACCTTGGACAAAAAATGTCTTGATGTAAGCTAGAATTCAAATGCAAACCAACATTGCTTCTTTAAATAAAAAAAAAAGGATCCAACAAAATCATGAAAATTCTCTGCTACCACAGTGGCATCCATCTGGGCTAAACACATCTACAGGTCACTCAATGTACGGGACTTATTCAGTACACAGAAACAACCATTATCGAATGTCTTTGCAATCTAGTCTATGTTCTTCCACTCGAGTTGACCTTAGTCATACATGTTTCACCCTAGCTTATTCAGCAGAAAGATTAAATTTGAGTGTGTACAAACCAAGGGTCTGACTTTCACACAACAACTTGTTCTCTAAGGCTAATGGGGGGTATGTACCCAAGCTCTATTTCTTGAGAAACACTCAATATATGTGTATGCAACCAATTGAAGATCAAAACACAATTTATATGGAAGCAATTAGATTTGGGTTATAATTACAATGATATTGCCAATCAAACCCTGGAGCTACGCAATTTCCCCCTATGGCAACATTCCATTAGTGCTGAGATTGCTCTTCTACGATGCCAATCATGAAATTTGGGAATTTAACACTACAACATACGAATTAACCAATTTCTCAAGATTGAATTTTGAAAGAAATTTCCATCTGGCATTTAAAGCAATTGATATCCATACACCATAGCAACTGAAGCACATTGAAACATAAATTGATTTCAAAGACAATGAATTATGTGATTTAAATTAACGATATTTAAAAACTCGAGCAAACGTGAATTAAGCCAAGACCAAATTGTTTTCCAAAAATAATTTAACTCTGCAATCATACATTTAAATCAACTAATTCCTGGGGACTTCAGCAAATGTAAATCCAGCAACATAAATCGATTTCCACAACTACTTGACTCTGCAATTGAAATCACCGAATCCCTGAAACTTTAGCAAAGGTGGACTATGCTACACATAAATCGATTTTCTTAACCAATTACTCTGCAATTCAAATCTTTGAAACTCTGGAAAATGTTAATCAAACTAAAACAAATCGATTTTCACAATTTAATTAAATCTCTGCAATTCAAATCTTTGAAACTCTGGAAAATGTTAATCAAACTAAAACAAATCGATCTGCAAAAATAATCAATTAACTCTACAATTCAGAAATTTAAACCACATAGTGTCTACTAATTACCTCTAGCTAATTCTACTGGGCTAAACTGGCTATGGTGGGCCCTTGCCACACCCAGGAAAGTGCTGATTACATACTACCTTACACCTACAGTAGTTTGCTTCAGAAATTCATCACACCCATGGCAATCTTCAGTCAATCAAGAACACACCATCATTTTAAATCGACTTCTGCTTTATAACACCAGAGAACAACGTAAATGGACAGTTAAAAGATGTAGTATATTAACTCTCCTCATCAAAATGCGAGTCTCTGCCTTTATAGGCATGCTTACATTGCAAATTTAGTAGCAGTTTCATTACATAGCAGGGCGTTGGAGACCGAAGATATGGAAACCACAATATTAGCATTACCCTGTCTAAATTACACTTAGTATCATTTTTCTATTACAACTGATTGCAGCTATAATGAAAAAATATCTTAATTTGAATCAATCAAACTCCACCATGTGTAGAGTGGCCAACTGGCCCTTCACCACTCTTGACTATGTCAAGGTGCTAGAAGGACGTTGAATTTACTGAGCTAGAGCTTCCTATGCTACCATATCTATTTTAGGATGTCTGAAAAGACATAACTTCCTCCAAGTCAACAGAGCTAATCAACAAATCGTGCAAGATATCCATTGTTCTGCCCATAGTGGTAAGTTGACAAATAGTATATCACTAAAAATTCCTAATACTAGCTATAGAATAGTGAAAACAACTCTACTTGTATTGCTTTTACCTTTAACCATAGTTGATGAAGGTCTGGCCATTTTAGGGACTTAGGAGAGGAAAAAGGGGGTATATAGGTGTCAAAATTAGGCCAAAAGAGGCTAAGGAGGTGATGAAGAATAGACAAAAAGTAGCCTCAACATCTCCCCCACACTTGAGCTGAGGCATGTTCTCATGCCTCCAAGTCATCACTGTCTAGTAAAAAATTAGTTGCGTGGGCCAAATTTTCCAGACTCTTCCTGAATGAAGCTGAGCATTTTGTGAACAGTGTAGCCAGTCTTCTAGCACTTGTCCTCTCCGCAACTAAATTTTAGATGTTTTCCATGACTGCAACCTTCGAGCCTTCCTTTGAAGCTTCTCATTCTGTACATACAATCGAAGGTTCTCTACTCTTAACTGATTATTTACCTTACTTACATATTGGAAGAGTGTCTGAAACCTGTGAGCCTTGTTCCTCAATTTAGAGATTCTCTTCTGAAGCTTTACTGATCTAATCCTGAAAAAAATTATTTTTTTATTTTTATTTTTATTTTTTATTTATTTATTTATTTATTTATTTTGGACTGATATCTTTGCTGGGACTGTTGACTGTTGGGGATGACCTTCATCTGGCATGTGGCCCATACCCTGCATTGGAAAAGGACCTTGCTGTTCTGGGCTTATGGAAGCAGGGGTAGGAGTAAAAGCATGTATATCTTGGGCAATATCATCTGGGATCTGAAACTGATGGGAAGATGATGGAGATGAAGGGAATTTAGGAGAAGGTGAGGGAGAGGGAGTACTAGAATATGGGGATGAGGTGCAAAGGAATGTGGTAAAAAGCATGTACTTGTAGTAATTATTTAAACTACCTATAACTAGATTAAGTAGATTAAGCACATACCTTTGTCACTTAAATGATATTGGGAATGGATGTAGAATAAAATACTATCAATACAGTAGCAGGTCTGTTGTTCGAGCTGTAGCTTCTGCTACAATTATGATCATGGTTAATAGTAAAATTTACAGTAAGTAATGATATCCAAATCAATCAAACTTTTGGACCTAGGCTGCAATTCCAGGGCTTTACCGCTGTTAAAAAAATAGAACTCTACACAGTTCATTGGTACCACAGATTATCTATGATCATGCTGTAGCTTCTGGACAACATATTTCCAAAAGAATATTTTGGTTCAGTAGTGAATGTCCAGGTACAAAGGTGAAAAATCCAGGGTAACTGAAGCATGGAACTAGTTATTGTGCAAGACAGAACATAGAACCTCCAATTTCTCTAACAAAGTTCCACTCAGTTTTTGTGAGGCAACGCTGGAACCTGTCCACCATCTCATGGATTTTAACTAGGCCTGAGATGATAATTGCTTGGGGAATTTCTATTTAGGGAGCTTGAAATGTCTTTAAAGAAGGCTCTGAGGGGGGTTTCTTTTCCGTAAAAATTTCAGTGAGCTCGGAAAAGAATAATTCAATGCCCATTTGATCCCTAGGCTACCACCACCTTATTTTTTTATCGAGCCTAAGGTAGTTCATGCTCAAGGCATTCATATTTAGAGAGTCTTAGTTGCCCATATAAGACTCCAGGGAGTTTCTTTTACGTAGCTATTTCCTTGGGCCCGAAAAATAATAATTCTATGCCGAAGGAATCCCTAGGCTACCACTGGTCCATAATTTTTACGAGCCTGGATCAGTCAGTGCTTGAGAGCTTCATTTTTCGAAAGTCTGAAGACATCTAAAGAAGACTCCAACTGTTCCTTTTCCATAAGTAATCTGGTAGGCCTGGATAAAGGAATAAACCAACTCCTGCCAAATTTCTCCTTTATTCTACATGGATTGTGGGGAGAACCACCTGTAGATATGGAAATTGACAGTCCACTAGTTAATCTATATAAATATATATACATATATATGTAAAAATAGATAAGAAAAATCAATCAACCGATCCAGCAAGAGGCTGGTCATTTCCCTGAACCAGCTCTAGTCCTGGATCCTTCTGAATGTCCTGTAAAAAAAAAATCATGTGAGATTGGTTTATGATAAACTTTTAGCCGATGGCCATTCACCACCAAGGAATTCTACTCATTATCACTAGTTCTAATACGTACTGACCCATTATCAAAGACTTCAACTACTTCATAGGGTCCCAACCAATGAGTAGAAAACTTACCCTTGAAGTGTTTGAACTTACTGTCGTACAACATGGCCCAGTTTCTTGCACAAAAGACTTTCTTTTTGATGAAATTATCATGCCATCTGGCTCTTTGATCTTGTACCAGCAAGGTTTTGTGGTATGCGTCCTGTCGGATCTCATAGAGCTCATTTAGTTGCATCACTCTTTGCTCTTGGGCTTTATTCATATTCATTCCCAATTGGGCGTCGGTCCTAAATGTCTTCACTTGGAACTCGATGGGAAAAAGTACCTGTTTCCCATAGACTAGCTCGTATGAGGTGTGTCTCGTCACATTTCTCTAGGTAATCCTGTAAGCCCATAAGGCTTCCAATAGCTTGTCCGCCCAGTCCTTATGGTGTAGTTGAACAGTTTTCGTGAGGATGGACTCCAAGACTTTGTTTGTGGACTCTACTTTCCCATTAGCTTGATGGTGGTAAGGGGTAGATCTAGGGTGTTTAATTTGATATTTCTCAGTGAGTGCCTTGACCAATTTTGATGTGAATTGTGTACCTTAGTCGGTGACAATCTCGCGCGGTACACCAAATCTCGTGAAGGTGTCTTCAAACATAAACTCTACTACTGCCTTCTCCGTGGAAGCGTACAATTCTTTCGCTTCCACCCACTTGGTGACATAATCGGTGCATACCAAAATGTATTTCTTTTTCTTCGACATCGGGGAGATGGGCCCTACAAAATCCAACACCCACTTCTTGAATGGTTCAATGGCTATCTGGGTTTGAAGAGGCATTTCATTGGAGGAAATTGGCCTCCCCATCCACTGGCAAGCATCGCAACTGGAGACAAATTTCTTAGCATCTTTAAAGAGCGAGGGCCAATAATACCTCGTACTGAGAACTTTGTACGCGGTTTGTTTGTCGGAAAATTTCCCCCCTGCAAGGATCATTGTGGGAGGCTCTCAAGACATCGTACATTTCATCTTCCCGCACACACCGCTTCATGATCAGGTCTGGTCCTGTGTAAAACAAATCTCCCTCGATCCAGGAATAATTAGCACTGCGTTGTACAATGTTATGTTTTTCTCTGGCAGACATGCTCTACGGTAGTTTCCCTCATACCAAATAGTTTGCAACATCAGCGAACTGGGGAGTGATGGTAGAAATGGCGAATATTTCTTTGTCTGGGAATTCATCAGGTACCGGAGTTGCTGTGCTTCCCTGTCCAATATTCAAACAAGACAAAAGGTCAGCTGCTAGGTTATCCCTTCTAGGCCTATCGATTACAGTTATATTAAATTCTTGCAAAATAAACAACCATCTAGTTATTCTACCATTTGTAATTGGTTTATTTATTAAAAAACTAATGGTAGAATGATCGGTATGGAGAAAAGTCTCATAACCGGTAATGTAATGTCTAAACTTCCCAATGGCATGCACAACTGCTAACAATTATTTCTCAGTGACTGTATAATTTAATTCAGCGGGGGAAATATTTTTGCTAATAAAATAGATAGCATAAGGATATTGATATTCCCTTTGTCCCAAGACTGCTCCTAGTGCAGTGTATGAAGCGTCGGTACATATGTGAAATGGCAGGGACTAGTTTGTTCCTCTCAACACCGGAGTGGTAGACAATCTATCTTTTAGTATCTGAAAGGTATGTTGACGGTTGACATTCCATACAAAGTCAACATCTTTAGTCAATAACTCAAACCAATTTCACAATCTCTCAAATCGAAGAAAGATGTCGAAATAGACCCATACAAGCAATGTGAGCTATGCTTGGAGTGACAAGAAGCAAAAATGAATGAAATAGGCAAGACTCACTCAAGACTCATTCCACCAAATGCAATCACTCAAAACGGATCCAGGGAGATAAATGCAATCAAGCAAATAACGAAGGTGGCTGTGAAACAAAAGACTCCAACTCCTGCAGGAGGCTCAGCATACCCTAGCACTAGAAAACCCTAAGGCCATGATGCTGAAATAAATGGACAAACAACCGAAGGAGGGAAGTCGTTCACAGTCACAAACAATCTCAAAGCACTCAAATCAAGTCAAGAAAACACCCAAAGGCACCAGTATGGACCAAAAACTCCAAAACAGGGAAAACCCTAGCACCTACAGGAAATGGCGTGACTATTTGGCTGTAATCCATGCTAGATAGGGGATGGCGCGGGTGATGAACTGGAAATAAGCGCAAGTGGGCGCGACTGTCAGACTGCAAACAGCGCCAATCAAGCCAACCTTGGAAAAATGAAAATTTAGGAAAAAAAGAGGTCAGATATGATCCTCTGGGGCTGAACAGGGGTCTAAGACTCAGCAAAAAAACCAGAAAAGGAAATCTAAGCAAGCAAAGACCAAGATGAAGACCTAATGGATGAAAGAAAAAATCACACTGATCCCTAGTGGAGTCGTCAATTTGTTGGTGAGGTAAATCCCCTCTGCGGACAGAGGTGATCCCACTAGCCCTAGAGTGGGTCTAGCCACAAACAAGATACGCTATAACATCAATTCCTAGTTAACAGATGAATGGAGTTTCGATAGATAACTTACCGTATATCATGCGTTGTTGTCATCGAAAGAGTGGCTACCTCTCGCTTTTGGTTCGACAGATCACGATTTGCTCGTTCTCACGCTCGGATACTTGCACATACACAAGAAACAAAGATGACATACAACATACTATTTCGCATATGTAACTATCAGTCAGTCAAAAAAGACTAAATCAATGCATCAATAAACACAACACAAAGATGGAACCAATACCATAGTCGACTATATTATTAAAAGGAAGGAAGAGTAAAACCAAGCTCCGACATTGCAGTCTCCTCCAACAGGGTTCCAGTGGAGCGCGTCTCACAAAGCTCGTTGGGAATTCAGACGGGGCTCTCTCTACGGGATTCTCCCTAGTTCTACCTTCTCGATATCGATTATTGAGCTATATTATCTCTTCTCCAAGTTCGGCTTCTTAGCTATATATTCAGCTAGATTTTGTAAAGGGAGAAGGCATGTTTATATAGAGGAAGGAGGAGAGGTTAGGATCCCTATAATCATGGAGGGGAGTCCTATCTTCAAGAATGTTCTAAAACCACTACCTAAAGGAAGAGATTCGTGGCTAATCAAGTTTAACCACTTGTTGTGACTCATCCCTGAGGTGGTTAAAGGAAACTTCCACCTCTAATTTGTTAAAAAACATTCCCAAAAAGGCCAGCGTGGGTACAACAAAGGGACAGAGCGCCAGCTGGTGCAGCCTCTAGTGTACATCCACCACACTGGCACGAGGGGTGAACTGGCTACCCGCGCCAATACCAAAACATAGGTTTTTATGGGCTTTCTGAGGAAATGTTCAACAAGAGAAGTGATGTCCTTATGCAGAAGGATGCAAAGAAGGTTTTTGTAGAGTATGACACTGCTCACAGGTCACGGGAAAGACCCTCCAATATGCGGGGCGAGGGATTGCAGGGACGGTGACAAAATGATGTGTAACACTTGTCCTATCCTAGCCTACTTTATCCTACCCTAGCCTAGCCTTATCTAACCTTGCCTAGCCTAACCTACTATAACCTGCTTTAGCATAGCCTACTCTAGGTTAACATAGACTAGCCTAGGCTACTCCTTCCTAGCCTAGCCAAGCCTACTCTTTTCTAACCTAACATAGCCTAGCCTAGCCTAACCTAGCGTACCCTAGCCGACCCTAGCCTAACCTAGACTGGCCTACCCTAGCTTAACCTAGTCTAGCCTAGCCTAGCCTACCCTAGCCTAGCCTAGGCCCTAATCTATACTAGCCTAACCCACTATATCTTATTCCATCTTATCCTATACTAGCCTAGCCTAATCAAGCTTATCCTAAACTAGCCTAGTCTAGCTTAGCCTACTCTAGCCTAGCCTAGACTAGCCTAGCTTAGCCTATGCTTGCCTAGCCTAGCCTAGCCTTACCTAGCCTAGCCTAGCCTAACCTTGTTTAGCCTGGCCTACTCAAGAATTGTCTAGCCTAACCTAGAATAGCCTACTATCCTACTCTAGCATAACCTAGCCTTGTCTACTCTAGCCTAGTCAAGCCTAACATACTCTATCCTAACATAGCCTACAGTAGCCCAGCCTAACATAGCCTATCCTAGCCTAATCTAAGCAACATTAGCCTAGCCTAGCCAACTCTATCGTACTCTAGCCCTACCTAGCCTATCATATTGTATCCTAGTGTAGCCTACTATCCTAGCCTAGCTTAGGATAGCCTATAATTCTATCATACTTTAGCCTAGCCAAGAATAGCCTAGCCTACTCTTTCCTAGCTTAGTAAATCCTACTCTTTCTGTTGTGAAACTAGCTCCAAAAATAGAAGAAAAGAGATATCAACGCCTTGGAAATAAGACACTTTGAGGGGGAAAACTCCAATACATTACATGAATGAACAATTCTTGGATGATACAAATTACAAAACCTCCTTTCTATATATAGGAGTCCATGGGGCCACAATGTAATCCTAGCTGACCTAACAATAATAATTTAAGGGCACAATAATAACGATATGGGGGTTACAAGGGTACAAATATAACAATAAGGGGGTTACATTAACAACAATAAGGGACTATACTAGTAATATAGGGACCTAACATGCCCCTCTCCTTCAAAAAAGTGTTTTCCTCAACGCTTGAGTAGCTCTGGGTGCTTTTGTATAAAATTATCATCCTCCCATGTAGAATCTTCAGTGGGTAAGTTCTTCCACTCGATGAGATACTCTGAAATTGATCGATTCCGTAGTTGTCGAGTTCTTGTTTCCATGACCGCTTCAGGTTCCAATATGATTTTTCCTTCCTCATCAAGTTCTCGCAATATTGTTTGAACTGGAAGATTTTCACCTATAACCTTCTTTAAGCATGAAACATGGAAAACTGGATGTACTCGCGAAGAAGCAGGAAGCTCCAATTTGTATGCCATAGAACCAATCTTTTGCAACACCTTGTAAGGACCATAGTACTTTGGGGATAATTTATTATCCTTCTTAGCTTGCTTGAGGGACATTTTTTTGTATGGTTGCAGCCGTAAAAATACCCAATCTCCTACATCAAAACTTCTTTCGCGGCGATGTTGATCTGCCTGTTGTTTCATTCAATTTTGTGCCAAATTCAGGTTATCCTTTAAGAGTTGGAGAACTTCTTGTTGATGCTCGATGTGATCTTCCACTGCTTGAACCTTCGAATTTTCCCTTAAATATGATGTGATGGATGGTGGATGATATCCATAAAGTGCCATAAATGGGGTCATTTTTGCTGTAGTATGGAAGGAAGTGTTATACCACCATTCAGCGAGAGGTAACCACTTGACCCATTGTGTTTGTTTATCGTATACAAAACAACGAAGATATCCTTCCAAACATTTATTTACTATCTCAGTTTGACCATCAGATTGAGGATGATAAGATGAGCTATGAGCTAATTGAGTATCCAAACAAGAAAATAACTCCGTCCAAAAATTTCCAGTAAAAATGGGATCTCTGTCGCTCACAATAACCCTTGGGCTTCCATGTAGCTTTTGAATTCTGTCCATAAATGTAGTAGCAACTGTACTTGCTTTAAATGGACGAGATAATGCACAAAAGTGTGCATACTTGGTAAGTCTATCAACTACCACCATGATGACACTCTTTCCTTCGGACTTAGGTAAACCTGTGATAAAATCCATTAAAATCTCCTCCCAACGTTGACTTGGAATGGATAAAGGTTGTAGAAGACCTGGGGTCTTAATTGTCTCAACTTTATTCTGCTAGCAAATCAAACATTCCGCCACAAACTTTTGAATATCAGATTTAAGGCCATCCCAAAAAAATTCTTTCTTCACCCTGTGGTAAGTTTTTAAAAATCCTGAGTGTCCTCCTAAAGGAGAAGTGTGCAATTCAAAAAGAATCTTTTGTATTAGTTGGGAATTCTTACAAAGATATAAGCGATCTTTGTACCATAAGGAATCATTTTTCCAACTAAATGTATCAGATGTACTAGGATCTTGTCGCAAATTTTGAATGAGTGTCCACACTTCTTCATCATTCTTCCATTCATCTCTTGCTTCGGTTGTCCAATCTGGTTGGATAATAGAAATGGCACAAAGCAATGCTTCCACCTCTTCATTCTTTCTTGAGAGTGCATCTGCAACAACATTTAGCTTCCCTTTTTGTAGATTATTTCAAAGTCATAACCCAACATCTTTGTGACCCATTTTTGCTGCTCTTCTGAAGATAGTCTTTGTTCCAAAAAGTGTTTAAGACTATCATGATGAGTTTTTACCTTGAAGTGTCTTCCCATTAGGTAAGTTCTCCATTTCTTTAGTGCATGCAGTATTGCTAACATTTCCTTCTCATAAATAGGTTTCTGTAAATACTTTCCTTTGATTGGACGACTTTCAAAAGCAATGGCTCTTCCTTCCTGCATTAAAACTGCACCAATTCCATTTCCTGAGGCATCACATTCCACAATAAAGGTTTTTGTGAAGTCTGGCGTAGCTAAGACCGGTGCTAGGCACATTGCCTTTTTAAGATGTTCAAAGGCCTTAGTTGCTTCAGGAGTCCATGAAAATGCATCTTTCTTCAATAATGTTGTTAGAGGTGCTGCTATTCTCCCATAATTCTTAACAAACTTGCGATAATACCCTGTTAACCCAAGAAATCCTCGCAACTGCTTTATGGTTGTGGGGACTTTCCATTTCTTAATGGCTTTAATTTTGTTAGGGTCTACTTTAACACCCTCGTGAGATACAATATGACCCAGATATTCCACATCTTGTACTCCAAAGAAACATTTGGATGTTTTTGCATATAATTGTTTCTCCTGCAATAGTTTGAGCACCCTGTCAACATGTTCAACATGATCCTTCCAAGACCTGCTACAGATTAGTATATCATCAAAAAATACTAGCACAAATTTTCTAAGGAAGGGTTTGAAAATGGAATTCATCAACCCTTGAAATGTAGAAGGTGCATCGGTAAGGCCAAAAGGCATGACCAAAAATTCATAATGACCCTCATGAGTTCGAAATGTTGTTTTTGGAATATCTTCAGTCTTCATTCTAATTTGATGATATCCCGAATGAAGATCCAACTTGGTAAAATAAATTGCTCCATGTAATTCATCCAATAATTCATCAATCACAGGAATGGGAAATTTATCTTTAATGGTGAGCTTATTGAGCTCCCTATAATCCGGACACATTTGCCATGATCCATACTTCTTGTGTACCAATACTACAGGAGCAGAGAAAGAACTTTGACTAGGTTGAATTATACCCGCCTTTAACATTTCTGCAATCATACGTTCAATTTCGCTCTTTTGGAAGTAAGGATATCTATAAGGCCTGATGTTTGGAGGAACACTTCCTGGAATCAAATGAATAGCAAGATCATGATCACGAATAGGTGGGAGTCCTTTGGGAGTTTCAAACACCTTGGAATGATTGTCCAAGACTTGTTGGAGATCTGCAGAAATAGATGATTTTGATGTCGGAACTTCTAGTGAGCATAATTGTGCAATTACGCCTCGTTGTTTTTTCTTTAGAAGCTTTGTCATGACATTAGAGCTTATTATCCTTCCTGGCTTCCCTGCAATACTTCGTAATTCAACTTCCTTTCCTTCTGAAAAAAATTTCAAGAAAAGTTCTTGAAAATTAAAAGCTACCGTCCCCAAAGATTGTAACCATTGTACTCCTAGTACAACATCAACACCTCCCATAGGAATGGAAAGCATTGGAATATTCAATACATATTACCCCATGGTTAGCTTGATATTATGGCATTTTCTAGAGCAATTTATAGTTCCTCCATTTGCAACCATCACTTGACATTCTGGTGCTGGGTATAGGAAACAATTCAATTCCTTGGCTACCTTACAATGAATAAAATTATGGGTACTACCTGAATCAATCAACACTATTACCTTTTTCTTCTTGATCTGTCCTTCTATCTTGAGAGTTTGAGGAGTGGTAATTCCTGCCAATGCATAACATGATATGGTCGGACTCATTTCTTCCTCTTCAAGGGCTAGTTCCTGGTGTATATCCTCTTATTTTGAAGATTCTTGTTCACTTTCTTCTTCCTCTTCACAATCTATGTAAAATATTTTCGTCTCAGCACACTTATGACCTTTAGTGTATTTTCTATCACAATTGTAGCAAAGCCCTTTTTCTCTTTTTTCTTCCAATTTTTGTGGTGTCAACCTTGTAGGTTGTGGAAATCTAGGAGTAGCAACACTTCCATCTTTATAGAAGTGAGGGGTAGGCCTCCTTGTCGCCATAATTTTACATTCAATTTTTCTTGCCAACCTAAATGCCTTCTCCAATGGATCAGGTTCCAAAACACGAACTTCATGTTGGATGTTATCCTTTAAAGTACCTATGGAGAGATCAATCATGTGTTCCTCTGGAATATCAGTTACCCTTATATTCAATTTTTGGAAGTCCTCAATGTGCTCCCCCACTGAACACTTATGTTTGAGATTTATCAATTGCCTAAAGAAAGTGTTGCTCTTTGTATCCTCATAATGTGCTATCATTTCCTCCATAAAAATTGACCAAGTGGCAATTTTTTTAGGGGAGCAAAGCCATCGATACCATACAAATGTATTTTTTTCTAAACGTGAAGTTGCAATGCGTACTTTTTGTGTGTTTTTCACATTATTGAGATCAAAATATTGCTCCATTGGTAGTATCCATGTTACAGGATATTTTCCATCAAACTTCCTCATATCCATTTTTGGAATATAGTCGTTCTTCCCTCCAACATTAGAGTTTATGAAATCATGATTAACATTTATTTTGTTCTCATAATTATCCTCTACTATATTTTCACCATTAGGAAACATTTCTTGTATCAAATTTGTCAAAACTTCCATGTCTTCTTTTAGATCATTCTTCATGTTTTCCATCTTAGCTTCCATGTCATCCATCTTATATTCCATGCCAGCTTCCATGCCATTCATCTTAGCTTCCATGCAATTCTTCAAACCATCCATCTTAGATTCCACGCCTTTCTTCAAACTATCCATCTTAGTTTCCATGTTTTTCTTCAAAAGTTCCATGTCATTTTTTGTTGCTATTTGCAAGAGTGAAATTTGTTGCGCTTGCTCTTGTAATTTTGATATGTCATGTTGTCATTCTTCGTATTCATGAGTCATAGTAGAGCCTTCCAAAGGCTTAATGGGTGTTGAATTATTTTTAGGGGCCATTTTAGAACCCAATACTGATATCTATTCTAAAATATGCCATTGGAATCAATTCAACTTGATTCTTCAAACAAGACTTATGCAATTCGGAAGAAAAAAATACACACCTTTTACTTGATTTTGAGGAGCTAGATATTGAAATTGACTTAGCTCTACACTTGCAGATCCACAATATCTGAGCTTAGGCCCTGTAGTATTCCTCTGAAGCTTCTTTCAAATGTCATAGTTTTGATTTGATTTGGATTCTTCAAGACAAAGTAATGTCCAATCTCCCATAATGACCTCATTATGGACTAGTTCAGTAGAGCGAACTTGTACGACTTTCCACGTGTCACTGTTTGCTCCTTTAGCTCTGAAATTTATAGACAGGAAACTACAGTCTGTGTACTTTCAGTCACTTTTTACAGAATTCCAATCTGATGCTCAGAGAGAGAGAGTTATGAATATTTTCCCGCGATCACCTCTTTGAGATGAAATCTAAGAGCCTAAAAAAGACCTAACTTCCACAGATCATATCTCCAAAAATGTTGCGAACCAAGCTCTAAAATTTTGCGATGATGTTCCTTAGGATTTGAGCTTCACGCTCTAAACATTTCAGCTTCTGAACCTTCGTAGAAAAAACTTTATAACACAAATTTCGCGATGACATTTTTAAGTGAAATTGAGGAGCCTGCAAAAAGCCCTAACTTCCACAGATCATATCTCCGAAAATATTGCAAACCAAGCTCTGAAATTTTGTGACAATGTTCCTCGGGATTTCAGCTTCTTACTCTAAAAATTTTAGCTTATGAACCTTCGTAGAAAAAAACATTATAGCGAAAATTCCATGATTACTTGTTTGGAGCAGCGAAACCCTAGAATCCAAAGCTCTGATACCAAATGTTGGGAAACCAGCTCCAAAAATAGAAAAAAAAATATATCAACGCCTTAGAAATAAGCCACTTCGAGGGGGCAACCTCCAATACATTACATGAATGAACAATTCTTGGATGATACAAATTACAAAACCTCCTTTCTATATATAGGAGTCCATGGGGCCACAATGTAATCCTAGCCGACCTAACAATAATGATTTAAGGGCACAATAATAATAATATGGGGGTTACAGGGGTACAATAATAACAATAAGGGGGTTACACTAACAACAATAAGGGACTATACTAGTAATATAGGGACCTAACGTATTTTCAACTATCCATCACCATCTCTCCCTTACCCCCCATCTCTCTCTCTCTCTCATGTTTGTCTCTCTGTATCCCTCCCTAAATCCCTCCTTAAAAATATCCACCATCAAACTCTATCTTTCCCTTCCTCCTTATGTCTCCCACAACTCCCCGACCCCACCCCCCCCAATCCATCCTTAAAAATAGCCACCCTCAAACTCTATCTTTCTCTTCCTCCTTATGTCTCCCACGACTCTCTCCGCCTCACTCTACCTTCATTTTGTCTCCCACAATGACGTCTCCCCCTCCCCCTCTCTACCATCTCACCCTCCTTCCTCATCCCTTACACTTGTTGACTCCCACTCATTCTCTCTCTTCCCCCCCGCCAACTCTTTTCTCCTCACTCACCCATTCATTCTCCCATCGCCTCCCATCCCCCTCTCCCCCTCACTTGCAGCCCCGCCTTAACAATTTCCGATGTGTTAAATTTCCACGTTGTGAGAATGTGTTAGCATTCCTTGTGGTAGGAATGAAAAAACATTCCCACTACTAGAAACCCGTATGGATTTTTAGTGCTAGGAATACACATGTGGTTTCTTGAATTTAATTGTTTTCCTTACAGGAAGCTTACGTGCATGAAAGTTGGTTGCTTCAAATATAATTTTAGAATAAAAAACCCGGTGGTTTGGGCTGGGGTGAAGATACATGAGAAATGTCAATTTTTTGGAAGACACACATACAGACACAGATATATATATATATATATATATAGAGAGAGAGAGAGAGAGAGAGAGAGAGAGAGAGAGAATCATTGCCAATGAAAATACAAACACATATACAATCAATATATAATTTGAAAAAAAAATAATCATGTTTATTATTTTTAATATGTTTTTTTCTTTAAATTTATTAAAATCTTAAATTCATCCCTAGTTTATTTCCACTAGAACTATTTTTTGGCCCTAAATATTTGAAAAAAAAAAACTTGGGGCATTAGAGGGAATGAGATGTACATTCTCTCAAATAATAATAATATATAAATGTTTGATAATGTTAAAACTCTTTTATGTTGCAATAACTCAAGGCCTTCTAATTGCAAGGATATAATGTTTTCATAATTTTAGAAAGATATAAAATTAAGCTTATAAATTTTGAAAAAATAGTTGTGAAAAAGAACAAATTGTTCTCTATAACTCTACACATTGTTGCACCAAAATTCCATCATTTAGGTACTTAAAGGTTGCACTAATGGAAACAGATGCATTATATTTTGTGTGATAACATGCCAATGTTAGAAAAATTAAAAATTCACATAGTGAGATACAAATTGTATAAATAAAAACTATATATTTACAAAGATAATTCATTTTCCCACATTTAATCTTTCTACAACATATTCAATTTCATTTCTTAAGTTCTCTTAATCATCCCTTCAATTTAATAGATTGTTGTTTTCCTAAATTTCCATTGCTACTAACTTGTCATGAGAGACAATTATTAACTTATACCTTGTAACACCCCACCCAAAATTTACCCGCTTTTAGAAGATCACCAAAATAAACATGAGATGAGACTTAGTATGCATGACCCAACTTCCAAATTTCAGTTATGGAAATGGGGCCAAACTTTCCAAACTTTTCCAATACTTATTGCAACACTCAAGAACTACTGAGAACCGATTTAACATCTAACTTTACTGGTGAACTTTTCCCTAAGTCTAGGAAACTCCCTAATCTAACTTTCAATCCAACTGCACCTATAGAGGCCAGTCAATGTGGCTACAGGCTACCAGCAGTATGGATGACCCATCCTCCATTCATATGTAGCGGCATGGATGACCTAGCTTTAGTGCGGTTATGGTAGAGGATTTCTAATTTCATGATTTGTCTCAAAAAACTTAAGCTAATAATCATCCAACTATCGAGATCCTTCCAAAGCTCGATCATTAACATGTACAAGTCTTCAAGCATTTTTCTTGGCTCTGTTCCTACTCAAGCTTTTCAAATACATAATAATCATTTATAAAAAAACTCTGTAAACATATTTGTAGGTCATGAATGCATTTCTGTTCATTGTTTCCTCAGTTTTATTAGAGAATCATCTAGAAGGCTTACTTCCCTCTCAGGAAAGGTGCATAAAACACTAGTTAGATCATGCATTCATATAACCATTCAATAACTTATCAGACCACGAACAAAATTCATAAAAAGAGCACATCATACAATAAGAATGTACCATGAATATAACCAACATTTAAGAAAAATGAATCCATGAAAAATAAGTCATAAAATCAACACATTGACTAATACATGTGCTCATTGACCTCAATAAGAAATAACACATAATAACATATACATAAATCCAACCAAGTGAGGGACTTCCACGTACCACCCGACCATATATTGGGTTGAACCAAATATTTCTTTTAGCTAATCACCCTTGTATCATTTTCCAAGCATGAATGTGGGATCACATGGGATAAAAAAAAACAAAACCAACCATGGAATATAGAGCCAAGCCACCTCAACCCTCAACCACAGTTATTTAACCTAAACTAGTCCAAAAATCACCAAAATTTCTTCACCATACTCAGAGGAATTTTCCTTCCTTCACCCACATGTCAAGAGTTCTAGGAGGAAACCATTTCCACCCTCAACCCTTAGGAATTTTCCTGAGATCACCTCAACGAGGATCCAAAATCTACCAACAATCCAAATCTTAACCATAACAGGGAACCCGCTACATCATGGCTATCCAGGAAATGGAAAAGGCAAGGTTGTACATCACTATGAATCTAGGGAAATCCCATGCCAATGAAAGAAAATATAAATAATAAACCAATGCATATTCCATGCATCAAATCCCATCATGATAAATCACACATGCACATTGTTACCTACAAATACACGATTATTTTTCTAACGTTGTTCAATGCTATCCAACTTCCTCTTATGCTCCCTTGCTTTCCTTGTTTGTTGCTTGAGTCCTCCTTGTTCCCAAGTGCTTGTTCTCTCTCTCTTGCTTTTCTCTCCTCTAAGTGAATGCCAAAATTTCCAAGAGTGTGTGTGAATGTTCTCTCTCCTTTTTCTTTTCTTTTTCCTTTACTTTTCCTTCATTTTCCCTTGCATGCATATTCTTGTCCCTTCATATTCCTTTTGTCATATTTTCCTTTATTTATTTCCAATGTAATCCCCCTCCATTCAGCTTGGAATGTGTGTCCCATGACCTTGGTTTTATTTCATTTATATGTAGACCTAACATGGTGCTATTACAAACCCCTCCCCCTTAGGGCAACACCATCCTTGGTGTTCTATGACACTTATAACTAGACAAAATTGTTGAAAAACATGGAAACATACTGGTTATGGATCTATATAAACCCATCTCGATGAAGTTTTTACAATGATATATACATATGTACTTTTTCTTCAACCAACAAATAAACATATTGTTTATGGAGCTTTATAAACATAGTTCGATACAATATTTACAATGATATACACATATATACACATGCATATTTACTTCAACCAACAAATAAAATGATATGATGCTTGAACCAGCAACAAGGGATTCCATAAGCTCACAACTCCACCCTCAAAAGTAGTACTATGGATTCACCTCCTTCCCAGGAATTCCAGAATCCATGGTAAAAATCAAATCATGCCTCAATTTCCAACACTACAATTTTTGTGCTCCTTGTTGTCATTATTTTCCGAGAACGCTCCTAATGTGCTTTTGATTCCATCTATCAATGCTAATGACCAAAACAAATTTATTCCCTGGCCCTTCTCTACTTCCCAGTCCCTCAGTCAATCTGGTCACCCTCTTCCGTGCAGTCACTCACCTTCTGATTTCAATCATCCTCTTCTCTGCATCCCAGTCCCTCGGGAGATCCATTACTTTGCAAGGTTCCCTCGCATATGAAGGTATCAAAAACCAAGGCATAGCCCTTCCTTAAAACCATGATACTGATCATAACATGCTTATGGAAATCAATTGACACTGTTGGGTACCAGTGTCCCACAATGGCCCTGCTCCTGAAGTCCTTCACTAGCATATTGTTAAATGTTCCATTTCCTTTTTCTGTTGTTACTAAATTTCTTGTTGGCAATTCCAGCCACCCAAACTGGGAATTTTCCATGCTTTCTTATATCAAGCACATAATTTCCATTAGGCTCTAAAGGAATTGTAATACATTCAATTCATACCTCATTAGTAGCTCATAAATGAGGCGACATTTGAAATTTTGTTTAATTCTTGTGACAACAAGTAAAAATAGCTCCTTGATCAAATCATCATGTATAAAATTTCACTTCCGATTAACTCAAAACTCAACCATCATAAATCAGAATCCTATATTATGTTCATAATTTTGAAATAAAAAACTGAAATAAAATAATGATACTTATCTTTCAAATTGTTCTTTTCTTCGTCAGCTTGTTTCTTGTCCTCTTTCCACACACTGGATCGATTTTCCAAACTCAGTAAGCACCCATTGTATTCTCTTCTCTTTGACCACGTACACACACTAGATGAGTTTCCAAACCTGACAAGCACCCAATGACTTCTCTTCTCTTTTATTCTATATGCATGATTGATTTATCAAAGCAACACGGGTATCCAGAGACTATATCGTATCTACCCTCAATATCAACAACAAGGGAATTCATAAACTATAATTCTTGCACCCTCAACATCAGAAAAAAGTGAATCCAGAGACTATACCATCTCCACCTTTAATATTAGAAACAAAGGAATCCAGACAGTGGCATACCTACCTCTCCCATCACATTATACAACACATACACCTACACAAAGTGTACCACAACACTTTCACATATACACATGATATAAAACCACACATACACATTACACATGAGACAATACAACACGTAAACAACGTGTACAACATGTATACAACAAAAATATTGCACATCCAAAAACCAAACCGCCTCTATGAGGAAACTGTGCCTCTAGTATCTTCCCCACACCTTGTTGCATGCATCTGCAATCCAAAGCCAGAATTTGTGGTGTTTTTAATTATCAATGTTTGTCCCAACATGCCATATATCACACAACTTTCATTATGCTAATGTATCCTTCATCATTCTCTATTCATATCATCAACATAGGCATATTAATAAATACATAATATCAAAATCATATCCACATGATACTAAAATCATAGATCTTCTAGGGTTACATTGCACACTTGATTCCTCATAAAATCAGGAAATGTTTCATGCCATTGACCCCCATTTATTTTACCTTTCCAGATTAATTTTCTCATGGTTATACTACCGCTATCTATTTATCCTTATGGACCCAACCAACCCAACTGGATATCACATTATTTCCTTCAACTGCCCTTTATTCAAGCATCGGGCTTCAACCGGGTCCTATATTGCTTCTTGGCTACCAATCAACTCTCCCTGAACTCCATTATATTTCTTGTTTAACCAAAAAATTCCTAAGACCCTCAAAATCTAAAATTTAAGAATAAGAAGAAAAGATAAATAAAGCATGGAAAACCAAACAACAATATAACACCACAAACAAAGTGGCATGGCCATGCAAAAGTAATAGTCAAAATTGAAAATCAAGCACAGAGAAATCATGAAACACCAAAAGAAAAAAACTTTCAACGGACACCATGACTCAACCCCCATGGTCTCCTAGTGCTTCCAAAGGTTCATAAGTAAAATCTCAACGTCAGCCTTCTTCAAGATTCTAATGATAGTCTCTTTTTCCATGTAATTCCCTTCATCACAATGCATAAACACATGCTTTTTAGTGCATTAATAAATATAACAATATACCAGTTTCCTGACCCTGTTGTACCAAGCACGCTTCCATGCAACTGCACATGCATGTATCATATCTCAAGGGATTTCAATTCCCTTGACGAGTTCAACTATAATCAGAAACTAGCTACAATATCTACATCTAACCAACCATCTCCCATGTAGCTTCCTCGACCCAAAATTTCTTCCATGCACTTTAACTTTCTCTATTACTCGTCTCTAGAGCATGAGGTTATTTTGTTGCAGATATTAAGTCAATATTGGTCTCTTCCCAAGTTTTCAGGGCTTCAGGGACTACTATCTCCGCCCATAGCCTCCAGGGAACCCAAGCTATTACAGGGCTCTAACCCACAACCTCCACAAAACCCAAGTTGCTACAACGCTACATAGATCCCAACCTAACCCACAACCTCCAAGGAACCTGAGAACCAATCCCATTCACTTTTCTTCAGAAATTCCTTGCTCTATATGTTTGTTATCAACTGCTACATAAATCTAGGGGATGCTCTTATCTACACCCTCAACTGCATGCACCTCTTGTGCACTGTATATTTGGGGCCTACCACCTTGATACGATGGACAATCCCTCCTGTGATGGTCTCAACCACAGTTCCAAAACCTCAAAGGTTTTCTTCCAATGCCCTTATTCTACTACTCCTCAAGTTGAGACCCGTGTCCTCTTTGAGCTGCATTAAACTTCTTATGGAGAGCCACATTTTCCTTATCACCTGCATCCTGAGATCTTCCTCCCTTCTTTGGCCATTTTCCTTTAGTATTTTTACTACCCTTCCAATCACTCTTGAACTTAGGATTGCGCTTTGACTACTCATAACAATGCTCCAACGTCCTGATGACTTCCTCCAATGACAAAGGATCATCAAACCCAATTTGATCTTTGAATGATAATGGAAGTACACTGATGAACCTTTGGATATTTGCTTTCTCATCCTTGAGATAGGGCACATATCTCAATAAATCTAGAAATATGGTTGTATACACTTCATCTATCCTAGAACCTATCTTAAGCTCAACAAATTCCTTGGCATTTCCATCATAATATCTGTCAGAAAAGTACTTCTTGAAGATTCCTTCAATTTCCTCCCATGTTAGCTCCTCTTCTCTGATACCTCGGACATGCTTAACATTTTCCCACCAGATATTATCTTTTCCCTTGAAACTAAAAGTAGTTATCTTTATTTCATGTTCTTAGAGTAATCATGAAGTTTGAATAATTTCCTCATCCTAAGCAGCCATGCTTCTGCATATTTTAACTTAGTCAACTCACCATCAAAAGTAGGAGCTTTGGCTTTCTTGAAATCTTATGGAAATTATCCCCTCTCACTCCTCCTATAATGATGTTGGTGGTGATGGTGATGATGTCTTCGAGAAGTAGAGCTGGAATAAAATCCATGAGTGCTATCCCTCCTCTTAGGTGCATCCAAGAGTCTTCCACTCTTCATTGTATCATCCCTCTCAAGCATGTACCTTTTCTCAAACCTATTTCCATATGCACCATTAGTCTTTTCTTCCTGTTTATCTCCATGAGTAAGGCCCAATTGTCCCTGCCTTTGCAAATCTGAAAGGCTCTGGAGGATGAATGCATTGATCTCAACTTGATTTTCTTGATATTTCATAAGCATTTCCTGTGCTTCAATCAACCTCTCATTATCTGCCTTGCAACGTACAATCTTTTCCTTCAAAATTATCAATGTATTTGTCAGATCAAGAGAGTTTCCCTCTCCTTGTTATTCAACTAACTTCTCCCAATCCACTAATGTCTCTTTCAGCATGTACATGGATTCATATGAATTTTACTCAACTATTCTTCTCTTCATCTCTCATCCTTCTATTTCCTACTAAAGTATAATCAAAAGCATTACCTTAACTTACTTTTGGTGAGGCTATTGGGTCTGCACAAGCCAATTTAGATTAGTATATTAAACATCACAAGCATATAAGCTCATACATTAATATCATAACAACAAAAATAAATAGATAACATGTATGCATGGAAACATATAGACAACTAACATGCATGCATAAAAATCTCCATTTTTACCCGAGGTCCAGTGCTACAACCTCGCTCTGATACCACTTTGTAACACCCCACTTCCAAATTTTAGTTATGGAAATGGGGCCCAATTTTCCAAATGTGTCCAATACTTATTACAACGCGCAGGAACTCTTGAGCACAACTTTAACGTCCCAACTTTGCTGATGACCTTTTCCCTAAGTCTACGCCACTCCTTGACCTTTTTTTTAGCCCAGCCACTTGCACATATGTCAGTTAGTGTGGCAACAGGCTTCCAGCCACACGGATAACCCATCCTCCCTATGGCTACAGTGGCATGGATGACCCAACTTCAGTGCAGCAGTGGAAGAGGATTCCTAGTTTGAGGATTTGGCTCCAAAAATTTAAGCCAACAATCATCCAACTACCCAGATCCTTTCAAAACTCTGACATTAACTAGTACAAGTTTTCATGTATTAATATTGGCTTTGTTCTTGTTCAAGCTTGTCAAATACATGATAATTATTTATACAAAAAGTTTGTAAACATAATACATGTATGTCATGAATACATATGTATTCATTGTTTCCTTTGTTTCATCGAAGAATCATCTAGAAGGCTAACTACCCTCTTAGGATAGGTGCATCAAACACTAGTTAGCTCATGCATTAATATAACCATTCAATAATTTATCAAACCATGAACAAGATCCATAACAAGAGAACATCATACAATAAAGTTGTACCTTGCATATAAACAACATTTAACCAGAATGATTCCATGACAAGCCAATCATAAAATCAATACATTGACCAACACATGTGTTCATCGATCTTAATAAAAAATAACACATAATAACATATGCATAAATAGAACCAAGTTAGGGACTTCCACGTACCACTTGACCATATATTGGGATCTGAGAAAAATATTTCTTTCATCAAATCACCCTCTTTCCATATTTCGAGCATGAATGTGGGATCACATCGGATAAACAAAAAAATATCAACAATGGAATCCAAAGACTAAACCACCTCAACTCTCAACCACAGTGATTTCACCTAAATTGGTCTAGAAATCACCAAAACCAAACGAGCTTGGATGCCTTAGACTTTCTTCACCATATTTAGAGGAATTTCCTTGTCTCAACCCACCTTTCTAGAGTCCCAATAGAAAACCATCTCCACCCTCAACTCTTGGGAATTTTCCTAAGACCACCTCAACCAGGATCCAAAATCTATCGACAATCCAGAGCTTAACCAAAATAGGGAACCCACTACATCATGGCTATCCATGAAATGACAAAGGCAAGGTTGTACACATAAACAATAAACCAATGCATAGTCCATGCATCAAATCCCAACTTGCTAAATAACACATGCACATTTTTACCTACAAATCCACAACTATTTTTCTGACCTTGCTCACTGCTATCCAACTTCGTCTTGCGCTCCCTTGCTTTCCTTGCTTGCTTGCTTGAGTCCTCCTTCTCTCCAAGTGCTTGTTCTCTCTCTCTCTCTCTCTCTCTCTCTCTCTCTCTCTCTTTTCTCTCCTCCAAGTGAATGCTAAAATGTCCAAGTGTGTGTGTGTGAATGTTCTCTCTCCTTTTTCTATTATTTTTACTTTATTTTCCCTTCATTTCCTCTTGCATGCATATTCTTGTCCCTTCATCTCCCTTTTCTCCTTTTTTCCTTTATTTCTTCAAGTAATTGTCATGTATTGTCTTTTGTCTTTTCCAATGCCAATGCCAATAATGAACCATAAGTGATTTCCCTTCATTTAGCTTGAAATACGAGTACTATAACCTTAATTTTATTTTATTTACATAAAAACTTAACCCAAAGTTATTACATACCCACCTTTCTCAATTCCTAACATATTTTCTTTTCATGTCAATGAATGTTAAATATCTCTACCCTGACTGATATTTATAACATTCTATACATTATCTACATAAAAAAAACCACCTTCATTGTTATCTATTTATATTATATCTCTCATTCATTTCATCTTTTGTGTTTTATAAAATATTTTATTTATTGAAGTTACAAAAAAAACCATCCATTTTAAAGATATTCGAAGGTTCACTTATTTGACAAAAGAACCGGCTTATGCCCAAAAATAACACTCAAATTTTCTTGAATGATTCTCCATCCATGAGAACCTCTTGACACAGAAGATCATTTCCATGTTACTATGTGAATGAGATACTTTTGTGTAAGTGAGGGTTGAACACAGTGATGAAATGTATGAGAGATTTGTTGTATGTAGCCATGTTGGATATGTGTACATTATGCTCCAGAAATCATTCGGCGCGTGTTAATCCTTTTCTGCTGCTGTCATTGACGTGCATACGGATTGCAGAATGACCGATGTTTCGTGACCTGGGGACCTGTGCACACAATCTCAAAAGTTGTTATAAGAATAGATAAGTGAACATTAATAAATGAATAGACAAGTGGGCTGGCTTTGATGATTTTGAAAGTGACAAGTAATGAAAAACCGAAAAACCGTTGATGTTGAAACCATCGGCTGGTAATTTGAGCCAAAGAACCTTCAACTCCGTGGAAACCATGGCCTCCCCATAGAAGGTTCAGCCCCCTGTTTTGAGGAGCAAAAACACGTCCTCCGTCTCCGTACTGCTTCTTCCTTTTTATAACTGCTCTCATCCATCACCAGATTATTGAATTCTTTCACGCAATTTTGTCGAACAGTCACTTTCATTGATCAAATAATCTTTGTCCCCATCTTCTCGCAGAGACATCGAATTTAGGGGCCGACAAAAGCAGAGGCACCATAAGAGAACGAGGTCAAGCAAGGAATATGCGAGCGGCATATCTGTTTTTATGTTACGTAACAGTAGTTATGAAGCAGGAAAGCTTCCGGCCATGAAAGATGCTATCGGGCCGATGGCGTCCTTGACAATGTGTCGAGGATAGCCAACACTGCAGGGTTTTCAAATGGACTCCAAATCATCTTTTCATATAGCTTGTTCCGTTCCATTCAAACTGAATTCAAATCAACCTCCAATCTCTCCAATATCGTGGGTAGATTAATGGGCTAATCCAACCCTTTTTCTCCGTTAAACTCCTTGGGAGGATCGAACTCATCCTCATTCTCTCCATTTACACTTTACACAAACAACTTGCCATTTGTGGTTAATGTTGCCATCTGTCCTTAACACTATAATATTGATCTTGAATGTACAATTTAATCTCATTCCTAAGCAGTGAATGAGATTGTATTCCTAGGTAGTGAAAATCTCATTCCTAAGCGATGAATGAGACTGTTTTTTAATATTTCTACGTGATGATTTTTAGTTAAAAGCAATTCAAATAGCATTATCAAACCATAGGTATTTAAATTATATATAAAACACAAATTGAAGTTCAAATGATTATAAAAAAATATATTTAATAATTAAAATTTATTATAACATTTTTAACATCTTAGGTTTATGATTTTTATTGAGTTTGGGAGAGAGATTTAGCTTTTGCATGTCATGTTCTTGGATAACGGCTGAGTATAAATATGAGTGTAAATACAACTTATTTTGAGAAACTTTAACCACTAGTGGACTATTTCTTAACAATTAGTGAAGGATATATTAGATGTTTTGGGATTTTTTTTTTTTGGAATTAGGCAATTTTTTTTTTGCTAAATCTTGATCTTTGTTGTTTAAAATTGGTTTTTACTATATATATGAATTCACCACTCTAAAAACTTTGGGGAAATCGGATTGTGGAGAGTTCAAAACTCAAATTTATGATTTCAGCAAATCCCTTGTAGGCAAATTAGACTGGAAAATATGTTGAAAAGCCCTCCAAAACATATAGCAAATAGACTACTGCAAAAAAAAAATTCTCCAACAACCAATCTCGCAACCTTACGACTAAGAGTTTGAAACTCTATCAAATCTTAACAATTCCTCTATATAGTGTTGTAATGTAGTTTATCCTTCCTCTTTTAAGCTAGTTAGTCACTTTGTCAACTATGTGATATAGCCTCAAGATCCTCAAATCCATCACACACACACAAGAATCCATACAACACTTCCACTAAACAAAACTAACACTCAAATTTCCACCTTCACTTTGTAAATACGTTCCTTTTCACGCCTAAAAAAAATCAACATCAAATTATTTGCAAACCAGGTCAAAGGGCTTCATTTACATTCAAACTTTTCATTCTATGTTTTCACAATCTCCTTTGTAGACCTCAAATTATCTATTTCCATATATTTTGTGATGTTTAATAGTTGTAAGGCTCCCATGCTAGCCTATATAGTACTAAACATTTTTGAAGTCCAAGAACCATTAATGGTGCTTCCACTTCCACATATGGTTTTCATTCTAGACTTAACTCAAATATAGATAACATCTCATCTTCTCATCATTAATTGGAACTACAACCTCAAGAACCATAATATATGTTGTCACTTCCACAATAATTAGTCCTCTAGACTCAACTAAGTAGGGTAACTATCCCATTGACCCAAAATTTTATTGTTTCTTTGTTATATACTCACAAAGGTTTGCAACCTCTTCTAGGGAAAATCTATTATTTTTCCGTTTGTCTCACTCTATCTTTTGCAAATTGATTGGGGGCTTTAAATCACTTATTTTTCTTTAATTTACTTTGTTCACTTTCTCTTCTAAGGTTCTTTTTCTTTGTTTCTCAATCAATTTTTTTCTTTTCCCACTTGATCCAAATTGGATCATCATAAAATTTGACATCTATCTTGGTGCTTCCTAGGAGGGAAAATTGGAGGAATTTCCATGTATGGCGCATTTTAGTGACAGGTCTCAATTTGGAAAATTGGGATTGAGAAATTTTCGAAACCATTATTTTTTTCAAATTGGTTACAAATAAGAAAATAACATATATCTGGTTATGAAAATCAGATCAAGGCTTTATGGTAAGTACCTTTAGAGGTATTGGAGAAAGTGGGATATAACTCCTACATACTTAGTTTATCTCCATACGCTTGCATTTACTCAATAGTGAATGTAGAGTATTTGAAACTCTATAATCTTTCCATGTCAAATCAAGAAAAGGAGTAGGTTCCACCTACCATAGAGGTCTCAGCACCAAATGCTTGGATAGAGTTGGAAAAAAACATTTTTGTACAAGAAATCCAAAGCTACAAATTAGGGGCAACATGACCTTGGAATATTGGGTTGAAATGAAAAATTCTAGGCAAAGATAAATGGTATTTCATGGAGAAGGTAGAGGAAAATTTTCCTTGCCTTATTTATTAAACCTTTTTGCAACCAAAATCCTCCCTAAGTGAGGAGGTATGATCTGGATTGGATCATCATATAATTTGTCATATATTCTAGTACCTTCCTGGGGGGGATTGGAGGAATTAAAATGCAAGGAAGATTTTAGTGACAAATGGGTCTAAAACCTTTCATAATTATTTTGAAGAATCAATTTATTTTTTTAGGTGTTGCAACATTCAAAACATGCATCTACACCATCATTATTGATCTATGCATCAACACCTTCCCAATAATGTGAAATCACCTTAATTGGAGGTCATATGTGAAATTTATATCTCATATAAATTAACCACTATGTTACGTTTAGATGCCATATAGGCCCCCGTTACTCACACATATAGGGATAATCACATGTAGAATTTTAAGAATATTCTTAGAGGTCCAAAAACTTATCACTAATTGATCAGGTGCTCAGTGTACAACTCAAAAATGGAAGTGCTCATAATTGATTGGAAAGTGAATGACAACGAAGAGCTCGTCGCCAGGAATTCGACACAATTTGTTTCATCAAAAACTGACTCTGGATGAGGTGATAGAGCATGATGTTAGTTTTGCTAAACAGCTAAAAAATTTGCAGAAAGGACAGAATGCTGACATGGAAGCCTAGTCAGCAAAGAAAAGGATATTCTGGGAATATTCTGTCATTTTTTCCCAATGACACTGTGACAAGTGTCATTGCAGGATTTGTTGGAAAGTTTGGGTTAAGGTAAAAATTTTGTATTATCTCCTAAGGTTGAATTTCATATTTAATGGTCGAATGAAATTTTGTTATAAGGTTGGGATACTCCAACCAGAGGCGGACACGTGGTGCAGCCAGGGGTCGCCACGTGCCCCCTTTGGTGGACCAAGGTCAAAGTCTAAAATGTTTTATATATCAAAGGTCAGAATCATATGTTATGATGGGTGGAAAAATATATTATACACAAGTTGGGTAGAGGTTGGGGCTCTACCCCGTGGCCTCCTTGACATAATGCGCCCTCCATACCAATACACCACACATTACAACTTATTGTATAAGGGTTTCGACTTATATTTCAATACATAAAGTTCATGCGGTAGGGGTAAGGAGGGGGTCAACCCCCTCACCATATAACCACAAGCAAAGACCAAGAGTGGAGGCTTAATATAATGGCATATTTAAACCTTAATCCAAGTTTTATTAACCCTAACCTCTGTATTATGTGCTAATCAAATTGTTAATTGCGGTTTATTAAAACGTGTATTAAGCACTAAGCCCTTGTTTTATGATAATTAAACCGTAGTTACATTAATAAATCCTGAGATTAATTCGGTGGCAAAACTGGCAGAGCCCATAATTTTGGCACCGCCCCCAAATTTAGCGGCCCTAACTGGAGTTATCTCTAGATTTAGTGGGGTTTCCTAGGCCAGAATTGAGGAGGCCATAAATTTTGCAAAATTCGACCAAATTGGGCTCAAGAAGAGTCTATTATGGATGATTTGGACATTCTGAACACGTTGAAGTAGGTTTCAGGAGTAGTAGATAATTGTAAACATCACTTTTTTCACATTTGAGCTAATACAAAGGCCCAAGCCATGGAAGCTGGACCAAGGAGATGTAGCCCGAGAGGGGTGGAATCCTTTATCAAAACACTGTGTTAATGGATCAATTGATGGTTTGTTGTACATTTTATTATTGTTGTTCAGAATTATGTTTTAATGTTTAAATTTCTTATGAATTTAACATAAAACTCAATACATTTACCTATTTAACACTCACAAACACCTCAAGGAATCTATGCACATGAAGCAAAAGATCAAAAAAATATTTATATTTCTAAAGATGAAATTAGCACAACAAAACTAACATTTAGATTTAGATCAAGGTGGTATCAAAGCAAAGGTCACAAAAGTTATTTTCTTGATTAGATTGAGTTTTGTGTAAGTAGGGTTTTAATGGTTGCAAATTTGTGATGCTTACAAGGTTGAAGTTGCAAAGAGGAGAAGGGAAACTATTGGTTGCTAGTCCTGAGGTTATGACCAGAATAAGGAGAGCTAGAAGGGCACCATATCCACCCAAAGTTTCACTCACATCTGCACTTGAAGCACCTCAAGTTTCTCTAGTTGAGATTGAAGAGGTATAAGTTGCACCAGAAGTTGAGCTTGAATCCATATCCATCATGTCAGGTGTAGGAGAGACTGAAGGTATTTCAGAAGAGGAAGCATACAAGAAGGCTTTCTATGAACTGACTCAAAGGGTTAGGATCCTCTTTGAAGAGAGGGAAAAAATAGATAAAGAGAGGTATTAAAAGGGCAGTGGAGGAAATCCTCCTCCATCTCCACCATATTCATCATCATCCTCATCATAACCATTGTTGGAAACTTCATCCAGAGTTGAAGCCAAACAAACTGAAAGCCAAAGAAAATGGAAAAATTGTTGCAATCATTGAACATGACATAGGTTAAAATTCAAGAGATGAAATCAAGATTACAGCAATGGCTTTGAAAGGTAATAACATAACAAGCACTATTTCTTCAAGTTGATCCAATGTAACTCAAGGTTAAGATACAAGATTTGAACTCTTCCATATTAGAGTTTTTTCTAAACATACCAAGATAGACACACTTTTTTATAGTGGTTCTCAAGCTAATTTGATTTCCGAAGACTTAGTTAAGGAGATAAACCTTGAAACTGATATACATCCAAGACCTTATCCTTTAGGGTGGATATGAAAGAATGCAAATTTTCAGGTAGCAAGAAGTGCATACTAAAGTTTTCCATCATTTCAAACTTTCTTGATGAAGTTGAACTTGATGTGGTGCCGCTTGACATTTCATGTATTTTTTTGGGAAGTCCATATCTTTATGATAGGAAAGAATTATTTCATCGCCATGAGAATAAGCATCACTTGTTTAAATAAGGAATTGAGTACATAGTTAGAGCGCATAAGAAGAAAACAAGTTTGTCTCTTATACATGCAGGAGAAATGAAGAGAATAGTGAATGCAAGTCAAAATTTGACTTTGTTAATGATAAAAAATAGAGATTTTTTGAATGAAGATTTTCAAAAATATGCATTGAATGAACAAGTTGATTTCATTGAAGTTTCTTATGCTTCTAATGAGATTTTTTAGGACTCTAACAGGTTGCCTTTGAAAGGAGGTAAACAAGATGTGACAAATTTGCAGCAGTCAACATTAGTGTTGAGCAGTGTTAGAAACAAGATGTCAGTGCAAGAGAGTGCAAAGGTCAAAGAGAAGGTGCCAACTAAATTTGAAAAAGAAGGCATAGGTTCCACAAGTGCTTGTTTTTTGTCTCCAAAGGGTACATGGAAATGAAAAAAATATTTGGTCAAAATTCGACGCAAGTACAAAGTAAGAGAAACTAAGAATCACCATGACGACAATATTCGAGGTGAGACAATTTTTAAGCTTCCTTTGATTAATGACTGAGGTGGGAACAAGTTTGTTTCTGCAAGAACACCTTGCTGCTCCGAAAATTCATGGAAATTGCAAGATGACGGTGTCTACAATAGCAATAGAGGGTCACAAGAGTCAAGGAAAAAGCTTAGTTTTTGTGAAAATCTCAAGTTGATGAAAACTAGAAAATGTCAGTGGATTGAGACAGGAAGGGTGAGGTGACTGTACCCTCATCCACATGATCAATAATCAAAGAGATTTTGGGGTCCAAAAGGATTCTAGTGGGAAGGAATTATTAGGTGGTTAGTCTAAAGCTAAAAAATGGAAGTTCTCAAAATCGATTAGAAACCGAATGACAATAGATATCTCGTCGCTAGGAATCTAGCGCAATTCGTTTCATCGAAAACCGACTACAGATGAGGAAGATAGAGTCTGTTGTTCGTTTTGCTAAGCATCTTAAAAAATTGCAGAAAGGACAAAATGCTGACATGGTAGCCTAGTCAGTAAAGAAAAAGGATATTCTGAGAATACAGTGTCATTTTCGCCAAATGACACTGTGACAAGTGTCACTGTAGGATTCGCTGGAAAATTTGGGTTAAGGTGAACATTTTTTAAAATATCTCCTAAGGTTGAATTGCATATTTTAATGGTCGAATGAAATTTTATTATAAGGTTGGGATAGTCCAACCAGAAGCAGACATGTGGTGAAACCAGGGGCCATCACATGCCCCCTCTGGTGGACCAAGGTCAATTAGAAATGTTTTATATATCAAAGGTCAGAATAATATGTTATGATGGGTGGAAAAAATGATTATACACAGGTTGCGCGGAGGTCGGGGCTCAACCCTGCGACCTCCCCCACACAACGTGCCCTCCATACTAATACACCTCACATTACACCTTATTATATAAGGGCTTCGACTTATATTTCAATACATAAGGTTCATCTGGCGGGAGTAAGGAGGGGGCCAACCCCCTCACCATATAACCACACGCAAAGACTAGGAGCGGAGGCTTAATATAATGGCACATTTAAACATTAATCTGGGTTTCATTAACCCTAATCCGTGTATTATGCGCTAATCAAATTGTTAATTATGGTTTGGTAAAACACACATTAAGCGCTAAGGCCATGTTTTATGATAATTAAACCATAATTTCATTAATTAATCCTGAGATTAATTCAGTGGCAAAATTGGCGAAGCCCATAATTTCAGTGCTGCCCTCAAATTTAGTAGCCCTAACTGGAGTTATCTCCAAATTTAGTGGGGTTTCCTAGGGCATAATTGAGGAGGCCATAACGTTTGCAAAATTCGACCAAATTGGGCTCATGCAGAGTCTATTCTAGATGATTTGGAAATTTTGAACACATTGAAGTAGGTTTCAGGAGTAGTAGATGATTGTAAACAACACGTTTTTCACATTTGAACTAATACAAAGGCCCAAGCCATGGAAGAGGGGTGAACTCCTTCATCAAAACACGATGTTAATGGATCATTTGATGGTTTGTAGTACATTTTAATGCTATTGTTCAACATTATGTTTTAATGTTTAAATTGCTCATGAATTTAACATAAAACTCAATATATTTACCTATTTAACACTCACAAACACCTCAAGAAACCTATGCACTTGACGCAAAATATCAGCAAATTATTTATATTTTTTAAGATGAAATTAGCACAACAAAACTAACATTCAGATTCATATCACTAATTGATGGTTAAGGAAGTCAAAATCGTACCACTAGATGGCTATATAGCTATGTTAAATACAAGGTGACTAAGAGGAGAAGGGGTGTCATCCTTTTGCAATGTACTTGATCCATAGCTGAGAAAATATCTAAGAGTGGTATTTCAAGAGCATAATAGAGGAGGAGGAGGATTTGTAGTAACCAATCAAGCCACAATGTCAAAAGATAACTCCATAGTGATTACTCATTCCTTTCAATATGTATTTTTTATCATTGAAGCCAAGAGAGTAGAGCATAGGGCTCATGTGGAATTTTAAAAATATTGTAGAATGTATAAAACATTATCACTAATTGAGTGTCAAGGAAGTCAAAACCCTAACCCTATATGCCTATATAGATATATTAAATACTAGGACACTAGGATGAGAAAGGGTTCCATTCTTTAACAATGTATTGAGTCCATAGTTGAACAACACATCTAGGAGTGGTATTATGAGAGAATAATAAATGAGGAGGAGGATTTTATAGTAGTCATATAGGCTACAATGTCAAAACATAAAGCCATAGTGAGTTCACATTCCTTTGTATGTACATTTTTTATAATTGAAGCAAAGAGAGCAAAGCATAGGCCTCACATTCTACCTAGGTCTTCTCCCATATCAAATTTCCTACTTTAAGTCTTATGTTCATTTTTGTGGATGGTGTTTATTTTGTAATTGTTCTTTCATTTTCATAGTTCATTTATTTCTTAAAGTCAATCCATAAGCTAGAGATAAAAAATCCTAAGATCTTAGGAATAAACATGCATAGTCTAAGATTTCAGAATATTATAAATATATGTTATGATGAACTATTCTAGTGTAATATCCATGAAAGTTCACAGATCACCGCTCCTAAATATGATTTCTTATATTTCTTTATCAAATTCCTTATTTTCTAGATAGGAAAATTTTTAAGGATGAAAAATTATCTTAAAGTTTGGAAAATTTGGTGAATCATATTAGTCTCCAACATGCAAACTATGAAATTTTTGGTGATATTTTTGTAAAAATATTCAAATTTTGTTGGGGCCCTTGTTTTGAATTTCAACAGATTTTTAGTTGCGGCGAGTACGTGGTGGAACGCAACCTTGGTAGGCAGAAAGGTGTCAAGGTTGCGAAGGAGCAAAGGATAGGTGTTGCGGCTGTTGCGAGAGCAAGCATAGATAGCGGAAGAACGCGGAAGGAAATGAGTAGTGAACTCCCGATGAATAGAAAGAAACAGAAGATAGTTGAGCGAGAAGAAAGGAGGAACTGTCAGTCGTGCTGGTTGCAGAACAAATAGGCAGCCATCCAGTGGATAGGAAGGTTGGCGCAGATGGGAATAGGCAAGAGGGAGTCGCAGGAGAGCTCTGTCTGTGTTACACTATTCTCCATTCCTTTGTGTTTCTGCATTTTCTCTCTGTCCAATAGGACGTATTGTATTCTTCTTTATTTATGCTCACGCAGCTGAGCCTTGTAATAGTTCACCACTAATGGCCGATGATTAATATATTCAGGAGTGTTGTTCTGAGTATCTACTATGGTTTTGAATGAATTATTTTGCAAGCACCTTTCAAAATTTTATTTACTGTAAGTCTGAACACTTTCCCGAGAGGTATATGTTATGGAACGTTGTGTTATGGCTGTTTAGACTTTTAGCTTAGCTTTGATTCAACTGTATTGATGTTGTTGGGATGATACCGATCAACTCCCTATCACAATAAGGTCTCGGAATGCCTTGGGTGAGACTCTCTGCCCTTCGAAATAGAGTGCAAATGCCGGCGTGAAACTAGACTATGGCAGAAAACCTTGTTGGCCCATTAAACTTGAACCCGAGTCTTCTTTGCGAGACCTGTTCTCTCGCCAACAAATGGTTCTGTTGCCGGGACACGAAAATACATTTGGGAGCTAGATCATGGTTTCTCGGATCTTCGAAAGAGAAATACAAAGCTGGTGGGATAACCACCTAGATCAGTTCATAGCTTAGCAGGCTGAGCTGAGACGACAAAAGGAGAAAATGATTAAAAACCTAGTTCTATTCTCCGACTCTTCTAGTGATACCTGTTGGGGTTCCCATGTTTTGGCCAGATTGGCAAGACCAAAAGATGAGACAACATCATAACCACTTTGGGGCCCTAGGATCTAGCCCTCCTGTACCTGGAGAGGGATCTCTCCATGAAGCAAAGAATGATATATATCTTTGAAGCTCAAATGAGAAGTTAGGCTAGGTATGAAGCACAAAGGGGGTTTAAAATGATTTGGTTGGTTGGTTGCTGGGTTGGGTCATGAGATCATAAACTGAGAAAGTAATGGAAGGAAAGGAGCAGAGCAGCAGGATGTTTCGATAAAGAGGATAGATCAAGAAAGTGCCATCCATTGGGCTATGGAGTCATGAAAGGGAATTATTTGCAAACCACTAGCCAAGGCTTTCAGAGGGCAAGTCATCTATACTAAAGGATCTTTTAGATAGATGGTTAAATGGAACATTAAGGATTGAAAGTGAAAGAAGGAAAACCACCCAATTTCTGTTTATAGATCAGGTCAGAGGTCATTTAACTCTAGACCTGCTTGGACATACTCAAAGGCAGCTTTCAAAGGAGGGACAAAGGGGCAGCTTATAGATCGGACCAGAGGTCATTTAACTCCAGGTCTACTTTAGCATGCTCCAGGGAAAAACAGAGATAAGTTTAACAGAGCCAGAGTCTGTAGATCAGAGAAGGACTTTGAACCTTCAATGCTTTGACACTAGCAAGAGATCTTAGAAAGGCCAGCTGGTCGCACAAGGATCCTAGTGGACAGGGCTAACTCTAATCCCCAATATCCCAAATCTTCCAGCTTAAACCCAATCAAGAACAACTAAAGACAGATTTCATTAATTCATACAGCAGCTAGCAGCATATGGAACTACTACACTGGTTAAATTAGTTTGAAATCAATCCTCAGATAACACATACAGCAGAAAACATTGAAGGCAAGGAGAGAAGAGACATAGGGTACCTAACAAGGGTAAATCCTATTCCAGATTTCTGATGCAAGCCAGAAGAAATGAACAGTATCAAAAATGTAATAAACAATGCGATAAGAAAAACATCACCCGTAGTAATAGACCAGGATCCTGTGAAATTTGCTTGATTAATTGATGCAAAACCAGTCACATACACTGAGCTCAATGGCTGATTACAGTCCAAACTTTCTCCTCCCAGCCTACTACATTACAAACTACTCTACTATTCCCTCCCAGGACTATTCTAACAGTGAAAATGAATCCCTCTAACAACAACGACAACAACCGAACAACAACCTTTTACAATATGTTCTCGGGGATTCTTATAGCTTGAGTGGAGCAGAGAAAGTAGATGGAAAACTAAATGTAGCGCTAAAACTCAGAAGCAGCAAGAGGGCCAAGGCCCCATTTAGTTTAAATTCTGGGCATTTATCTTCAGTACTCTTTGGAAGAAAGAGTAATCTTCGTCAGGCTACAATTTACTCAATGTATGTCTCTGCTGTACTTGCTGCAACATTCTGGTGAACTGAACAAAAACAAATCAATGACTCAGGTCTGCCATACTGCGTAAAAAATTCTTCTGATGGCGTATGACTGCTGTCAGGGAGGAAATATTCTTAGGAACACGACATAGAATGAAAGCAGTATGGATACTGTGTACTTTCTCGGGAGGAAACTTCTGCTGATGTGAAACACTGATATATCGTTTTCTGTGCGTTGGGCCTCTTCAGGCCTTCTGTATTAATCACGCGGTCTTCAATCTGGTATACTTTTCCCTTTAAACATTGGATTAAGGCTTAATATATTCAATGACAGGCCCTAAACACTTTGTTTTCCCACTGATACTCTTTGCCACTTCCAAGTTTGCCTCTGACTGCGAAATCTGTGCTTTAATGGCCCTGCGGAAGTTTTTACAGGGTTTAAACCTGTTTCCTTCAATGAAAGTCATGTCGGCATACCTTCCCAGGCCTTTCTTCATAAATACGATCTCTGCGCATGCTCTTCCCTGCGTTCTTCGCCACCGTGACAGTGACTGTGAACAGAGGAGGTTTTCACCACCTGAAACCTTGCAAAACACGAAAACACGTTAAGAAAACATGCACGGGGAGGGTGGCGCGGATGACTGTGAAAATGGCAGCGCGGCAAGGACGAGGAAAATGAATGCAGAGGATTTTGTGGCGGAATGTAGTGGATCAGCGAGAGATGCAGTCGAAGGTGGCGAGAATGGAAATTTTAACGTAAAACATTAAAATTTGTCCTTGGAATGAATATATATAGGAAACGAACGAAGACATGATGAAAGCACGTGGAATGGGTGACATAGCGGGACCGGGTCAATGGCGGGCGAGCATTGAATCTGGACCGTCCAATCTCAGGAGGAGATCAACGATTGAGAATGCGTCAGAGGGTGACGGATGGTGGGTCAGGGGTGTACTTTGCCTTGGGCTAATTCCCGCGCAGCTCCGTGGCGCGATGACCGTTGGATGGGCCGCTCTAGATCGGACGACATACGTGCATATCGCGCCAGGTCAAATGCCGAACTTTAACGTGCGATGGGGGGCGGTTTTTGAACAGTGCGTGGAGCCACGTGTCATGTGATGAGTGGAATCGCTTCGAAATGAAAAACACCGCCCACCTCCCAAAGGCGGTGTGATAGATACCGTTGGTTTCTGCACAGTGTTTTGGCGCGGGGACCACTGGGGCGGATGAATATGGACCGTCGGATTTAGAAGTGGATCGACGGTGGAGAGGGCCATCGGAGCGCTCAAAAAGGAGTGTTAGGGATGCGGTAAAATAGGCCGCGGGCCGTTGGATCTGTCAAGATCAATGGCGGATATCATTTCAAGGGCTGATCGATGGATACTCCATCGCATCGGAGGTTTTAACTTTACAAGGGAAATGTGTGTTTTGCTCCGATTCTCTGATGCGATAAGCGCTTTAAGGATCGATGCTTGGTCTTAGCGCTTGGGTCTACATGGGGAAGTGGTTTGCGGGGCTAGGCCGAAAGGGGCTACGCCTTATCCTAAGGTGTAAAATGGGTTTTTTTGCCCCTTTTTTATGCATTTTGGGACTAGGAAAGGGTAACGGTAGGGGGAAAAAGGGAATTAGACCGAACAAGAGGTGTGTGTAGGATTTAAGGGGATTTTGGGAGGATTTAGAGGGTAAGAGGGGAATTTTGACAAGGGGGAAAAAAGGGTTAAAATGGGGCATTCTGCAGGGATACAAGGGGAAAATGTAGGCCTTTGGGAGCACAATTTCTTGCAATCAGTGAGACTTTTTGGATGGAAACAGTAGAGGAGATTTTATCAAATGACATAAGGCACAAGAAGGCTTCAAGGATGATGTGTTTTTAGAGGAAATTCATTCCTTCAAGGCTCAAAAAAATTTTAGCCCCTTGTTTGCATGTCAAAAATTTATAGGGGGCTAACAATACCTACGAAATATTTTGGGGAAAGTTCCTAGAAGAACTCTACAATTGGTTGCGGAGGCTTCATACCAAGACCGTCAAGGAAAAGTCGCGGAAGATCAATCGCAAGTGGGCGCACGAGGATCTGGTGGCCCTTGATCGGTTAAACACCGATTTAACCCTAGCTGTAGATTTTTGGGTGGAATCTACCTTGGACGGATATATAGTGGAGTTTGCAGCCGAGTGCTACCAATATTTCTCAAGAGCAGAAGATACCTTTAGATCCGGGTTAAAGGGGAAGTTGCTGAAGGAGATTCCTTTGTGGATCAAGGCATTGATGGTGGACGAAGGACTGATGGGATTCCAAAAAGCAGAGATGGAAGCGTAAACCCTCCAGTGTCAGGGGAAGGGAATAAGGGAGAGATGTTACAAGAACCGTGAGAAGGGGGAGTAAGAGTATGGATGTCGAGACCGCCAACAAGCTCAGGGAGCGACGAGCACATCGGAGGGCGCAAATTGCAGAAAGGTGGTGAGAGAGGGTGATGAAGGAGTTGAAAAGATAGGAAAGCGGTCGAAAGAAAAAATAGAAGGCGCCTCAGATGACAAAGGAAATGGAAGGTCAGGTGGGTCCCCATGATATAGGAGGAGCTGTGAAAGAAGTGCGGCAGGTGTATAGGAGTCTAGCCTAGATGGAGAAGGGAAAGAAGTATGACGGAGAAGGTATATATGCGCGCCCAGAGGAGGTATCTGATGTGGAGATGCACGTTGCAATGGAGCAACTATTTCAAGAAAGGTCGGCGTCCATATCTCAAGGTATTCCTAGTCCCCATAGTTCAAGTAGCTCTAGTCCCAGCCTTTCCCTAGTGATCTACAAGCCTATAAGTGAAATTTTTGTTAAGTTACATGAATTAAGTAGATTGCATAGTATTCAGTCTCCAACTGGAACAAAAACTAGCAGTAGGATTTCTAGTGGCACCATCTCACAACCAGGATCCAACGGCTTCATTTTGGTAACACCTATTCAAGTGAACATGGTGGGATCACTCACCCGATACCCAGAATTATCTGGGAAGGGGAACGACGACATCGAACAGCACTGGTACCTCTATGAGGCCATATGGAGGGTATGAAAGACACTAGATGTTGGGAAGTTGATAGAATTTCAGACCACCCTTAGGGAGAGAGCCCTACACTGGTTTATGAAATGGTCGGAAGCTCACCGAATCCAGCGATGGCAGATGTAAAGAGGGATTTCATTAAGGAATTCAAACTGCCTCAGACAGACCAATAGGGATTGTCAGAGATGTGGGAAATCAAGAAGCGAGAAGGGGAAAATTCTTGGGATTTGATGCAAAGATTCAAGGACGCAATAGGGAAACTCAGCTATCCAATTGATCCAAACCACCAGAGAGACTGGTTCATTAAATCTCTACTACCGTTGACCCAAACTCCATTGACTCAACAAAGGATCGACACATTGCAGGACGCACTAGAGTAGGCAATGAAGATAGAAGCTATGGCGGGTTACCCACAAGAGTTTAAAGGAGGAGAAATGGTACATGACCCCTCCATAATGGGTCTGCAACATCAAATAGCTAGTATGACATAAAAACTCAAGGAAATGCAACCAATGCGACCGACGAGACTAAATGTATGGTGCACGCATTGTCTCGTGGAGGGACATGTGGCAACCGAATGTCCTTGGTTGCGGGGCCAAAATGTGGGGACATCGACTACAGGGGCACAAGGGGCTCCACCACTAGGATGGGTCACGCAAATAAACACCCAAGGGATATATCCACCGCAACAACAATACACAGGGTTCCCTGCACAACAAAGTCCAGCCACCAATGAGTATTGTGAAATATGCAAAAGTATGGGCCATCAACCTCGCCTGTGTCTGATCTTACATAAATATTTCAATGTTCCAAATAATATATACTGTGAATTATGTGCCTCAACAACACACGGCACAGAGCAGTGTCGAGCACTGGATGCACTGGCAGAGCGGCTGGACTGGCCTTGATACGGAGTAAACGAAGCTCCCCAAGGAAGAGGAGGAGGCATGAGAGGAGGCCGAGCAAGAGGTAGAGGTCTAGTAAGATGCTATAAATGTGACCAGGAAGGACATGTAGCTAGAGAATGTCCACTTCCTAGAAGAATTTGGTGTTCTCAGTGCCTGGTTAACACACACGCAACAGAAGATTTCCCAAAGCTTATCGAAAGATGGGAGGAAAGAGCTAGACAGAGGGGTGTGAATCTAATAAATGTAAAACCCAGGCTAATGGGAACTCAGACAATGAAAAACGTGGCCATAGTGACAAGAGGTGGCAAAAGAACGGGGGAGGATGCGCGTGCTATGGACCCAATAAAATTAATCAAGCCAGTATCCCCAAAGCTCCTGATCAAACTAGAACAATAGAAACAATTTTTCTAGGAAGCAGCATAAATGTTTGCCCAATTGGGGGGAAACAAAGGAATCGAGTTACAAAAAACTTAGGAAGACAATGAAACCTAGAATACTTCTGAAGCTTTAATCCAGGAGTGGTTCCATCTATTCTTGAAAATTGTTAATAATGCACCAATGCTAGAATGACTAAAGGAGAACCTGGAAGGGGTGCTGAAGAAGAACACCGGAGCAAAAGAATCAACAAAAGCGGACAAGAAGTATGTACAGAGAATCAAGAGAAACAAACGAAGGATGGGAAAATAATTCCGAGTGAACACACAAGTTGCGGGATTCCAGATTAAAGATACCATGCTTGATTTGGGATCTGATGTCAACATCTTACCAAGGAAAACTTGGGAGGCATTTGGGAAACCAAGATTGACATATTCCCCGATTCAACTTCGGATGGCGAACCAGTATTGCATTGTTCCCATCGGCCGACTGGAGGAGGTTGAAGTTGACATTGCGGGAGTAAAGAAAATTACGAAATTTAAAGTCATCAACATCATGGGGGATAAGGATCCGTACCCTGCACTGTTGGGAATTGATTGGGCCTTTGAAAATTACGTATTAATCGATCTGAAAAAAAGAATTGATGATCTTCGAGGATGGGGAAATTAGAGTCACTCAGCCACTCAACCCCTACCAAGGACCGAGATATACAGAGATTGTGGATAACAGGGAAGATGTTCAGCTCCTGGACCATCTCTACCAAATGACCGCAGGAAGAAGATAAGATTACATCAACCTGACGGCAGAAGGCTTTGTAAGCTGGAGAAGCATCCAAATCTTAGAGTTAGGATCATAAATAGCTTGGGACGATTGGCAGCAAGGAGGCTATGAAACAAATACAAGGAGATGTGCCAATATTGCAAGAGTTAATTAGATCAGGGCCGAGATTCAGGAATACCCAATCTTATTGGATATGAAGGCTGTAAGTCTTTTCATAGCCAGGATAGAAACCACAGTACCAGAAAGTCACAGCGTACCATTGATGGACATGGCATTACAATAGAAATCTGCATGACAGTGGAGTAACCAACGCAACTCATTGACGCGATGGGATGAAGTTGCGGCAGCATTAAAAGCCAGATTTAAGGAAGAGGAAGGACCCGGAAGTAAGAACAAGTACCAAGGGGATTCAGACCCCAGAAACCATTTGGAGAAATGTAAAGCCCAATGGAGGACTGATGGATATCCCGAAGAACTATGGGTCCACCGGTTTATCCACTCCTTGGATGTAATTCCAAAAGCCTGGTACCTAAAGGAGGAAAAAAGGAGAGGGACCCACAAATGGAAGGAATTTGCGGACAAATTCACACAGTGTTTCTTGTTTGAAGGAAAGACAGAGCCGGATACACAGGCGTTACGGGCAATCAAGAAGGTATTGTTCTTCCCAGATATCCAACAGACGAACGAGCCATCATTTCAATACCAGGGTATCCAACAAAAGGTTTCATGTCAAAAAACTAGTAGTGAAATGGACGATGACAATCTGGAGGATCTTAGGCACCTGTATTTTGAAGAAATAGAAGGGGAGAGAGACATCAAAGAAGAACCAACGACAGAAGGTATCCATCTGTTACCTCTCAGAACCAAGAAAGTAAATATTGGAACAAAAGACAAACCTAAACTAGCAACAATTAGAGACTACTGGGATGAACAAACAACTAAGGAAATATTCAGTCTACTTAAGGAATACGAGGACTTGTTTCCTTCATCAGTAGCGGATCTAAAGGGAAAAAAAGGAGATATGGGGGAAATGCGGATAATACTAAAGCCCGGTGCAAGGCCTGTCAAACATAGACCATATCATCTGAACCCAAGAGTAAAGGAAAAGGTGAAAGCAGAGATCAAAAAAATGTTGAAAGCCGAATTAATATTCCTAGTAGAGGAAGCAGAATGGGTAAGTTCCATAGTTATACAGAGCAAAAAGGAAAAATCAGAGATACGAGTCTGTGTAGATTACAAAAGCTTAAACAATGCTTGTATCCATGATCCATTCCCTACACCATTCAGTGATGAAGTCCTCGACAACGTTGCAGGGAATGAGGCATAATCATTCATTGATGGAAGACAAGAGAAAGACAACATTCACCAGCGAATGGGGCTCTTTTTCATACAATGTGATGCCATTCGGACTGAAGAATGCACCTGCAATCTTCTCTCGCATTGTGATAGTTGAATTCCGGGAATACATCCACAAGTTCTTAGAAGTCTATATGGACAACTGGACTATTTATAGCATACTGAAGGATCATGCGAGCCTGTTGAGAGTAATGTTTGATAGGTGTCGACAACTGCAGATCTTGTTGAACCTGAAGAAGTGTATATTTTCCATTCTGTTTGGAACACTACTAGGGCACGTGGTATGTAATCAGGGTGTCTACGTAGACCTGGCCAAAGTAGCAGTAATTGTTAGTATGGAGGCACCGGAAATGGTAAAACATCTAAGGTCACTGTTGGGCCACACAGGTTACCGATGTTTCATTCGCAACTACGCCAAGATAAAAGCACCCTTAGAAAAACTATTGAAGAAATCAGAACAGTTCCAATGGACAGAAAACTACAAAACGGACCTAGACGCCCTAAAGGAAAAGCTGGCGAGTGCACCAATACTAGTCCACCCAGACTGGGACAAACAGTTCCATGTACACATTGATGCATCCAGCATTGTGCTCGGAGCGGTCTTGGCTCAACCTGGAGACACTTCTGTCAATCATCCGGTATATTTTTCCAGTCGCAAGTTGTCAACAACAGAATGGAACTATACGACAACAGAGCGAGAGGCATTGGAAATGTTTTACTCTCTTCAGAAATTTCGCCACTACCTATTGGGAGGTAAGTTCAATTTTTTCACAGATCACTCAGCCTTTAAATACTTAGTCAACAAGCTAGTCTTAGAAGGCAGAATCTACAAATGGCTCCTACTTTTCCAGGAGTTCACCTTTGAAGTAATTGTAAATCCCGGAAGACTCAATGTAGGGCCTGATCACCTATCCCAACTAGAGAATGGAGAAAAAAGAGGATCTCTATATGATTAGTTGCCAGATGCCGATCTTTTTAGAGTAGAAGCCATCCCAGACTACCTGAATGAGATATCAGCCTATCTCACCACAGGGCAGTGTCTGCAGGAGTACACTACGACACAGAAGAGGCACCTGGTAGTTCGAGCCGCGGAGTATCAGCTGATAGCGGGACACCTATACAAGATGGGGCTAGACCACGTTCTTCGAAGATGTGTCCTAGACCACGAAAGGGAAGTTGTACTATGGGAAAGCCACAGTGGTGTTGCGGGAGGGCATGTGGGAGCTAAACCAGCAGCACGCAAGGTACTACAAGCAGGCTTATGGTGGCCAACAGTGCACAAGGACAGAAAAGCGTTTGTTCAAAAATGTGACATCTGTCAGCATACAGGATGACCATCTCACAAAGATGAGCTTTCGCTTCATTCGATAAAAGTACTACAGCCATTCGAAAATTGGGCAGTCGATTTTATAGGACCAATTGCATCGGCTGCAAGGTACTCAAAGGCAAGGTACATAATAACGGCGACCGACTACCTGACGCACTGGGCAGAAGAAGCACCAGTCAAAAATTGCACGGTAGAGACTGCTGCTAGGTTCATATTTGAAAATATAATCAACCGATTTGGACGCCCAAAAATCTTGACCAACGACTAGGGTACCCACTTCATAAATGATACCATTAAGTCCCTCTTGGAGAGCTTCATGATACAACACCATAAAATCACTCCATATCATCCATAAGCAAACAACACAGTGGAAGCATTCAACAAGATACTAGAGAAGGGCCTGACGAAGATATGCAACGCGCAGCGCGATGACTGGGAAGAATGGATACCAGCAACACTGTGGGCATACCAAACCACAGTAAAACGATTAAAAAACCAGACGCCATTCTGGCTAGTTTACGGGAGAGAAGTGGTAGTCCCAATGGAATTCATCATACCAAGCCTTCTAATCGCAACAACCCTGCAGCTATCTAAAGAAGAATCCCTGGAAAAGTGATTGCAAGAGCTGCAAGAACTTGAAGAAGAAATATTTCTTGTGTAATTTCATCAGACAATACAGAAGGAGAGACAAAAAGCTTGGCACGACTGACATATTAAGCACAAGACTTTTTAGGTCGGGGAGAAATTTCTACTCTATGACAGTAAATACCAAAAGTTCCCAGGTGTTTCGGGGAAAATCACCCTAGAGGTTTGTTGGGTTTAAACCTCCACAGAGCAGGGCATGCTACTCAAGAAGGACTCACACAACCATACATGTTCATGAAAAACTAAATAGAGCAGATCGAGGAACGTACCCGTAGGTCCTACGGTTGAAGCAGATCCCGTGGGGTCCAAACCCCCAGCAACCCTTCTTCCTTCTTAACCTGAAAGACAAGAAGAAACAAGCACGAAGAACTGGTTGTACAACATATATCTACTCTAAATGTTAGTGAAATCCACATGAAACATTAGATAAACCATAATAAATGCTTAAATAACAATATTCTCATATATGCAAGCGGACACTAACACGTATATTTCGGGAACAAGATGGTTCTTTTGTATTATAAATAGCATGTACAGAAATAACGAGTGGAGAGATCACCTGAATCCTTCCACGATCTTCGAGCAGACCGTCGTTCGGATCCGTCCCACCCTTGCCTCGCTAAGATTCCTTCCGAACTGGTGCATACGAGATGACATATAAAGAGATGAGCATCTCCAGGAAACAAGGGTTTCCTGTAATGAACTGGGAAGTGCAGGAGGCACGAGAATTCAGACTTGGATAGGAAATACCAACAGAGTATAATATCAATAATTTCTCTCTCTCCCTTAGGCCATGCACATGAGGGGTTTTTATACTCCCTCAAAGTAGTTTCAACAGTTGGAAACAGTTGGCCACGTGCTGGGGTGGTTGAACTACCAGAGTAACCATCAACCCAGCCCGAAAATAGGGATTTTTTATATATTTTTTAATGATTTTAATGGCATATGCGGAAAAGTTCATGTGGACTCGCGTATACACGCGGAAAAGTCTGGGCATAACCGCGTATGGGGATTTTAGCACTGTTTTTTAGTGAATTTTGTCCAAGTCTGTAGGAATGGGTGCCCAAAGCCATAAAAGAAATCATGAATCATATGAAGGTGAGAAATGATGCTATAAAAGATGCCCCCTAATATATGAGGTCAGAAGGGGTACATGATGGCCGAAATGTATTATGCACATAGAAAGAACTTCGCAAGGACAAGAGAGGACTTCACCAGATTTCAGCCTGCCAAAAACCAATGAAAGAAAAGAGAGAGTCAACTCATGCTAAGGTGGGCATACCCATGCTCAGTCAAAAATACATCATATAAAAAGTACTGAATAGATCCAACATGTATACAAGTATAGCTGAACTGAAAGTACACAATGAATCATCTGAGCATGGCCCGGAAATATAAGTCTGAATCAATGTCCAAGTATCACATATAGAAAGCTGATCAAAGATGGTGCAACTAAATGTCTGATCATATAAGTAACTGAATCTCCAAGTACCGAATCATAAGAGGTGGAACAAATGGTACAATCACGCAACTCGGGAGCCAACATATAGGATGCTGTTGTACTGAACTGCAACATATAAGGGTGGACGACATCACTGGCAGAAACTGAATGGACTGTCAAAAGTGAACCGAGAAATGCTGATGCAACCCGAGGTCTTCACCGATCACTGTGGCACAATTCTACACAATGGGAATAAATGAGCTGAAGTCGACCATGTGAGAAATCGTTGGATTACCGGTCAATGATGTATACCGTTAACCAACGCGAGACAACCCACCAATAATGAAAATGAGTGTCAAGGTGCCCCAGTACAATCTAACAAGTGCGAATGAATGAGTAGAAGTCGAACACTTGAAAGAATCTACCAATCAGGAGGCAATGATGAATCCCCACTGTTGATAGCGAAGAGTCTGCCACTGATGACTACAAACCCTAAGGTACTAACAAAAAGACTCTAGACCTTATTCCCAGAGCAATGTGTCGGAGTCGATGGGAAAAGATCTGCTGGAAGGAAGGCATTAAGGCATCCCACATCAGTCCAGCGCGAGTGTAACCCGCAGGCCAAGATTTGGAAGGAATCGGACGAAGTAGAGTGATGGAACCAAAACCAAAGTAAGTTTCCGACATGCACAAGATGAAGCTAGCACACGGAAGAAACCCTCTGAACCAACCAATAATGAAAGCTGACACAGAGGCGAGAAATCCACCGATAGGGTCAAATGGAAATCAAGGTACTACACGAATCCCAAGTGTGATAATGTGTGCTGACGTCGAACACAGGGGAAACCACTCAGTCAAAGACCCATGATGATGATCAAATGCCGAGCACAAGGTCACCTATCAATGATGGAAATAGGCCCAAGGTGCGGCTCTAGGTTTGCTCTCAGAGCAATGTGTCGTAGTCGATAAGAGACAAACCCGCCGGCAAGAAGTCAATGGGGACCTTCTTAAACCAGCACGAGCAGAAGACCAAAACATCTGATGTGATAGAACATGATACTGACAAGACCGGGAAGGCCGACTGAATAATGAGTCAAGAGACACCGCAGAATGGCCGACTCAGGTTAGACTTCCCTTGAACAAAAGCACGACTCGTGATGACCATGGAAGTAAAAAGTGACACTGTATAAGTCTGTTATGCAGGAGGCAGAACAAACTCTCCATATGATTGGAAGAGATAACCAACCGGGGGAGGACTGACAAGTGAAACAAGGTAAAGGCTGAACCTAGGTCAAAACTATAACCATCCCAAATGTAGGAAATATATATAAGTATATGTGCTTTGTTCAAGGGCGACAAACTGACTCTGTACTGCCATCAAAACAACGAAGATACATCCCGTTCCCGCTCTTTTTGTTATATTTTATTTTTTTGTCTTTTTCATATAATAAGCCTGAAAAAGAATAAAAGAATGTTATGGTACAATGGATAGAACGAGTATCAAGAAACAGATGCACTAGTTCCTGGGATTGGAACGATCCTATGCTCAATGCAAGGTGGCGGAAACTGGTAAGCGATACTCAAAGGAATGTTCCATCCATGGGTAAAAGGGTGTCAAGTCGTGATAGCTAAGTGCATGCAATGGTTAACTTGTACAAATAGTCAAGGTCAAAAGTTGGCTTAAACACTGAGTCCAAATGAAGCCGGCTAAAGGCCAGGATAAACAAGTAGCCAATATGCAATGCAATAATACAACTTAACGACACCAGGGAGCCTCTAGGGTAAAAGCCAGAAAAATGATAGTGAGGAAGAGGAAGAATGAAGCTTAAACACATAAGTCATGGCGGGACTAAAGAGGACTCCCGAGCCTACATAAAACGCAGCATGGGCAACAAGTGATAGCGAGGAACTAACTAGGAAGCCCATGTAAAGGAAGGCTCTACCACCAAGTCATGATTAGATAATCGGCGAGTGAAATGGGTGTAATAGTCATGACCTGATGGGATCGACCCTATGGCAAGTGATTAGTATGAAGGCTAGTATGCAAGATGCAGCGGAAAGTGATTTTCCTAACCTATATGCCAGTGAAGATCATATACTTGCCGTGATGAGTCAGTAATCATGGATCAAAAAACCGAGAAAAATCTCAAATGCGTCAAAATGTACCTGAAAACATACCAAACTGGGCACTTCCAAGCATCCGGGTTATGCAGCTTAAGATAGATTGAAAAAATAAGCATAACAAATTTTTGCGAAAATTTTCAACTTTTTAGGCATAAATAGACAAATTACCTCATATTTGGTTCATTATTACATTGCTGATTTGGAAAAAAGTGCTCTAGAGAAAAAAACTTCTTTCGTCAAATCAGGAGCAACCGACCGTCGAATCGCACCGAATTTGTCAGGTAAGCTCATCAATCATCCTTGCAAATCATTTTGTTCGTTTATAAATTAAAATTTAGTGATTTTCACCACAGAAACCCTTTCTAAAAAACACGGGTTTGCGCATACGCGGGTTGGTAACAGTAAAGTCGCGTATACACGCGACTGTGCATAAAGAAAGCCGCGTATGCGTAGGCCCAAATGAAAAATGCATGGCTAATGAAGGATTTATTGAATTTTGACAGGATGACAATCTCATGGAGAGAGCGTGAACACATTGCAATTGATCAAGAATTCATGCAAGATCAAGCATCGCAAAATATTCTTCGGAATTGCGGATTGTTCAAATTTTTCAAAATGCCAAATATGAAAAGCAATGTCCGGTTGCTAGAAATGCTCGTCAATTATTGGGAACCGGAAGAGGACTACTTTATGATAGATCAGATGCCAGTACGTATTGAAGTGGAAGACATATATTTTATCACTAGACTCTCCCAGAGGGGGGAACCAGTAGACTTGCACGGGAAGCCCTTGGGAGGGCTAACCGTGGAAGATTATGTCCACGTGTACTGCGTAGAGGGTTCCAAGAAAGTTGGAACTCAGATTGCAATTAAAGATTTAAGGGATTTGCACATGAAAATCCTCCTTTTCACCATTGGTAGAGTGGCAGGATCTGCCTCCCTACATCAGGCGTCCAGGACGCAAATGAGCATAGCAGTGGAATGCTTGACTCATGTATATGATTGGTGCACAACCCTTTTACTGAACATGAAGCAACAATTGACCTCAATCCGCCAAGAAAAGATAAAACACTTTGGATACGGTACAATTTTGATGACATTCTTCTTCGAGAAGATACCAGCATTGAGACCCAGAGTTATCTCTACCATCAGCAGCCCGAGAGACCCAAGAATTGCCCGTTGGGCGAACATGATGAAGAGATTAGGGGGAAGTGAAGTTCCCCGGACCACTTGGGATGATGAGTTCTTCCTTTGGTGGGGAGAGCAAATCATCGCTGTGGACGACTATCCCTATGCCGGGATGGAATTTCGTGGAGATCCAGATCTTGTTCTTCCACCAGGCACAGCATGGGGCACAGTCGGTAAGTTTGCAAATTTTTTTTGACTTATATAATTTTTTGGATTTTTTCAAATATGTATGAAAAAATGAAAACAAACATGCTTTTGATTGGATTCATAATGACTGACAATGTAAACATGATCATGATACAGATATTGGAACAGTTCGATCTAAGGGTTTCCCGCGCCACAAGCGTCGCAGGGGCGAAGCAGATACAGTGGATTCAGACAGGACCCTCCAGGCTGTACAGAGGAACTTCGAGGGGTTAACCCGCCAAATACCTATGGCTGCCGTGGAAGATCTGCCGGAAGCCATCCAAAGACGGGTGGTAGGAATGCCCCGAGACTGGGTACGGTTATTCCGCCGAGTTGCCACCGCGATCACGTTCTATAGGAACACGACTTCTGGGCAGGGACCTCAGGAGTAGATAGATATTATGTATTAGATGACTGTATATTTTTTGAGACTGAACATGATCGGGCATAAGCCCAAATTTTGTATGACCTTATGGATCCAAATTTTGTAAAGTTTTTGAACACTCTGATGATATATATACAGCGATATTTGATGTGATGTGATAAATGTATCAAAATGTATGATGTTTTTGATGATTAACTTTTATTGTATGGAATGAGTGATATGCCAATCCAGTGCCTGATTAGCTAATGAGTCTGCTAACCAATTGTCAACTCGAGGAATATGAATGAAAGTTAAAAATTGAAATGATCTTTGTAACAAACGTACCCTCAAGAACAACCGTAATAAAAATGGGTCTCGAACCCGATAAGTATTGTTCAACTGCGACACCACCAGCTGAGAGTCAAAGAAAACTACCAACGAATCAACACCCAAAGATATTGCCTCCGAGAGTAGATAAACAACTGCAGTGTATTCTGCTATATTATTGGAAGCAGGACCAATGCAGACCCCTCTTGATACTAACAGCTGACCAGAAGGATAATGAAGCACCCAAGCCACGGAAGCTAAGTTCCGGGTGTGTCTACTAGCACCATCGGCGAAACCAAAATGACTCATGACATCCGACACAACCTGCCAAAGCAGATCAAAAACATCACCAACCCATCAAAGATCGAAAAACAACCAGATATGTACAAAGCAAAACTACTATATACAAAAGCAGCATGTCAGGCCGAAGCCTAGGCATAATACTTTTTCAAATAGAGCCCATTTCTGGGCTCCGGCAACTCGTTCCCTTCAAAATCAACCAAGGTATATGCTCCTTTCTTAAGGAATTTTTTAACGATAAAGGGGCCATACCACATAGACTTAAACTTTCCTACCCCCAGGGCATCTTTTTCTTGGGCATAGACCAAAACAAGGTCACCTTCCGAAAAAACCCTGGGTTTGACCGCCTTATCGTACTGAACTTTAACTCGGTTTTTATGCGTTTCATTCATCGTGGCAGCATCTCGACGCTGCTCATCGAGATGTTCCAGATGAAGGAGCCATTCTTCAAGACTAGAAGTGTCAGGAAGAAGTTCAACAGCTAAATTAAGAGAGGGAATCTCGCATTCAATGGGAAATACGGATTCCAACCCGTGCACTAGCTGAAACGGAGTAAAGCCAGTTGCAGTTTTCACTGACGTCCTGTATGCCCAAAGTGCAGGATATAGCATAATATGCCAGTTGGATCTAGCTTTATCGATTGTCCTTTGAAGAATTGTCTTCAAGGATTTATTCATGGCTTCCACTTGCCCATTGGCTTGAGGATAATACGGAGATGAATGCTCCTGCCGGAAACCCAATTTGAGAGCCAACTCAGCCATCATACTATTCTGAAAATGACTGCCATGATCAATGACAATCTCTCTAGGAATACCAAAATGAGCGATAACCTGGTTGAAAAGAAAAAGAGCTGCAGTCTCACCATCATTCCCAAAAGTAGGCATAGCCTCGACCCACTTCGTAAAGTAGTCTACTGCTACAATAATGTACTTGTGACCTTTAGTCGAAGGCGAGTTACAAGTAGTATAATCAATACCCCACTTTGTAAAGGGACCGACAGTAATGACTGGAAAAAGCGGAGCTGGATGAGCGCGCATTTTTCGAGTATAGACTTGACACGGATGACACTTTTTGACCGATTCGATACAATCCTTGAAAATCGAGGGCCAAAAGTACCCACCACGCAAGATTTTTTGGGCTATAGCAAGCCCAGATAAATGACCCCCACAAGCTCCATTGTGGGAATCATTCAGCACAGCCTCAGCTTCTTCGAGAGTTAAGCAGCATCTCAGGATTGAATCAACCCCTCGACGATATAAAGCATCACCAATAATCAAATAATTCTTGGCTAAGTGACGCAGCTTACGACGCTCATCTTTCGAAAAAGTAGAGGGAAACTTTGCAGTCTGGAGATACACAATGATATCTCCATACCAAGGATCCTTTGAAGAGATAAGAAACAAATGTTCATCCGGAAAGAATTCATCATAGATCATCTCCTCCCCACAGGGCAACTCGGAGATCAATTCCGCGAAAACTAATGATTTCTTGGACTTGGCAGACATAAACTCAAGATCAAATTCCTGTAAAATCACAATCCATCTATTGTATTTGCCCCCAATCACTCGCCTATTGAGGACAAACTGAAATGGATTGGCTGCTGCCAAAACATAAGTTTTTCGAAGAATAATGTAATGTCGGAGTCGCTGCACAGCATGAACTGCTGCTAAAGCTAATTTTTCTATTGGAGTGTACCGGAGTTCAGGTCCTACCAATCCTCGACTAAGGTAGTATATAACATGCTCTGTAAGAGCATCATCCTCCTGAACCAGAACCATACCAATAGTAGATTCTGCTACTGCCAGATACAAAAGGAAATCCCTGCTATAATCAGGTGGACTCAATAAAGGAGCAGAGGTCAATGCTTTTTTCAAAGCATCGAACGAGCGTTGAGCGAAGTCATCCCAAAGAAATGGAACTCCCTTCTTCAATAATCTCATAAATCCCTTTGTAACTTCAGCATAATTTACGATAAATCTCCGAAGAAAATTAGACTTTCCTTGCAGACTTTGAAGCTGACGAATAAAGGACGGGGGAGGCAATCGAAGTATTGCCTCAACCTTGAAGGGATCTACCCTAATCCCTTCCTTAGACACAATGAATCCCAATAACCGACCGGATGTAACCGCGGAAATGCACTTGTTCGGATTCAATCTAATCTTATAGAACCGACATCGTTCAAATATTTGCCGGAGGTGAGCAGGATGATCCATCCTCTTTCGAGAATGAGCAGCTAAATCATCCAAATACGCCTCAATAATCTTTTTGATGTCGTGGAAGGCATATGACATGGCCCGCTAAAAGGTAGCCCCAGCATTTTTAAGACCAAAAGGCATCTTATTGTATGCAAATGTACCCCAGGGACAAATAAAGGCAGTCTTATGCTGATCTTCAGGACGGATAGTAATCTGATTATATCCGGAGAAACCGTCCATGAAGGAGAAAATCTCATTACCGGCACACTCGTCAATGATCTGATCGATAAATGGTGTGGGGTAATTACCTTTAGGACATGCTTTATTCAGGTCTCTGAAATCGATGCAAACTCAAATATTTCCTTGCTTTTTATCTACGGGAACGGGATTTGAAACCCATTCAGTCAAAGGAACCGGGAAAATGAATCCAGCCTTAAGCAGCTTTTCAACCTCAGCTTTGATAGCTGCTGCCTTCCTAGGATTGACCGGACGAAGTTTTTGCCTCACCAGCTTAGCATTTTCATAAGTCTTGATCTCATGTTGGACAATAGATGGGTCTATACCAGGCATTTCCTCATAAGACCAAGCGAATACATCCCTATACTCTTTAAAGAGCTCGGTGTAAATTTGAACCTCTTCACGGGAACATTCAGCTCTGATGAAGACATTCTCGATAATATTGGGATCACCGGAAATGTTCCGCGGAACAGTAGAAAATCACGGCCATGTTCCCTTCGGCCTCGCTTTGTGTTGGTGCTAAGGGTTCGAGTAGGCGAAACGGAACCCGGAGAGCGAAGACTTGGGAAACTAGCTTCAACTTCACTCACGTCGGGTAAAAAATAAGGCTGATGATGCAAGTCATCCCACGGTCTATCTATACCATTCATGGCTTCCAGGATGGCCTCTTCAGATGGAAGAGTGGTATCAAGGCAATCCTGGGCAGAAGAAGAACTAAGTGTCCAAGCCGAAGCCACATCTCCATCCAACTCTTCCAGTGAAAGAGAAGCTGGGATGGATTCTACAGAGTCAACAATAGACTGATAAGCAATCTCAGCTGCAGAAATAGGAAATTCCATTCCACCCACTTGACCTTCCGCTAATGTGGCAGTAGGGGAAGGTAAGGTCCAAGGGTCCGAAAAATAATGAGTTCTAAAGAAATCTCTTCAAAGAGGAGCCTTGGAGGATGAAATTGCATTTATATGAGCCGTAGGAGGAGGAATATCAAAAGTACCCATCAAGGAAGAATACATTCCAACTCCTAAATTCTCAATAGGCGCCTTGGTATTATCCAACTTGGGAATAGATGAGTCAGTGGATGCATTCGGGTCTATAGGAGGACAGTCCAGTTGGTCCACTGTAACAATCCTCCCTTCGTGAGGGAAACAAATAATCTGAAATAATGAGGATGCAATGGCATCCATCTCATAAATCCAGTTTCGCCCCAACAGAAGGTTGTATTCCAAGCTTGCATCAACTACCTCAACCTCTATATTCACAGTTTTTCCCCCAACACAGATAGGCAAAGCTGGGACAATACCATGCAGTCTGTGAGAATGACCATCAAACGCAGTCAGAAGAGTGGTAGATGGAACAACTTTGGGAGATCCAATCGTCTTCCAACATGTGAGAGACATCACGCATGTGGAAGCACCCTCATCAACAACCGTCCGAAAGATATTGCACTTCCGGTATGATGATTTAATATGAAAAGCCATATGATGGGGGAGTCTCTTCTTAAAATTAGACATATCAAAAGTAATCAGAAGAGAATTTTTTGGATCAATAGCCCCAATGGCAGTGAGCAAAGCACTGCGCTGAGCCGGACAAGACTGGAGTACCTCTAAAGCCGACATAGCACAAGGACTCTGTGCCAGATCTTCTACAATCAAGTAGTTCTGGGCAACCCTCGCATTTGGATTAATCGTTGATCGCTTATAAGATGCTTTGGGCATCCGAGGCATAGACTCAACAGTAGGCTTGGTAATGTGAAGCGGCTCAGTAGCATCAGGAATATCCTTAGCTTTCGAAGACTCTTCTCCGCCATAATCACAAGATCTCGTAGCGATATCCGCGTGAGTACTCATCATGAAAATGTTCGATGGAATTTCCCCTTCCTGGGTGCCCCCAGAGGAAGCCCCAGGATTTTGATTCGCGCCAACAACTAATTGTTGCCCTTGGGAAAAAGGGTTTGTTAACACAGCCTGGGAACTAGAAGAACCCTGTTGGGCTAACAAGCGCTGCGCATCCTGAATTTTAGGGAAAAGGTGTGTAAGATGGTCTCCAGCACATAGCTTGCATGGAAACTTCACTTTCCTTTTCTCCTTTGGACCCTCACCAACATGCTCATTGGTTTTATTCGCATTACCCTTCCCGTTCTTGCCCTTTTTCTTATTATTTTGTCCCTTCTTCTTCCCTTCGGATTGTTGATTTCCTTTGGGATCAGAAGCTTGGACAACATTTATGGACAAAGACTGGGAAGGTGATGACTCAGCAGGCACAGCCTGACCAGAAGGAGCAGATTGCAAAGACAACTGCTGGAGTTGAGTAAGCAAGCTGGCTGCACCACTATTGATCGATCCAATCAGTCCGTCGCCATGAGGACCGGGCTTAGTTTTAGATAAATCTAATTTGGAGCGAGGAGCATTGGGAAGATACTTATGGAGGACCCCAAACTGAGAATATATCAACTCTAGCTGCTGGGCCCTAAAAATGGCCTGCTCCTCGGAAAATACCCCGGAGAGGGATACATCTTTCGAATTATCTGACTGCAGGGATTTCAGAAACCATTCCAAAAGGAATTCACCTGGAATATGAGCTTTAATTAGCCTCTTCATTCTCCATCCATTCCTGAATGTGATCAGAAATGTGGGTTGCGTCCTCCTGCTTAAAATTAGCTAGGATTTCAGTCCCAGCGTCATATCGGATAGGCAACTGAAAATGGTTCAGAAATGTAACAGCCAGTTCTCCAAATGTAGCAAAACTACCCCCAGTTAGCTCAATATACCATTTGGCAGCGTTTCCAGTTAGGGTGCGTTGAAACAATATCAACCTAATCGAATCGTCGATCAGGGAGTTAGAAGAACACCATAAATGGAAAGTGGTGATGTGGTCAGCCGGATCTTCTCCATTCTTACCTTCAAACTTTGGAATGTCTGAAGGAAGTTTGGTGGGAACCGGAGGCCACCCCGGACTATAACGAATCGGATCATTAGTCAGCCGACGGATCTCGCGAGTTTAACGTTTGCCAAAAACGTGCAGCAGGGGGCGAAGCCGAGGTTATCCTTGATGGGATGGATTCAGAAACATTACGAAGAATACACGGATTTAATGAGAAACCGGGGTTGCGAAAAGGACTCGTAAAAAAAGGAGAAAGAACCTCCTCCCAACGCGAGTTACCAAAGCCCAGACCAGTTCCCCCCACTGAAGTATGAAATGAAGAGGAAAGCCCCTGATAGGGGTTCCAGGCATTAGAAAGAGGAGAAAAGGTCTGATAAGCACTCGACAAAGGGAAAGAAGTATTCCCTTGGTGACCAGCGTAAAACTGATTCCCTGCCCCCACTGTAGTGAACACAGGGTTCCATCCTGTAAAAGTGGTCGAATTCTGACCTCCAGACCAAGGATTAAAACTCTGGGTCTGAGAAGTAAAAGGAAAGGACCCTAAAGAAGGATTGGAACTAGGAATATGCTCAGTTCCAAAGGGGAACCCCTGAAAAGACGTTGATCCACTAGCCATGGAAGACATGGGTGTAGATCCAGCTGCAGCAGTGGAAAAGGAAAAAGAAGGAATCCCACTAGTGGGCATTCCGAAACAGAAGGGACCAGAATGAGAAGCATGTGCTTGGGTGAAACCAAAGCCAAACACAACAGCACTAGAAGCAATCGAAGATAAAGCTATAGTGCCCCCTCCTTCAACAGAAGCAGGAGTCTGAATTCCTGTAGCACTCACAGCAGAAGCCATCGAAAGGTATGAATAATATGGAGGATCTTCTGGTCTCTCTGACTCAGGTCCGATGTATTGAACAACGAACGGATAATCAGGAGGAAGAGGAGATGGACCTGAGCCAAGAGGTTCAGGTAATTCCTCAATTTGAAAATCTTCTTCCTGAGGAAATAAAACTCGCGAGGTGAGCGGAACGCTCCTCTCGGAACCGACACCAGAATCAGCTATGAAACCTTCAGACCCTTGTGGAGGATCTCTCTCCATTGCGTCAGACATCACAGGGTGGTAACCACCTGCTAAATCACCCCTACGCCTTCTTGAAGAAGGCTCTGGACTCTAGGGAGATAACCCCCAGATTCTCCTCGATCAACGAGGCGCTTGATCAGCCACTTTAAAAATTTTTAATTAGACTCAAAAAATATAAAGCTAAGCAAGCTAGGAGCAAAGAGCACTCACTATAAGAAAAATCCCTGAGATACAATCAAGAAAAAAACCTTCAAGTATTTCCGCTCCGGGTGATGAGGACCGGACACCAAAATACAGGAAAGCGAAATATAGGACCTCCCGAAAGCAGTCTGGGATAATTACAGCCCATGCCTACTAGCGAAGGTATCAGAAACAGTTACGCCGACCTCCTAACGACAGCCTTTGCCAGCTCAAGCACCCAAGATTCGCAAGGGCACCCCCCAGAAGTACTACTGAAAGTGATACGACGTCTGCCTCAGGTACCACGGGTATTCCCCCCCCGTAGTCACCTGTGTGGAACCTAGAAGTGGCAACTATGGGCACCAAACCGTGTCATAAGCTGGGCGGAATGGTCTTGAGGTCAAATTCAGCTAATCAGAGAGGGGGTATCCCTCTTCTCAACCTTCACTTCCCCTCATGCTTGACTCTCTGGAGGAGAGCTTTCCCGGTCCACCTAACGGAGTTGGATTTCGCTCAATTAATAAACTTCTATGTTTTGTTTGAGCGGCCTTGGAGAGTTAACTCTGCACTCACCTAATCAAAGGCCCTACAACCTAGCTAGTTGGTGTATGACACTTAGAAAACTTGCTAGTTGATTTTAAATTAAATTTCTTATTTTAATTGGCCGTTATGTTAAGTTAAAGGGATGTGGAAATGAAACTTATGGTGTTTTGATGCAGAAAGAAATTAATAAAAACCAAACTACATGCAAATGAAGTTATTGTCTTTCGATGAAAAGCAACTTCTACACAGGTTCTACGAGATTAAAAAATTGTATTTTTCTTTTCAGATAACAAACTCACACTCACAAAAACTATGAAAATGACTAAATGCTTAAGTGCACCAAATGCAAATCACTACAAGCATACAAATTCTAAGATGCAAAATCTCCTAAAGCAGAGTGAAATTTCCCAAAAGTCCTTCAGTTTTATCTCTTTCTGATTGTCCAGAAAGTTAGTTCCCAAAATCAAGAACTCTTAATATGAAGACACCCAAAAATGCTTAAAAACAAGAGGAAGAAATCAATGACAACTCCTTCCCAAAATCAAGCCAAAATCCAAAGGCAAGAAACCTCAACAAAGCTTCAAAAGATACAAAGAAACGAAAACAAAAATGCAAAAACAAAAGCAAACAACAAAGAAAAATGTTTTTTGAGCTTTTGAGTTTTATAAAAGAGTTCAAAAAGACCAAGCGAAACTATAAAATCCCAGGCCAAACAACACTGAATTTCAAGCAAAAACTTCAAAAATGCTCCAAATCTTATAGGGATAACTAGTAGCAAGATCAATATGAGCAAAAGAAGACAAGAAAACTCAACCACTCAGCCTAGAAAAATAGTGCAACCTTGCCGCAAGCAAAAACTTCAAAGAACCAAGAAAGACTCTTCAAAAGTTGCAACAAGACCTAGCCAACTGAACTCAAGAAAACCAACCAAGAAATGGGCAAAAATTGTAGTGCAAAGCAAAACACAAAGATAGGAAAGAGTAAATGAGCAGGAGCTCTCTGTTCTGATGAAGCAGAACAACCAAGAATCCCCAGAAAGAGATCTTGGTACTCAAACCAGAGATGCCAGCACAAGAAACAACACTTTGCCAAAAAGACTAGTTTTCAATCAAACAAAAGAGAGAAAAGACCAAAGACCACTTTCTTCACAATCCAGAGGGTACAAAGACACTGCAGGAACAGGTCTCCATAGACAGAAAGGACTAAAAAGCCAAGAAATCCAAAATTTCAAAATCTGCCTAGGTATACACAACTTTACAGTTTAGCAACAAGCGTGCATACGCGACTGTGCTAAAGGAAACACGCGTATACGCGACTCCCTTTAACAAAAAATGCATGTATACACGATTGTGTGCAGACAAACCCGCATATATAAAGGTAAATAATGAAAAAACAAAAAGGATCAAGCCTGGATAAGAAACCAGGACTTCAGTCTGACTGAGAAAGAGTAAACTGGACTGGAAATAGAAGTTAAAACTGTTGGAAACCTATCAAACAGCTGAAACCACCCAACAGGGGAATCACAAGAATGCGATCCCCAGTGGAGTCGCCAGTTCTGTTTCGAGGAAAATCACCCTAGAGGTTTGTTGGGCTTAAACCTCCACAGAGCAGGGGCATGCTACTTAAGAAGGACTCACACAACCATACATGTTCATGAAAAACTAAATAGAGTAGATCGAGGAAGTTACCCGTAGGTCCTACGGTTGAAGCAGATCCCGCCGGGTCCAAACCCCCAGCAACCCTTCTTCCTTCTTAACCTGAAAGACAAGAAGAAACAAGCACGAAGAACTGGTTGTACAGCATATATCTACTCTAAATGTTAGTGAAATCCACGTGAAACATTAGATAAACCATAATAAATGCTTAAATAACAATATTCTCATATATGCAAGCGGACACTAACACGTATATTTTGGGAACAAGATGGTTCTTCTATATTATAAATAGCATGTACAGAAATAACGAGTGGAGAGATCACCTGAATCCTTCCACGATCTTCGAGCAGACCGTCGTCCGGATCCGTCCCACCCTTGCCTCGCTAAGATTCCTTCCGAACTGGTGCATACGAGATGACATATAAAGAGATGAGCATCTCCAGGAAACGAGGGTTTCCTGTAATGAACTGGGAAGTGCAGGAGGCACGGGAATTCAGACTTGGATAGGGAATACCAACAGAGTATAATATCAATAATTTCTCTCTCTCCCTTAGTCCATGCACATGAGGGGCTTTTATACTCCCTCAAAGTAGTTTCAACAGTTGGAAACAGTTGGCCACGTGCTGGGGTGGTTGAACTACCAGAGTAACCATCAACCCAGCCCGAAAATAGGGATTTTTTATATATTTTTTTAATGATTTTAATGGCATACGCGGAAAAGTTCATGTGGACTCGCGTATACACACGGAAAATTCTGGGCATAACCGCGTATGGGGATTTTAACACTGTTTTTTAGTGAATTTTGTCCAAGTATGTAGGAATGGGTGCCCAAAGCCATAAAAGCAATCATGAATCATATGAAGCTGAGAAATGATGCTATAACACTAGGGAAGCTGCAGATGCATTAGCTATGACCATTTCATGTCATAGACATTAAAGAGATAGGAGCAGTTCGATTGGCACAATTGAACGACCAAGTTCTACAAGGATGGGTTAAAGGCGCACACCTGAAGCCCTACCATGAGTAAGTTTACCATTTCAATTCCAATAACTCTCGCAACCGAGAGGAGTCAGTAGGGTAGCTTAGGGTCAATAACTCTCTCGCACTCGAGATGAGCATAAATAGGATTTAGCATAATAAAATAAATTGCAGTTGAGTTGCGGAGACTACAACGCAACCAATGGTGGACGGGGAGGGATAGTGTCCAACGTGTCATCCACGTCAGATAGAAAAGCGTGCCGAACATCAGCCTAGCATTATTAAGCATAGTACCAGTGTCAGTCCCTAGGATTACCAAGATTTTGAAATAATTTCCATAATTAGCATCACCCATACTGTAATAAACTTTCCATAATTAGACATAACCACCAGCCGTCACGTCTGCCCAAATCCCAAAACCATAGTCAGCAAGGTCAGAACCCACCTTAACAGCTAACTAATCACACGATTGTAGCTGCAGGAGAAGCCAGGGAAAAATTAATTAGTTATGGGGTCTCATCAACCTCACCTGTGCTGGTTACTTACATAACCCGCATGCAAAGAAGAGCGAGAATGCCGAAAAAATCCAAGTTAGAGTTAGAAACTTCCAAAAGAGCAAGGGAAGCTGAACCAGAACTAGAACAGAGAAGGCATCCGGAAGAAGAAATTCAAGAGAAAAGAGGGAGAATTGTTCTTCAGGTTTACCAGCGATGAGCAAGAATGACAAGAGTAAGCCCAATGGTCGTGGAACAAGAGCTGGACAGTAGAATTCAGAAAATAGAGTCCCTTATGGGAAAATATGACAGTGCGACCTTGATCGACGCAGACCTCATGGATTCCTTTGACTTTCCTGTGCTAAAAAGGCAGGTGTACATCGAGAATTATGAAACATAAGCAGGACGAGCAGCAGCAAGAGTCCTGCCTGAGTTCAGGGGTATCCAGTAGTCCACTATAATGAATTTAAGGAACCTACCAGTGTTTGGGATTACAGGTGTTGTGATGCAGTGCACAAAATTTCTGTTAAGCAGGATTTAGAATGGTTCTCTATGGCTGGGAAAGGAAATCCCAATTCATGCCGAAGACATTCATAGGTTGACAGGACTGTCACAGGAGGAAGGGACGTATCTTCAACGTTCCAAACTATATCTAAGAGGGTGAATAAGTCGGGAGACACAGACTACTATGCCAAGTATGGCACTCGAAGAGGAGGAAAGGGAGCAAAGATTGAGTTAATTAACAGGCCGGAGATCAGGTTCACTTGCTATCTCATTTCTAGCAAGACGATGAGGCATTATACAAAAGGGGAGTGCACATTAGACACAATTTCGGTTGCGGAGCACTGTGTCCAGGGGACAAGGCTGAATTGGTGCTTCTTCCTACTGAAAGAATTGTTCAAAGCTTGTGAGGACAATTAAAAGAGAGCGACCGAGTTTATCTATAGATATTTGATCATGGCACTGGCCATGTGGAAGTGGACCTTCCCCAGCATCAGGATACCAATGGAGATAGCAGAAGACCAACCTGTGGTGATGAAGTTTGTGCCGTGGAAAGTTTCTGGAGACCCGAGCACAAAGGAAGTGAATGCAGAAGCCTTCATAATTTTGTATGGTCAAATGGTTGATGTCGTAATGAGTCAACAAAGGATCCCAAGAAATTTACTAGATGGATATAGTGAGAAAGTTTGGTTCGGAGTCACACATAAACATATTGTTCTCAGGCCTACATGTGTACCAAAAAAAACGTTCCAGATGAGGCCGTTGAAATTCCAGATTGACGAAGCAGCCTTCCACACAGAGGTCTGTTCATGGCCAGCAGTGGCGATGGAGATCAGGGAGGGAGTGTACACATACTTCTTTGATGGGATGCTACCAAACATGCTACCGGGAGAAAGTTCGGAGGAAACAGCAACCAGGATATCAAACCTATAGCTCTTCCAAATTATTCAACAGCTGAATACCAAGGTAAAAAGCTTTAACAGAGTAATTCAATTCCTAGCAAGTGATGCTACTACATTCCCAACATTTTTAGAATTTCAGGCATCCCAGTCTAATCCATCGTTCAACACGGCCTTTGTATTTACACCCATACCCAATGTTTTGTTCAATTCCCCTCCCCCGACGACTACAATGTTGGTGGGAAAGAGTAAAGCTGCAAAACCCGCAGCGGCACCAAAGGAAAAAAGGGCCAAGGTTGCAGAATCTAGCCCGGTGGTCGACCTCACAGAGGATGATCCAACTCAACAGTTGAGTACAAGGGTATCAATCCAAGAAGAGATGACAGTTGAGCCTGAAGCAGCCAGAGGAGTACCACCCCACAATCCCATATCCCCCCTTGATTTTTTAAACATCCGCATGTCGCCACCTCGCACCCACCAACTACCACCCACCACCTCATCCATCTCCCAAGAACCCCACAACTCTGCACCATCTACTTCATCATCCATCATGTCTGATCCAGTCGTCAGAAGAATAAACAATGGGGACCAAGGAATGGAAGTTAACTCAGGTATAGAATTGGTACCCCCAGTTAACCCAACCATGACCCCACAAACTACTTTTACCAACCTCATTACTCAGCTAGAGCAATCGATAGAAAAAGCAGCTGGGTCACTTGCCGAGCAGACTCCGCTCCACACAGCTGCCCTAGCAGGGCCACAAGGGCAACAAGGTCTACAGATGGCGGACTCCAGCAACCAGCTACATCAACAAACACCACCACAATCACCTCAGGACCAGTCAGCAAGATCCATTTCCAGTGGACAACCACTCTATGCACGAGTGCCAGAACAGGGTACCTCAGGTGCCGAAGGCATGGAGACCTGGGGGATGGCTCAAATTTACCATTTCATTCAAAGAGCAACACAGCAAGCCGAGAGGCTCCATTCCGATCTCCAGCGGAAATGCGAGCAGTAGAAACAACAGATAAGCACTCTTACTGAACAGTGTGAGCAGTTGACGACGGAAAGGGATCAGTTACAGGAACATCTGGAGACAGTAACCAGAGTATTCAGGGAAGTGTGGCCTACAGTAACGGCCAGCAGCAGCCAACTACCAGAAGAGATGCAGGAGACAAATGTAGTCGAGCAGGAAATCCACCTCAGGGAGGCATATTCAAAACTCCGGCAGGAGAATGTGGAACTCAAGGTAGCAATGGTAGCCCGACCCGCATTTCTCAACCCAACGGTTGTGTACTCAGCACAAATATCAAAGAGACAAGGCCAAGTAACGAAAATGCAGGAAGTTCTGCAGAGTACTGCAGCAAGAGAAGCATACGACCTACTGAAGGGTCTGCAAGAATGCTCAATAGCCCTTACCATGAAGGCACATTCGGTCTCGTTACAACTACAACAGATCTCCAAGGAAATCCAGGAAGCAACGGAACCAACTGGATTGGACCAACTCTACGCCCAGGCAGATGTGTTAGAGGTCCAAATATAGCAAATAGAGGAGACTTCAACGACATCCAAGCAGGCCATCCAGGAGCGTCGGTAGCCCATAAAACTCAGCACACAAATGATGTAGAAATTGGCCTCTGAGGCCAACACTCAAATCAACAATGTGTTTGGTGCCCTGCTGCGAATGTAGGGGAAGAAGTTGTCACAAAAGTCACAACTGAAACTGAAGAACTAATGCAAGGGTGGCAATAGGCCATGGAAACCTTCCAAGAGCTCTAGGCATCAGCTCTAACCAAGGTCCCAGAGTTGGGGCACTTGTTTGGACAACTAGAAGGAGGCAGGCAGACAGAACATGGCAGAGGGCCGAGTGGACCCATGGAAGTAGAGACAGTGCAGGACAATTGACTTAGGGCGAGTCAATAGGATGTGGTCGGGGCATGTTGGGGCCCTTGTTTTGAAATTCAACAGATTTTGAGTTGCGGCGAGTACGTGGAGGAATGCAACCTCAGTAGGCAGAAAGGTGTCAAGGGTGCGAAGGAGCAAAGGACAGGAGTCGCGGCTGTTGTAAGAGCAAGCATAGATGGCAAAAGAGCATGGAAGGAAACGAGCAGTGAAATCCCGATGAACAGAAAGAAATAGAAGACATCCGAGTGAGAAGAAAGGAGGAACTTTCAGTCATGCTGGCAGCAAAACAAATAGGCAGCTAGCCAGTGGATAGGAAGTTTGGCACAGACGGGAATAGGGAAGAGGGAGCCGCAGGAGAGCTTTGTCTGTGTTGCACTATTCTCCATTCCTCTCTGTTTCTGCATTTTCTCTCTGTCCAATAGGACATATTGTATTCTGCTTTGTTTCAGCAACTGAGCCTTTGCCACTGATGGCCGATGATTAATATTTTCAGGAGTGTTGTTCTGAGTATCTGCTATGGTTTTGAATGAATGATTTTACAGGCACCTTTTAAAATTTTATTTACTGTAAGTCTGACCGCTTTCCTGAGAGGTATATGTTATGGAACGTTGTGTTATGGTTGTTTAGACTTTTATCTTAGATTTGATTCAACTGTATTGATGTTGTTTGGATGATACCGATCGACTCCCTATCATAGTAAGGTCACGACATGCCTTGGGTGAGACTCTCTGCCCTTCAGAGTAGAGTGCAAATGTCGACGTGAAACTAGATTATAGCGGAAAACCTTGTTGGCCCGTTAAACCTGAACCAGGGTCTTCTTTGTGAGACCTATTCTCTCGCCAACAAATTTCTAATGATTTTCTATAAAATTCTGGCAAAATTTAAGGTAAAATAATTTTATCCTATAAAATTTGGGCTAATTACTTTTAGAAAAAATCGAAATTGTATTTTTTTTTTGGAAAAAACATTGAAAATTAGTTCATCTACGAAATCTAGATCCTAGAATTTTCCTTATTTCCAATATGAGTCAATTACAACTTTTCCCTTGATATTCTCATCCTTGTTGTAGTTACCTCACCGTTGCAATCCCTAATTATAATCTAATCAGTGATGGTAAGCACATTTCTCATTGTCATTCTTATAATTTCTTTATTTTTTACTTCTTGAGGGAGTATCCCACAATCTTTATTTAGTGGTGTTACAAACAATTGTATTTACTCTACAATATGGGTGACATTCTCCTATATAGGGAACATATGAAATGTATTTGGCACAATTAGAAGAAAATATACGAATATACATCAATGTGGAATATTCTCTTCCCATTGTCTATTAATGTTATTTCTTCAATTTCTTGATATCCAATATAGAATTTATCAAAAATATTCTAAACTACTTGTTAAGGTTTATTTCTCCCTCATGATTTCAACAACTCTTTCTTATCTTCTTATATATTCATGTCTTGTTTTTCTCCATTAATTTATTAATCTCCAATTGTATTGACTCTATAAATTTATCGAGACTCTCCATGTAGAATCATGCCCTATAATATGCAAGGGTCAATCAATCCCTTTTTCCATTTTTTTTGAAATGATTGCCTATTTTTCTCTCCTACTACTTGGTTATCTCATGATCTAACAACATCTATATGTGCATGGATCTTCTACACGATGTTCTAGATCATTGCAACTAACAATGAGACCAATGTTGTAATATAAGGCATTAAAGTGCAGTTTATTTATCAATTATATAGTATAACCAAAGAACCATAATACTATCTATCTATCTACATAATTATGCATAAATAGATGGAGAGAGAATAAGTAACAATAGAGCCAAAAAATCGGTAGCCTTTGTAGATCCTTGATAACTCTCTAAGTAAAATGACGAAATGATTCATATTTATACTCTTAGATAGATGGGAGGTAGTTATAACTATTGTAGATACATTTTTTGGCCAATTGACCAAACCAATAGGTCAATTAACTCGATTTCCAAATGACTCTTACATACAACACTTCTAGTTGACTACTTGATTAAGGCTCCTACAACATCTTTGAAAGAAATTTTTTAACATAACATTCAAGAAAGAACCACATTCTATCATAAACACAATATCTAAAATTTTGCTTATGTTCTCTTACTGTTTACTATACCTTTATACATTCATTTTACATTCATGTGTTCATCGTGTTCACTTACTTTATGTATTAATATAATATAAGATAATACTTAATAATTTTGAGAAGCCTCTCAACTCAACCTCTCCCACAACCTCAAATTATTGCTTCTTTCTAAAGCAACTACATATTAATGGTTATGGTCTACAAAATTCTTAGCCTTTGTCTTTAATGTTATTACTATGAAATCAAATAGTTTTAGATGATTTTCTCCTAGCCATTAATTGTCATATAGATCCTATTCTTATACGATTCCTTCTTTGATGCCTCCAAGGCAATAATTGGTGTGTCCTATGACTTACTTATCTCACACTTACATAACATTCACATCAAGGTTGGGTCCTTTATTATTGTGAGCACCTTACTTATTCTTCTCTTGCATATCATTTCTCTATCCTCTATCCTCTAACCTTTGAGGTCATAACCTTGGAGTTTGCATTGCATTATTATAAGTTTAAGGATTTCAATCATTCCTTTTTTATCATTTTAACATTTTTCTCTTTCTACATGTCATCTTCATATGTAAATTTCTTAAATGGTTTTTCGTATATAAATGTAGTGAGAATCTAAAAATCAATAGTCATGTGCTCAATCTGTTTCCTAAAAATTCCCAATCAGGATGATCAAATAATGTGGTTCAATCTTAATGTTTAGTCAAAATATGCTCAATGATTGGAATGTTCAATCAAAAATCTTTGGATGCTATCAAATTTAAGTTTTTTCTTCAATTTTCTATATGGATGAGTAAGCTCATTCTAACTCTATTCTTTATGAACACATTTGTGTTACTTGGTGTAACTCCTTTCCTTAATCAACCTTATATATTTTGTCTAAATTTTTTTAATATTTTTTAAAATAATTTATAAACTTTATTTGTATAACATTTTCATTATTAATATGATTTTCTCATATTTTTAAAAAATTTAAAAAACACATTAAATTCAATTCAAGTTTTCATATATTTTCAATATCATCTCATAAACTAAATCTAAATTTAATAAAATACACATTATATGGCTCGTTACAACATTTTTTTAATTTAACATTCCAATATTATACTTATTTTGGAAAATTTTAAAATCAATTCAAAACAAGGTAGGCTGCGAAGCAGCAAGTCCCTGCCACTGATTAAAAAAACAAAACAGAACTACCAATGACTGCACATAAAATTGTTTGGTATATTTCTTTTGGTGGGAATGTCATTGAATGAATCCAAGCAACTCTAGAATGAATGCAAATAAATGTAACAAAAATCATAATACATGGAGATGAGAAAATGAATGTTTAATACGCATAACTTGTAATACTACATATTGTTTCAGGATATTGAAAATTTAACTAAGCCTCATTGTACTAGCAAAGATAGTTTTAACTTTCGATAGCCCATTTTATTGTGTCTGCAGCATGTAAAGTTCACTGTACTGGCAAAGATAGTTTTGACTTTTGATAGCCCATTTTATTGTTTTTGCAGCCTCGAGTAAAGTTCATCATCGTGAAGAGGATTTGGGGTCATTTAAACGCGAAGAGGGACTACCCTTTATCCATATCAGTGCTAAATTTTGTTTCTTCTGGTCATTACAGTTCAATCTCATAATTAAGGAAGAAAGGTTCAACAATGTGACTGAAGAATTTTAAAGAAACCTTGCAGAGATAGAAGGCGTGCTAGTTACATTATGTGAACTTGTGGATGCAAGTGCCAGAGAAATTTGAATCATTACAGAGTCTGGACAAACGAATCATTACAAAGTTTGGACAAACGTTATCTCGATGATGAAGACAACAAATTCGAAAGCATAGTTTGATGAAAGGGATCTCATTCTGCTGGGCCAAAATTGGAAGGTTTTAAACAAATAAAGACAGTAAATGTTTTTCAAATGGGAATCCATCATGAAGAACAAATCTAGCATCATGAGAACACTTGAAGCTTTTTTTTTTCAGAAAGAAAAAAACGTTGTTTTATATTATGGAAAATAAAAACAGTGCATAATACAGCATAAGAAGTGAAGGGTTAATCACTTCCAAAATATGAAACATTGCTCCTAAAACCAAAAATAATGTGATCTGGCGAAACATACCCATCACATGAGACTCATAATCCAACAAGGAGTCGATGATAATGACTAAAAAGATCCCCCAAATGCCACTCGGAAATGTAACATGGAGAGAAAAAAGAAACATATACATATCATGGGGACAATCCCACTTCGTAGAAGTAAACCCACATCCACCAAATCGAAAAAAAAGAAATGGAGGATCAGGAAAATCTGTATATATGAACCCACAACATTCGCAGCAACAAGAACCACTTCATCGATAAGCCAAACGTTCCATGGCATTACCGTAGCAGCATATGAATAGGGGCATATGGATGATCCATAAAAAACCTGATAGAATCAAATGAAGCCATCTGCAAATATCAATTCGTCCATGCCACATGAGCTGAAAGAGAGGGCGAAAATCATTTGGAGACCCGAGGAGGGTCATATGCTCTATCCACCCTGGGATCATCAGCTGAAAGAATAGGGACCTCCCGGAGGTCAAGAAGTTCATCCCGGAAGAGAGATTTTGTTTTCGGCCTCCCTCTGAAGTGTCTGGATGCAGACTTCGATTTTTTCCTCACCGTAATATTGCAACCCGAAGCCGGCGAGATGACAATCTCAGGATTCCTAGGGATATTCTCAAAAATAGTGAGATCAGCCAAGTCAAGGTTCGGGTTGTTTAAAAGGGATTCGACATCACATCCAAAAGTATTTTTAGGTGATTCCAATAAGTTCCCATTCGCAATATTATGTGGAGAATGAGGAGGGTAGGGAGGGGATGGGGATGTATATAAAGAAACACTTGTGGGGCAGGTTTGATGGTGGTCAGCTATAGCAGAAGAGACTGTAGGTGAGTCCGGTAAGTTCACCTTTTCGGTATTAAGTGGAGAGTGACGAGAAGGAAGAGGAGATGCATTTTCTAGGGGCGGCATGGAAGGGGAGGAATATAATGGCGCAGGGATGGGGCAGGATTGATGGTGGCCAGCAAGAGCATTAGAGGCATGCGGCATTTTATCCATTTTCATGATAGTCGATCCAAGGTTTACTTCGGATTCTAATTGCATGGGTGAGCCGGAATTCACCGGGGGAGAAAAAACATTATTGTTTTTAGAAATAGTAGGAGCCATCTGCTCCTTGTCTGGTGGAGTTAACTCCGCAAATTGTGCATTAATATTAGCTGACAAATCAACAGCAGAAACCGCAAGAGAAGAATTACTTGATGGGAGGACATTTCGATGAACCATAGGAGTCAGCTCGCCATTAGCACCATCAGATCTTTGTTTGCCTCTACGGGGTCTCCAATGAAGCCGAGGGCAGTTTCCCTTCAAATGTCCAGTGTCGTGACAAACCAGGCAGCAGAAAGGAATGCCCCAATAATCCACCCTTTGCCTATGTCTTCTTGTGCCCTAGATGAGGTCAACATCCGCGGGCAGACCGCCAGAGAAGACCATTTAGACTAATATCCAGGCAATGCGTTTGTAGTGGCATCAAGAATACTTGGGTCGATGTACTTCGTGCATCCAATGGAGTTTCCAATGGCCCTTAATGCTTTGTCCGTCCAGAATTCCAATGGAAGGCTCGGGAGCTTTACCCACACTGACCTATTCTTAGGAGCATCCAATATTGGATTAAAACCGAGGTACCAGGGCAGGAGTTGCAGGAAACTCTTTCCACGTAACCATGTCTTGTTAACAATCAAGGCAACATAATTTTCATTCGTAAAATGAATACTACCAAAATGGAGGCAAATTGTTTTATTGTTATTTTTGTTCCAGATTTAGTTTAAATTTAGAATGATCACAGAATCTAAAATTCAGTTGAAATGAAATAATGCAGGACCAATTTGGGTTGCTACCAGTTAGGTACCAAACCAGCAGTTGGAAATATTTTTAATAACCGATTAACTCTTGATACAGAAATGGGTGCAATCCAAGATAACATCCTTCAACATAGTTTAACAGACTGCTTGGAAAGTGAAGAGAAAGAGCTTGTTCAAAAAATTGACCATATATAATTACAGGAGGGGTTGTATGTAATTTAATCTGACACATAACTTTTAGCTTAAGGATAATACCAAATATCCTTTTTAAAATGACTGATTTTTCCAGCTGGACTGGAACCAGAGATCTTGTGATGAACTATCTTGAAACAATTTGTTCAAACCAATTAAGGTAACCCACTGGCCTTTTCTATTTAATTTATTATTACGCCAACAAGGAAATTTTGTATTTATATATAAGCTATTTTGATTTCTAGATTCCAGAAACTACTAGGCAACAATAATTGATAATGGCATGAACCCCATTTTACTAAATTCAATGTCTATAATGGATATAACATATCTTATTTCACATAATGCAACTTTACAAACAAATAAATGAAGAAAAAAGCCAACTGAGACCCCAAATTTAGGAAATTTGTTTGGAATTATAATAATAAGAATATAATAGCTAACCTTCGCTTATGTAACGCTCTGATTGTTTCATGAGCTCCCCAATGAAAATAACTATAGAGGTTGTTCCATCTCCACTTATATCATTCTGAGCGACAACTCTCCTTGCTATCATGATAGCTGTAGGATTTTGAATTTGATGCAATAACAACAACCCAATAATCAATACACAAGCATCAAGGTATAATTAAACAACAAAAAAGACTCCATAACGGATAACTAAAACTAGCACCATTCAAACACATTCTCGAGCACAAAAACAAGAAAGTTCGGAAAAATGTGACTAAAATAATAAGTAAAATAGCTATATAATCAAGCATATGGCTTTTTTACCAAACAACACTAAAAAATTGAAAGTAACATAGAATTGATTGACTATATAGTAAAATCCCAATTGTGTGAGATATTGGAATCTAGAGAATGATTCATGCAATATTATTAATAATAGAAAGGATTAATCAAAATTGTTTTTAATTAAAAATTAAAAATACCTTTAATCAAAATAATAAATAGTATAACTTTTAATGACAATCAGAAAAAATAATAATTATAAAACAAAATATAATATAAAAAAATTCTATATTAATAACACCTGCAGCAACACCTACAACAAGATTTGCACATTGATTGCCATGTGAATAGGTTCACCATTCTTAGATCATTGTGTTCCACCTTTGAACAAAATCTTGCAGGAAAAGCACCTAATTCCACTGTCCAGTGCCCCCACGGCAACTCGATCCTGGGGAACTTTCTTGCTGGACTTGGAGAAGGGCCATCAACCAGTCTTTGGCAATGGGGCCTCCCAGGCCAAGCTGAACAACGCGCATTCTCTGAACCTCCGGGGGACTCGATCCCAGGGAACTTTCTTGCCGGTCTCAAAGTATGGCCAACAACTGGTGTTTGGAAATGGGGCCTCCCAGGCCGAGCTGAACGTTGCTCATTCTTTGAAAAAGTGTAGGAACCATGGTGTGCAACACCATTCTCATATTATCGACCTTATTCAGCAAGTCCTCAGAGAATTAAGCCAGCACGCCCCTGCGGTAATAATTCTTCTCCCACGTCGCGGGTTCGAGACTTAGGCATTCAAGGTAATGCGGGATGAGGGCGTGGAAGATATTGATAAAGAGCGCAGGGTGCCAGTCGCCAATCTAGAGATAGGGTTTCTCCAAGCGAGCGTCAAGACTTGCAACACGTACTGCCTTGCTGTGTGGTCAAGGGCGTCGTAGTGGGATTAGAAATCTTCAGCTTCTGAATCCATCCGAGGTAATACTAACCCTCTGCTTCCTATGGCTCCTGCATTGATTATAAAATTACATTTCGATAAATCGAGGACATCATCTTAAGTTTAGGGCTTTTTCAGGTAGCTTGGAAGGAAAATGAAATATGAAAATAAATGAAATGGAAAGGATTAAAAATAGCGAGGTCATCAACGAACTAGCATCATATAAAATAAAGCATCATACCTAAGCCTGGTAGTTATAAGTTATTGCAAAAATGCTGAAGTGAAGTGCAGCCTTGGTAAGCCATCTATGACGTTGAAGTGGAGAAATTTTGGAAGTCCTGGTGGGAGACGTAACCAGGGCATTGCAGAAGGAAGAAGGCCGTTGAGTCTGCCATACGAATATTTCGTGAATCTGGCCTCACTAGGTATTTCAATACCTTGTAATTTCAATACCCTATTTACAATATCCTAGAAAAAAAGAATTTAAATCTCTCAGAATCTCTCATACATAGAATAGAAAAAAGCTAGAATAGAATAGCAAAAATCCATAATAACAATATTCATAAGCAATAGATAATTCTAAACTTCGATTGAGCATTCAATGATTTAATTATTTCATGTCGTCGTGTAGCCTAATTCGAATACCGGATAATCCTTCCATCTCTGCTGCAAGCGATATGGATATGATGCCCTGAGCGAATGAAGAGATAAGGCAGACATAGAGGCATTGATTCAATTTGAAGTATTATTCTAGAAACCTGAGCAAAAAACATGGTGATGTTTGCAGAGGTGATTGCTAAGAGTTCCATGGTGATGTTTGTAGAAGTGATTGCTGAGAGTTGAGGAGTTATGGGAGCTATGGAATTATTGAAATAATTATCTATAAAACAATTACTATCCCATGCATTTTCCAGACAATTCCAAAAGCTATCACATATATACAGATGTATATACACATGTCACACTTGAAAGCCATTGTTAAAAAGTTTATAATACAAGCATTAATCATGAATACATTACTAGTTAATGGTTAGCAGTTAGCAAACTAATGCTAGCATTAGTTCCACTGGGAAGAACCTAAACTAAATACAGATGAAACCTTAAGTCTTAAGAATAAGAATAAAGACTGATGCCTCGGGAAGAGGCCAATACGACTGTAATTTTTATATTAATACTATTGGTTAAAAGAATGGCTATCAATTTTTTGACAAATTTTACTGGTTAAAAAAGCTATCGGCTATCAATTTTTCTATAGATTTTACTGGTTAAAAAAGCGGTTGTAATTATGTAATAGCAGGGACTAAAAGAAAACTTTAGTTTAAGAACCAATGTATAGTTAAAAAACGATTACTATAGTCCCATGTCGTCGGACGACAGGCACTAATTAAACATTGTCAATTACCTACTTAACTGTGAAAAGAACCATAATGTTAGATTCAAAATTAAGAAAGAACCACATTCTATCATAACTCTTCCAAATAAAATTTCCCTTTAAACACCTTTAAGTACAATACAATCCAAAGTTCTAATATTGAAATCCAAGCAAATGCATCCAAATAATAAAAGTCCTAACATTGAAATCCACGTAAATGCATCCAAATGAACTAGCATATCCTTGTGCCCTTTTCTAACAAGTTGATTTTTCAAAATTTCTATCATTGAAATCCATGTAAATGCATCCAAATGAGCTAGCACATCCTTGTGCCGTTTTCTAACAAGTTGATTTTTCGAGGTTTTGATTGAAATAAAGTGATATGGTTTTGTTATTTAAACTATATTTTAAAACTAAATAAATTCAATATTTTGAAAACCTATAAAACACTGGAATTTAACTTAATCAATCATTTGTAATTTATAATTTTCTTAATTTATAATTATTTTTTTAAACAAAATCTACCACGAATTCATCCTAAAAGTGCTAGAAAGTTGTATATTTGGGCAGTATAATGATTACTACATCATAACTTTTCATCCTGAAACAAAACCTCCACTTGCGTATTTTCAGGGCAGCGAGGCGGTGATATTTCAGGGTTGTTCAGTTTGTGTTATTTCTCTCCTAGGGATGGCGTATTAGCATGGGTATTACACTTTTCTTTTCCGCCGAGACTTGTGGAATGGGAGCAGACTATTGATTGTAAGTTGTTTGTATGATAGTATCTTTTCTTCCATTTTTTGGTTGTGTCATAGTCTCTTTTCTTCAATTTTTTAGCTATACCATCCTAGATCCATCTAACTCTGGATCTATCATGTGCCGAGAGGGATAAAATCTCTAGAGGTACAAACCTATTTTTTTAGTACAAAACTTGAGGAAAGGTTTGCGCCTTGAGAGATTTGATCCCTCTCGACACATTATAGATCCGAAGTTAGATGGATCTAGGTTGGTTTCAATTGGAGGCATCAACGTCATATTTTTCATATTATTAAAAAAAATTATATTTTTGAGATGTACATCATACTTTGAAATTTTCAAGATTAGAGATAAAAATAATACCAAATGTTATTAATATAAATATGTTTAGTGATCAACTAAATGAAATAATTAATATATTAAATAACAAATACACCTACCATATCATTCAAATGTGATATGAAGAATATATTTAAAATACATGAAAAACACACAATTTATTTAGTAACCTGTCTTCTTCTTCTTTTCTCTTAGAAACACCGACACATTTTTCCATATTTTCATATCGATCATATGGAAATGGTGGTTGAAATCGAAAACCATCCAAATATTTAACTCAAGATATTGCAGTAAAAGTGAGACCTTGTCGCTCTGTCCTTACAATATTAATAGTTGCCTTTTCTAGTGTCAATCCCTGGGACTTATGAATTGTTAATCCCCAAGCAAGTCGCAATGGAATTTGTCTATTATTACCTCTTTCAATAGGTATAATAGGAGAGTTTTCCGGATTATCCACAGTCTTACGAAACACTTGTCCATAATAGACAAGTGTAATAATTTGTCTATTATTACCTCTTTCAATAGGTATAATAGGAGAGTTTGCCGGATTATCCACAGTCGTAAGACTGTGGATAATCCGGCAAACTCTTCAGTAAACAATAACCACAGGAACTTGAAAACCAAAGGTATAATAGGAACAGTATGAGGGGATAATTCATCCCACGCAACTCCGACATAGTTATCAAATTTACTAGAACATATGTAGGAGGATTAGGAGGTGATGTTCCAGGGTTATACACAATATCTTGAACTACTCCAAGAGCACCATTGACAAGTCCTGCATTAGTCCATAAATTTGAAGTTAGCATAACCCTAGCTCCAACAACAAGAAGGATATCATTATCCAAATTTTCCTCATTTGCTTCAATGTTGTTGTTATTATTTGATCTTGCAGTAACACTACGTGCAATAGGGTGATTTAGGGATAACAAACAACACTTATTGTGATTGTGAACATAATCATTTGTTGCAAACAAATGTATAGCCTTATTAAATGACTCTTTTGTTGAAGCATCCAAATTGGAATCTATACGTGTCATTAGTATTTTACAATCTTCTATTGTTGGAATTGCATCTTTGATGTTCATTAATAAATGAAGAAATAATATTTGATCATTGCTCTATCCATCTTGCTTGTATACTGTATCAAGAGTTACAACAGTTGTGAATAAATTCCATAATTATTTTGCATGATATTCACATGCATATGCATGTCTATCCATAACAGGAGGTATTTGTCCCAAATCACCAAACAATATAATTGATATACCTCCAAACGGGACTTCTTTATTATGAGGAAAAGCTTGACGAAGTCGAGAATCAATATGTGTCAACAAATTTCTCCCAATAAAACTCATCTCATCAACAAGAATGTGCTTAACATGTTTCATCTCCTCTTGTAAGGTAAGCAAACACGACCCTTGTAAATCAATGAATTTCCTTACTGGTATATAAAGAGCAAAGTGTATTGTTGATGCATATATGTTGAATGTTGCAACACCGGTAGGGGCCAAAAGAAGCAATGGGATCTTATGAGGAAGAGAGTCAGTTTCAAGTCTTTGTTTTATTCCACCAATCAAGTGAGACTTTCCAGTACCTTATGTCCCTTGGATAATCATAAGCAACTATTATTCCTTGTCATCTCCTTTGTAATGATCAAGAACTACATTAAATGCTATTTTTTTCTTTTCTCCTAAACTTTCAAATAAATATTTTTTTGATGATTTAGTGGGAACAATTGAATTCACATTTTTCTTATCAGATATGAAGTTCACTACTCGTCTTGATGTCTCTTCATCAACAAAGCTAGATCTCCAATTTGTCATAACATCACGATCCCTAAATGCAATAATGTCAAATTCGCTCACATGTATAAACTTATTCTTATACAAACTTGAAATAGTCTCCCACGCATGTTGCTTAGAATCATTTTGTACATGTAAAACATCTTCATCCTCATTTGGAAATTGAGCTGGGTCCTTTGAAGGGATTGGATTATGATAAATATGCCAAGGATTATAGGAAAATTTTTCCCAATCTTGTATTTTCCCAATCTGAGGAGATGTTTTTCATACTCATGAAGATGCACGTTTCTTAGTCATGGTTGTAACCAATCAGCTTCTCCTCTAGGGAATAATGTTGGAAATGCCATATCATATAACCCTGCAGTATTGTACTCATTTAGTGGAGATGAACCAATTGTAGGCCAATTAATGACATTTGTAGTTTCACCATCTAGTTGGTTTTCTTCTCTATTAGGATTATCTGCCCATGCACGAATAAGTTCAATTTCCTTAGGTGTATTTGGAGGCCTTGCAGCAAAAGAAGTTGTATCATAATCGTCTAAAGCATCTTCATGACCTAGAGCAACTTTTAACAACATAATGTCTATGTCATTGTCCATATCTGGTAGTATAATAGAATTAATCATATGTGACACATTTGTTGTTTTTTCCGGTAACTCATCCACAACATGCATATCAATTTCTACACCTTTATAATATGGATCATTTTGAATCTTATAAAGTAAGGCATCTAGTACCTTTTTCCTTCTAACAATGAAATCATAGCGTGATCCTTGCTGACCCTTTTTCGCACCACCATCATTAAATCCAAGTCTTTAATATGTCGAGGTAATTTCTTGGCAACATCTTTAACATTTTGAGGAAAATTTATTGTGTGTCCTCTATATTTGTATTGGCCACCTATTGAATGCATTACCTGCAAAATTGGACTTGCTCATGCTATCAACATTTCCTCAACTTGCGGAAGACTTCCAAGGATCAAAGGCTGCAAACCCGGATTCATATGATTTTGCGATGAAAATCTATGTTTATTACCCTTTTGCTTACATCTTGTATACATTGGACCTTTTGTAGTCACCACTCGAATGCCAAGATACACCTCCTCATACACATGGCACATTTTAGGATGACCTAATTTATCAATTTTTTTCACGAAATCTGTTATGTGCAGTAACTTCATCTTCCACTGGTACATTGGAAATTATTTCACATTTATCTTCACATTTCTCCATCGGTTGATGATTTTGGAGATTCATACCTATAGGAGAACGAGGCTCAATTATTGGCCCTATATCACTAAGACCTTCAAATTGTCTTCTTAGAGGTGCTCTTACGTGTTGTCTATTTTTTCTTCTATGTTCTTCTTTATCATCCTCATTCATTCCTTCAAATTTCATTCTTTTTCTTTGAGAAATATTTATTCGTTCTACTTCACTTTCATCCTCATTCTGCCTTTGTCGTTGCTGCCTTTTTCTTTCACATTCATTCTTTCGTTGTTCTTCCTTTTGATCATCAGTCATTTTTTGTCTTTGCAATCTTCGCTGCTCATTTTTTTCTATCCTCTTCTGCTCTCTTTCGATTTCAATTATTTGTTTCATAATATTTAATCCTTGTCTTTTAACTCTTTCTCTCTTTACACTTCTCATTTCTTCAATATTGTTATTATTAGTTTCCCCATTACTAGTACTCATGATGTTATATTCATGTACAAAAAAACCAAACACATCAATTAACCATATATATATAATACCTAGCTACAAAATATTTAATACTATGTACCATGTTTAAAACCAATAGGCAAGAAACTGTCAAAAAAATTAAATGCAATGAGATTTACGCCTTTAAGATTTCCTTGCAAGCAATTTAACTTCAAATTTTAAAAATAGATAAATCAATAAAGGTTTAATACTAGAAAACCAAACTTATAAATTAATAAAGGCTTAATAATACTAAAAAAACAAACATATAGATTAATAAATTAATAAAGGTTTTATACAAAAACCATACATATAAAAGTAAGTTAGGTTTTCTATGGCTACATAAAAATGTCTTTGTGTTATTGTGAAGGTGTTTGTTTTTTTCATGAATTCTTTGAATTTGTTCAAAATTTAATTGTTTTACCTGTTAAATAATATATGTTTAAAATTTGATTAGAATAAAATAAATCTATTCTTATTTTCTGTACACCAAATTGAAATTATAAAAAAACAGTAGAGATAATAATGATAAGAACAATTGCCACATCGAAAAATTTAATGTATGACATTGTTTTCACTTCACTTTCTAGAGAATCTCTACTTTGTCTTGTCTCATACAGGCACAGGAGCAACTCATACGGGCGAGCAGGTTGTGTCCTCTCACGGTGCTCACCACTTTCATTTGAACACAAAATTGGTAAAATACAACTACAGTAATGGGAGTAATTAAATTTAATATTGGGTTAGTTCAAATTATTTTAAAAATTCTTTGATTCATCATGATTATAAATAAATAAATAAGACTACTTATTCACATTGTCGCTTAATCACGCTATGATTTTTTTATATAGCGGCTTTACTTGAAGTCGATATGGTATGGCGGTTCTCTTCTTGATAAAGTATGCTCTAATCGATGACATTAGCGATTATTTCCAGTGTGTTGACCTGTAAGAGGTAGGGGTCTTGGGATTCAAGGGCTTCAATAGTTGTTAGAAAACATTGGGCCTTCTCATAAATCGAAAAATAATTTCAGTTCTTTTTATGTATAGGAAAAAGTGTAAGTCAGTTGTAGATTCAAAGACTTGAAGAGGGAGGGTTGTGACACCATGGCTTTTCTCAACTTCCACATACAGATTAAAAAAACACATAGAGCTAAAACATAATTCAATAATTTAATAAATGACCTGAATCACTACTATTTGCAGGTACTTATCATCCATTCGAAAATATCTAGAAACACTTAGTCACAGGAGCATTCCCACTCAGATGGAACCAAGGAAATAGTTTGGGGAGCCATTTGCATACATTGATCCATTAGCGTACATTGAGACGAGTTTTCCTCGTTGATGAGCATATGAATAATGAACTGACAAGACAACCAAGCATTCATTTCATGGGACATCACGGTGATTGATATACATTGAAAAAGTAGGGAGAAGGAAATATAAAGGATCTGGATATTTACCTGGAATTAGAGCCGTGAATCCAATAACTGAATAAGAACAAATGCGAATCCACCTCACCCTGCGAATCCGATCAAATAATTGTAGAACTCAGTTGTTGTTTATTTTTATTTTTTTATTTACATGACTATTAATTTTTTTTGAAGCCGACACCTAAATTATTATTATTATTATTTTTTTAAATTAGGATTTAAGCTGACATTAATCACTTTTTAAAAATTATTATTGTATGAGAACGTGACATCCTTGCAGATGGGGTCATACTGGGTTGTATGTTGCGCCTCTCGGCACAACAAGAGGGGGCGAAGCCATATGATTGCACCGAGAGGCACAATCTACGGCCCAGTATGACCCCATTTGCAAGGATGTCACGTTATCATACAATAATAATTAAAAACAAATTGGTTAATGTCAGGTTAAATCCTAAATTTAACAATAATAATAATAATAATTTTAGGTGTCAGCTTAAAAAACAAATTTTAATAGTCATATAAATAAGCAAAAAAAAAATTAAAAATTAAAACAACAAATGAGTTCTGCAATTATTTGATCAGATTCGCAGGGTGAGGTGGATTCACATTTTTTTCTTATTCAGTTATTGGATTCACGGCTCTAATTCCAAGAAAATATCCAGATCAATTATATTTCCTTCTCCCTGTTTTTTTCAATGTATATCAATCACCCTGATGTCCCATGAAATGAATGCCCGACTGTCTCGATCAATTCATTGTTTAGATGCTCATCAACGAGGAAAACTTGTCTCAATGTACACTAATGGCTCAATGTATGCGAATGGCTCCCCAAACTATTTCCTTGGTTCTATCTGAGTGGGAATTCTCCTGTGACTAAGTGTTTCTAGATATTTTTGAATGGATGATAAGTACCTGGAAATAGGAGTGATTCAAGTCATTTATTAAATTATTGAATTATATTTTAGCTCTACGTGTTTTTTTAATATGTACATGGATGTTGAGAAATGCCATGGTGTCACAACCCTTCCTCCTCAAGTCTCTAAATCTGCAAATGACTTACGAATTTGCATATACATAAAAAGCACTGAAATAATTTTTTTGATTTATGAGAAGGCCCAATGTTTTGTAACAACTCTTGAATCCCTTAAATCCCAAGACCCCAACCTCTTACAGGTCAACACACAGGAAAGAATCGTTAATGACGTCGATTAGAGCATACGTTACCAGGAAGAGAACCACCATACCATATCGACTTCAAGTAAAGCCGCTATATAAAAAAATCGTAGCGTGATTAAGCTGCAATGTGATTAAGCTACAATATTTATAAGTAATCTTATTTATTTATTTATAATCATGATGAATCAAATAATTTTAAAATAATTGAACTAACCCAACATTAAATTTAATTACTCCCATTACTGTAGTTGTATTTTACCAATTTTGTGTTCAGATAAAAATAGTGAGCACCGTGAGAGGACACAACCTTCTTGCCCCTATGAGCTGCTCCCGTGCCTGTATGAGAAAGGATGAAGTAGAGATTCTCTCGAAAGTGAAGTGAAAACAATGTTATACACTAAAATTTTCGATGTGGCAGTTGTTCTTATCATTATTATCTCTACTGTTTTTTATAATTGAAATTTGGTGTACAAAAAATAAGAAGAGATTTATTTTATTCTAATCAAATTTTAAACATATGTTATTTAACAGGTAAAACAATTAATTTTTTAACAAATGTAAAATAGCAAACAGAAAGATATCAAAGAATTCATGAAAAAAACAAACACCTTCACAATAACACAAAGGCATTTTTACGTAGTGATAGAAAACCTATGTATGGTTTTTTATAAAACCTTTATTAATTTATTAATTTATATGTTTATTTTTTTAGTATTATTAAACCTTTATTAATTTATATGTTTGGTTTTTGTATTAAACCTATATTAATTTATATATTTGGTTTTTTAGTATTAAACCTTTATTGATTTATCTATTTTTAAAATTGGAAGTTGAAATTATTTATTGATTTATCTATTTTATAAATTCGATGTTGAAATTATTTATTAATTTTATCTATTTTTAAAATTCGAAGTTGAAATTGCTTGCAAGGAAATCTTAAAGGCGTAAATCTCATTGCATTTAATTTTTTTGATAGTTGCTTGCCTATTGGTTTTAAACATGGTACATAATATTAAATATTTTGTAGTTAGGTATTATATATATATATATATATATATATATGGTTAATTGATGTGTTTTGTTTTTTTGTACAGGAATATAACATCATGAGTACTAGTAATGGGGAAACTAATAATAACAATATTGAAGAAATGGGAAGTGTAAAGAGAGAAAGAGTTAAAAGACAAGGATTAAATATTATGAAACAAATAATTGAAATCGAAAGAGAGCAGAAGAGGATAGAAAAAAATTAGCAGCGAAGATTGTGAAGACAATAAATGATTGATGATCAAAGGGAAGAACAACGAAAGAAGGAACGTGAAAGAAAAAGGCAGCAACGACAAAGGCATAATGAGGATGAAATGGAAGCATAATGAATAAATAATTTTCAAAGAAAAAGAATGAAATTTGAAGGAATGAATGAGGATGATAAAGAATAACATAGAAGAAAAATAGACAACACATAAGAGCACCTCGAAGAAGACAATTCGAAGGTCTTAGTGATCTAGGGTGAACAATTGAGCCTCATTCTCCTATAGGTATAAATCTCCAAAATCATCAACCAATGGAGAAATGTGAAGATGAATGTGAAATGATTTCTAATGTACTAGTGGAAGATGAAATTACATCACATAACAGATTTCGCGAAAGAATTGATAAATTAGGTCATCCTCAAATGTGCCATGTGTGTGAGGAGTCGTATCATGGCATTCAAGTGGTGACTAAAATGACAGGTCCAATGTGTACAAGATGTAAACGAGAGGGTAATAAACATATATTTTCATCACAAAATCATATGAATCCGGGGTTGCAACCTTTGATCCTTGAAAATCTTACGCAAGTTGAGGAAATGTTGATAGCACGAGCAAGTCCAATTTTGCAGGTAATGCATTCAATAGGTGGCCAATACAAATATAGAGGACACACAATCAGTTTTCCTCAAGATGTTAAATATGTTTCCAAGAAATTACCTCGACATATTAAAAGCTTGGATTTAATGATGGTGGTGTGAAAAAAAGGTCAGTAAGGATCAAGCTATGATTTCATTGTTAGAAGGAAAAAGGTACTAGATGCATTACTTTATAAGATTAAAAATGATCCATATTATAAAGGTGTAGAAATTGATATGCATGCTGTGGACGAGTTACCGGAAAAAACAACAAATGTGTCACATATGATTAATTCTATTATACTAGCAGATATGGACAATGACATAGACATCAAGTTGTTAGAAGGTGCTCCAGGTCATGAATATGCTTTAGACAATTATGATACAATTTTTTTTTTTGCAAGGCCTCCAAATGCACCTAGGGAAATTGAACTTATTCGTGCATGGGCAGATAATCCTAACAGAGAAGAAAACCAACTAGTTGGTGAAACTACAAATGTCATTAATTGGCCTACAATTAGTTCATCTCCAATAAATGAGTACAATAATGAAGGGTTATTTGATATGGAATTTCCAACATTATTCCATAGAGGAGAAGCTAATGGGTTACAACCACGACTAAGAAATGTGCATCTTCATGAGTATGCAAAACATCTCCTCAGATTGGGAAAATACAAAATTGGGAAAAGTTTTCCTATAATCCTTTGCATATTGATCATAATCCAATACCTTCAAAGGATCCAACTCAATGTCCAAATGAGGATGAATATGTTTTACATGTACAAAATGATTCTAAGCAACATGAGTGGGAGATTATTTCAAGTTTGTATAAAAATAAGTTTATACATGCGAGAGAATTTGACATGATTGGATTTAGGGATCTTGATGTTATGACAAATTGGAGCTCTAAATTTGTTGATGAATAGACATCAAGACATGCAGTGAAATTCATATCTGGTAAGAAAAATGTGAATGCAATTGTTACTACTAAATCATAAAAAAAATATTCATTTGAAAGTTTAGGAGAAAAGAAAAAAATAGCATTTAATGTAGTTCTTGATCATTACAAAGGAGATGACAAGGAAGAATAGTTTCTTATGATTATCCAAGGGACAACAAGTACTGGAAAGTCTCACTTGATTGGTGAAATAAAACAAAGACTTGAAACTGACTCTCTTCCTCATAAGAGCCCATTGCTTCTTTTGGCCCCTACCGGTGTTGCAGCATTCAACATATCTACATCAAAAATACACTCTACTCTTTATATACCAGTAAGGAACTTCATTGATTTACAAGGGTCGTGTTTTCTTACCTTACAATAGGAGATGAAACATGTTAAGTACATTCTTATTGAGGATATGACTTTATAGGGAGAAATTTGTTGACATATATTGGTTCTCGACTTCGTCAAGATTTTCCTCATAATAAATAAGTCTCGTTTGGAGGTATATCAATTATATTGGTTGGTGTTTTGGGACAACTACCTCCTGTTATGGATAGACCTGCATATGCATGTGAAGGTCATGCAAAAGAATTATGGAATTTATTCACAACTGTTGTAACTCTTGATACGATATATAGGCAAGATGGACATAGCAATGATACAATATTCTTTCGTCATTTATTAATGAATGTCTGATATGAAATTCCAACAATAGAAGATTGGAAAGTACTAATGACACGTAAAGATTCCAATTTGGATGCTTCAATAAAATATCCATTTAATAAGGCTATTCATGTGTTTGTAACAAATGATGATGTGCACAATCACAATAAGCGTTGCTTGGTATCCCTAAATCACCCTGTTGCACGTAGTGTTGCTACAAGATCAAATAACAACAACAACACTGAAGCAAATGAGGAATAATTGGATAATGATATCCTTCTTGCTGTTAGAGCTAGGGTTATGCTAACTTCAAATTTATGGACTAATGCAGGACTTGTCAATGGTGCTCTTGGAGTAGTTCAAGATTTTGTGTATAATCCTGGAACATCACCTCCTAATCCTCCTACATATGTTTTAGTAACATTTGATAACTATGTCGGAGTTGCGTGGGATGAATTATTCCATCATATTGTTCCTATTCTACTTATTGAAAGAGGTAATAATAGAAAAATTCCATTGCGACTTGCTTGGGGATTAACAATTCATAAGTCCCAGGGATTGACACTAGAAAAGGCAATTATTAATATTGGAAGGACAAAGTGACAAGGTATCACTTTTACTACAGTATCTCGAGTTAAATATTTGGATGGTCTTAAATTTCAACCACCACTTCCATATGATCGATATGAAAAGATGGAAAAATGTGTCAGTGTTTCTAATAAAAAAGAAGAAGAAGACAGGTTAAGGTTAAACACTAAATAAATTATGTATTTTCATGTATTTTTCAATATATTCTTCATATCACATTTGAATGATATGATAGGTATATTTGTTATTTAATATATTAATTATTTCATTTTTTTTATCACCAAACATATTTATATTAATAAAATTTGTTAGTATTTGTATTTCTAACCTTGAAAATTTCAAAGTTTGATATACATCTCAAAAATATGCAAAAATTTTAATAATATGAAAAATGTGACGTTGATGCCTCCAACTGGAACTAGCCTAGATCCATCTATCTTCAGATCTATCATGCGGCAAGAGGGATAAAATCTCTCGAGGTGCAAACCTTTCCTCAATTTTTTCACTCAAAAAATAGGTTTGCACCTCTATAGATTTGATCCCTCTCGGCGCATGATAGATCCAGAGTTAGATGGATCTAGGTTGGTTTGTAATATACAGTAAGTGGCATCGGCTTGTCCCGAAAGGATTATGAATAGGCTATTTCATTTTAATTTTTTGGTTTTCGCTCGATCTTATAAGGAGTTCCGTTAGCGTTGTGGTCGTTTTTCTTATGGTGTTGTCCTTGATGTTTGCGTTGGTGCTAGCATCTCAATACTCTTTCTTTTTGGACGTGTCTTTGCTCATACTCTTAAAAGCAACTTGTAATTTCGGTCTTTTGGTGTTGTCGTTTTCCATTCTTTCTCATTTATGGTCATTTTCCTTTGGCGGTTTTCTCTCTTCATGTTTGGTATGTGCATTTATGTTGTACCAAGCCCATGGAGTACGAGGGATTTGGTTCCAGACTATTTGATCCTTCTTCCTTTGGATGTGCATTTCCATGTCCTTTCGTGTCGTTGGGAGTCGGGACTTTCCACTGAAGGTTTGTTTTTTTGTAGGAAATTTACTCTTTGGATGTTAGACATTCTTTTTCAGTAGTGATTTTGTGACCAACGTTCCCTTTATGCCATTTTGGGCAGTTGGTTAATACATTTAATTTTTTATTTGGCTTAGATTTGGCACCTTCTTTCTTTCTTGATATGTGTGTGCATCTTGGTGGCTTGTCATGCTTTTCTGACATGAATTCATAGGAAGCAGAATTAATTGACTCGAAGGCTCTTATACAAGCCACGCTAGCAGCTAAGTTGGAATATAATAAGAATCTAACTTTGGACAGGTTGGTGGCTGACATCTGCAGGTCCGTCTTTTTGGGGCCACATTAGTTGCATGTAAAGGATGCATGGCCATACCTCTCATTGTCTCCTTCCAATTGTCACCATTGGTGTAACAAAAAGGTTGTGAAAATTTCTTCGGAGACAAAGATGCTTAGTTTTTTCCATGACATCCTTTGGGATTGTGTGGCGAGTTTGCAACAACGTGCTCTAGTGGGGGTTAGATGTTTTTTAGATATGGATGTATTTTTTTTTTTCAATGATAAAAAAATACTTTTTTATTTATATAAAATAGTTTTTATCACCATTACATCATATGATCTCATGATCTCTGAAGTTCTCCACAAAACAAAAAAAATTTCCCAACTATCTTCAAAAATCTAAATACATCTAAGTAAATATGCTCCTAAGCCAAGATAATTACACAGATCATCCCATATTCTTATGTAAAAATGCTGCTATGTCTCTACAATACTAGTTTTCAGGCCAAATCATCCTATCCTTTGCAAAAAAAGGGTCACTATTTTTATAACTTTTAGAGAATGTTACAGTCCCTTTCTTCCATTCCAAATTTCTCTCCAAATGAGAAGACCTTCAATTGCAGCCAAGGAATCTTTTGATATAAAATTTGCCTCCTGGTTTGACTCCCTGAAAATATGTTCAACTTTATGTTCCAGAACCTTTGATTGCAGAGATCTGATCCTTTCTTTCCACCATGTAAGGCCCACTACATGTAAGTCAGACCTACCCATAAACCAATCCACTATAATCTGAGAATCTCCCATCAACTTCAGATTATGGATACCTTCACGAAAATCAATAAAAAGAGATGCCCAAAGCGCAATAAGCTCTTCTTTTGTGTTTGTGCCAACGTTGATCCTCATCATGGGTGAATATGGATGAATCTGAGATGCAAGCATGGGCGAAGAAACATTGTTCACCTATTATGAAATACTCTCCTTGGGTCTATATTTAATGAATGGTTTGTTCGAGATTAATTTTCTACAAGGATGATGTGGAGCACATCCTATGTGTGGGTCAAGCTTCTTGGGCTCCCGATTGAATTCTCGATGCGCAAATTATTTGAAGAGATTGGGAACTCTCTCAAGTGTTTCGGTTATATGGACGCCAACACAATGCGAGCCAGGGAAAAACGAATTACTTGGATGTTGGTCCGGGTTAATTTTTTAGGTGGCCTCCTTGAAAATATTGACTTGGAGTGGGGAACCATAAAAATAAGACAAAGGGTGGAGTTCTAATTGATTCCCTTCTGATGTATCATTTTTCATCGCACAAGCCATCTCATGGATCATTTCCCTCGTAAGTCTCGACCTCTATTAGGTGGTTTTCTTTGGAATCTGATTCAGGATCCTCGCTCCGAGAAATGTCATGCTCCCATAACCCTTTTCAAACATCCAGGTAAGTCTCATCCCATTGACTCTCTATTGGATATGGGTTCTTTGGAGAATATCCCTTCCTCTTCTCAAATTTACCCCTCATCATTAGTATTATTAGATGATAATGAGGTTCTGGATTCTCTTGATCATGTGTATCACCTGGCCAACATGCCTCCATATATGTCGATATCTAGAGTTCCCATATTGGCTTCGTTATCATTTGATGAGACTCTTATTTATGTGCCCTCTTTGATTCCCAACCTCTGCAAATCCCCATGTCCACATGCTCCCACCTTGCCAAGGTATCTTTGTTTTCCTCAGTTTTGGGGGGTCTCTCTGCCTTGTGGCCCGCAGTGTCATATTGACCCTGCGAGTAGGGCATCCAGGTTGGATGAAAAATCTAGTCCAACATAGTATGAGGTATGTTTGATTGAATAGTCTCCACATAATTTTTTTGGTAGTGACATTGATTTCCCCAAGAAAAATATTTCCATGGACCTTGCGGCACTCACTATCCATAAATAAAATGAATCTCATCTATCTCCCTCTATCAATCTTGGTTATAATTTGAACATTACAGTTCATAGGAAAGGGGAAAAGGGTAGAAGACACTTATGCGGGAAACCCTCTGCTAAGTATTTACATGTTGAACTAGAGGATGCTCTCTAGGATATCCCTAGTATATATGTTGAATACTTTCGTGCCCTTAGAGATTTTGTGCCTGATGTTGGGGTGTCGTGATGAAAATTCTCTCTCTCAATTTTGAGAGGACTAGAGGATTCCTCCCAAAATCTATCCCTCAAACATATTATCGACTTTGTTCAACCACTTATCATTTTTGTTCAAGAATCTATGGCCTCGAAGGAGAGTGCTAAATAGTACTTTTATTTTTATTTTTCCATGTTGGTTTGTTGCTGATGTTGATTCATGTGGCCTTTCAAGAGGTCTAGTGGCTCTTTGGAATCCGTGTTGGGTAAATGTAAAAACTTTCAAGTATTTTGCATGTATGTTATTGACTGGCTACATCAGGAATTAATACTCGTATTCACTTCTTAAATATATATGAACCTTTCCGTGAGAGGAGGGACTTTTGGGAGAGGACGAAGGCTAGTGGTATGGTGAAGATTTGGTCTATGGTCATTGCTGGTGATTTTATGCTACAATTGCTATTGATGAAAGTTGGGGACCTCACAGTAAAAAGGATCCTCTTGGCTCATTTCTAAAACTTATGCTTGAGGAAAACCATTTATTGGACGTGCGGATTGATCCTATTGTTCCCACTTGGAATAATGGCATATCATGGCAGAAGCATATTGGAAAAAGTTTGGACAAATTTTGGGTGCATGGGAATATTTTGGAGCTATTGGGTAACATTAGATCTTGGGTGGCACAAGAAAATATATGTGATCACCTTCGATTATCTTACAATGGAGAAGGGAGAATATTATGAGGGGTATCCATTTCAAATTCAAGAGGATGTTGCTAGAGATAGATTCCTTCAACACTCAGGTGAGGGAAATTTGGTCCTTGGGGGATTATGATCAAAGAACATCTATTATGGATCTACTCTAACAAAAACTAAGCCTTCTAAAGAAGGTAGTGTGAAAATGGGAACAAGTGCAAAAGACAAAAATGAAAAGGGACCTAGATAATATTTGTGTTGAAATGGAGCTTCTCAGTCATCATATCCTTTCCTCCACTTCTGAATTGCATATAGATAGAAATGCATGAAATGTAAAGGATGAAAAGGCATATTCTTGGTGGAGGTTTTCACGAGGATTCTTGGTGCTTTAAAACCTGAGCCATTTGGATCCAGGAATGTGACCATAATATAAAAAAAATCATCATTTTTCTAATCAAATGAGGTTCAAGAATACCATATGGTAAATGGAGAAAGTGGGGGGGGGGGGGGCATGCCATTTATACTAGTGACATTTAGGTGGAGGTTGTGAAATGTTTCGAGAATTTATATTTGTCTTGAGATGGGGTGGACTATGTTGATCTAATGTGGGGTATTGTTTCCTTGTATTTTTTCAGAGGAATTCAACAGTGTTATTCACAAATATGTCACATTGGTGAAATACATGATGTTCTCAAATCATTCGTGAAAGATAAGTGCCTTGGCCCAGATGGCTGGACAGTGGAAATTTTCCTGCACTTCTTTGATCTTATGGGGCAGGACCTTCTCAATGTGGTTGAATAATATTTCTTAGGTGGTCGAGTCTCAAGTGCTATTAACTCTGCCTTTATAGATTTAATTGAAAAGTATTCACACCCTTACTCCTTCTCTAAATTTCACCTGATATCCCTTTATAATATTTCCTACAAGTTGATATCAAAATTCATTGCAAGTCAGATTAAGGAGTTCCAGTCATCCCACATATTTAATTTCAATTTTCACGGCAATGTTCTTTCACTTTTTGATTGCCTTGTCTTTATAACATAGAAATTTATTTGGTTTATCATTTATTGTCCATAGCAAGCTCTTAATTGGTGATTTATTCCCTCAATTTTACATTTTTTTAAAACAACATAATGGATATGGAATGATGTTATCACCTACCTGCAGCCACATCTCAAGATTTGTTTCAGATAAGGGTGTAAAATTTGGTCCTGTAGGCGGGTTTACCATATTTCCAATTCTTCTTCTTTTTTGTGGAACACAACATGGTTTGCTATTATTTTCCTTTAAACAGGCCACGATGCTAAACCCTTTATCTCTCATACCACTTGTAACATATCCCATACATCACATTACCACATATATATATTTTTTTACTTAAGGACACATAAGTTCAAATTTGACACTAACCCAATCTTATTATTTACTTGAAATACTTTTGTTTACATAGTGTTCTTATTAAAATATATCCATACTTAGAATATAACATCACCTCATTGTTTAAGAATATATTTAATTGATGTATTCATAAGCTAGACCTATTATAACTTTGATCTAATGCAATTGTAATCATAGTGCAATGTTTAAAATACCATGGAAGAACCATTGTGAAGTTTATATATTTCGGCGCGAAGGGTTTTTTAATTTTTGTTTGTTATGAGAATGTATGTATATACATGTTGAGAGTTTAGGGGGTGCCTCTCCACCTATCCCACAAAACTTTGTTTATATTTGATTGTTCATAATGGTATCACAATTCGACAACCCATATGGAAACTTCCATATCTTCTAGTTGTAAGCACAATGATGTTAACTTAGGTTGTACCATCTGTTATGGTCCCGTGATTTGGCAGATTGACAGACCAAATGACGGAGTAACATCAAACCAATATTTGGAGCCCTAGGACCTAGCCTTCCTGGACTCAGAGAGGGCTCTCTCTAATGAAGTGAAGGATGTGAGCTTGTTCTCTTAGTTTGTTTAGATTTTAGGCTAGTTGTTAAGTGTGTTTGTTTGTTTGTTTTTTAGTTGTTTGGAGGTAAAACTGATCAAGTGGATCAAAATAGAACAAGAAAATGAGATCAACTAGGCTATGGGGTCAAAAGAAAGCCAAGGATGTTAAGACAATGGGTAGGGTGTACTGCAGGGCCAATTTAGTATAGTGAATGGATATTTCAGGTGGTTTATGAAGTGAAATGAACATCAAGTTGTGCAAGACAAAGAGGTTTTAAGCATAAATAGTTTAAACAGCAAGCATTCATGTGGTAGGGCTAACCATTAATCACTATGAATGAAACTCAAACTAATAAATGTAGAAAATAAACACTCAGGGGATGCATAGAAGTATAAGACCCTCTAACTTTGGGAAAATCACCTTCAGTGGTTGAGAACACATATAAGACAAACCAACAGCTCAAAATGTAGAAAGGAAACTCCTAAGAAACACATTCAAATGTATGAGAACTTTGAAATAAGTCTGCAAGTGTAGGCAAAGTGCAAGATCAAAACAAGACCTCTCTAATTTAAATTAGACAGTCAATACTTCAAAGGAGATTTCATTAATGAGGTTTAAACATCTATGAGTAAGCAGGGAATACCATGAATCAAACAAGATAGCATGTCATAATAATCATTAAGGAAATAAATAACAAGTTCTTAGTGGACCAAAGGGAAATTAAGAATCCTATGACATGATCAAGAAAGATGAAAACATAGAAGCTGCAATGAATCAGGAAATTTGATGTGCCTCCATGGGCATACCTCAAACTATTCTTTACTGACCTATAGCAAGCAAGAAGCATGGATACATATGTAAAAAACTAAGAAAAAATAACTGAAAATAAACACAATACCATTTACCAAGCCTTGGAATCCTGCACATAGATCTTCTCCATCATCTAGGCAAGCAAGTCAAGCTATTCACTCCATGAAACAAGTCTGATCATCAAAACTCATAACATATATTGCTCTAAGCTCAGTCAAGTACTTAAGCTCTTCAAAGTCCAACTCGCTAATCAACTCTCCAAAAATATTACAATGACTCTCCATGAGTTAAATAGGAGGAATAAGAGGATAAGCTTCACAAAACCAACTAGAAGCTCATTGGCCTAATACAAATATCTGGTTTTGTCCTTGAGGCTTTGCAAAGCCCAAGGCACAAAATATCTTCAAAAATATATAATTAAGCTAATAATAGAAATAAAATTGACTTTTAATCTCTGACATGGAGTTAAAAATAGCTAAACGCACATTTGGATGGTCATATTCAGAAAATTGCTTTTTAGCCAAAATGCTACAGGAGCGTAACAACAGAAAGAAGCCTGTTTTGCAGATGACCTTTGAGGGACTTCTCGATGTCAAAATGAGGCCCGTGATAGCTCGTTGGAAAGCCCTAGATGTCTAGTTTCTGGAACTACTTTATTTTTCTCAAAATTATCAATAGAAGTTTGTTAAAAATTGGACTGAGTGAAAAAACCCAGGAGGGTCTCATTTGCTGATATGTGAGGCAGAAAGGTGAATTTTGACTGATTTTTACCTCTTTCGGGGACCAAAACACCTCCTTTTGATCTGAAAATTTGTGATTAGATGCCCTCAAAATTAATACATCCAAAAAATTAACTTTTATGACTTGAGGATGCTCCTATCAAACATGGCAGCGCCTAGAAAAATGTGCAATTAGGCCTAAAAATCACAAAAAACAAGATCATGTCAAAAATTGCTCAATTTTGGTGAGAAAACCCCTTATGGGTTTCTAGAAAAATGCAAGGAAGTTGAAGCCAAGATTCCAAGCCTAGATATGTCTTTTTCCCCTTTTTTCACCAGGCGCCTCCTTTGGGCAGTTTTAAACTTGGCTTCGGCAATTCGCCTCTACTCCTGAGCGCTCTAGTGACATTAGTAGTTATAGTTTGAATAGTCTTCTTCTTTGCAGGTTTAGAGGTTTTAGGCTTTACCACTTTTGGAGAATGAGTCATGGCCCCTTGCTTAGGAGAGGCAGCTAGCACATGTTTTTTGAGGACTCTTTTTAGGCTCACTGTTTTGACTATCTTCTATTGGGCTACTTTGTTCACTGTCCCTGATTTGATCTTGATTGTTCTTAGGATTGTTTTGTCCTTTTTGTTCCATGCTGCCACCCTTAGAATGCTCACTGTTTTGTACCTGTTTATCATCATTGTGGTTGCCTTTATCTTCATGGATTTATTCTTGAATGTCTTCTTTATCTTGCTGCAGGTTACCACTGTCTTTTTCCTCAAATGAGTGATGGTTGTCTTTCTGATCCTGTTTGCTATCTTCTTGGAGATTATCTTCACTAGATGTTTGAGGGATTTCATCATTCTCACTACCTTGCTGATTTTCACTCTGTTTGTTTTCACTGCTTTGCTAAGTACCATCTTGTTTTTCATCATTAATACCTCCTCCACCACTATCATGTTCACTGCCACTATGCTTCCTTTCATGACTTTGTTCATGTTGAGGGATGTTATGTTTTTTTACCACCACTGCTTCCTCCATCACTGCTTTCTTGTGGACTGTTATGTTCACTATCATCACTACCTCTTTCACTGTTTTCTTGTGGACTGTTATGTTCATTATCATCACTGCCTCTTTCACTGTCATGCTGATTGCCAATATGCTCATGTTCACTATTATGCTGAGTGCCACTCTGTTCTTCATCATCACTGCTTTGATTAGACTCTTCTTTGGAGGCGTGTATGCTTTAGGTTTCTTTTACTCTCTTAATCAAACAGGTCTTTGACTGAATTAAGCCTTTCTTCAAACACTGTTTTCCCCTCTTGGAAGACTGTATTTTTCTATGAAAATAAGTCTATTTCTCTAAACTGTGTTTCTTTTCATCACTTTGCAAACACATTTTTGACTTTGAAAACATGTTTTTTTCCTTTAGCACAAAATCTTCTTTTCTCTTTGTGGTTTGTGTTTCTCTTTTAAACAATCAAACCAAACAAGTTTTTAAACTGACAAGGTTCTTTCCTCCTCAAACACTGTTTCACTTTTTCAGTTATTCAACTAGCACAAGTTTTTCATCTGAAAATAGGCCTCCCTTCTCAAAAAATGTGATTTGCTTTCTCACTCAAAAAACAGGTCTTTTTTCAACCAATAAGACTTCTAGCCCTTTAAAATCACTAAATTTATTCTTCCTTGTAATTACTGACTTTCTTCTATGCTTTTCAATCAAAAATTTAGGTCAAGAAAAACAAATACCTCTTAAAAGATGTTTAGCTGCTTTGAAAATAACTCACTGTGTAAAATTATGAATTTGGCCCTTTTTGAGGCCTTTGGAGTGGTGCTACACTCCTGTACACAGGCGCGTAGCACCTGCACGTTGCTATGGGTGCCTCGGGCGCCTTCTAAACTCTATGTCGGGTGCAAGAAAAATGCATGTCGGGTGAATGGACAGGCGCGTCGCACCATTGCACAGGCGTGTTGCGCCCTGTGTAATTTCCTTTGGGCAATGCCTACAGGCACGTAGCGCCTTAATACAGGCACGTCGCGCCTTAACAACCTTGCACAATAACTTGCCCGGGGTTTGAAAAACTGTTCTCTCTTCTACCAGTTTGTAAGTAGAGTAAAAAAAACATTCATTTGGGGTTTCTTTACCATTGACATGCTATTTGCATCATGAATTTTCCCTTTTTTTAATTTATGAAAAGTGTTGTTTGTTTATTCTTGCAGGTGGTAATCTATCACATCGTTAGGATCCTCTGTTTATCTTTTGAAGGGGGCATATTTCTCTGCTTGTTATGAGGGAGGCCCTTTGACAACTGTGTGAGCTATTTATTTGTTGTTTGACTATAGTATACAATTTTAAACGAACTATGCTCTATTCCTTTTGAATGAGACCTTTCAACAAAGTTTTTCCTTTGTTCATAATTAAAGGAGGCTTTCAAATAGCAGTGTCTTTGGCATGTTTATCAATTGAAAATTACCTTTAAACACAGTGTCTGTGCTATGCCCTTTGCTAGTCATGAAGGAGGCTTCATGAAAACTAATGCTTTTTCCCTTTGAGTATTTATCACTAATAGATATAATGCAAACACAATTTTGTACCTCCTAATAGTTTCCTTGAAACAAGCTGTGTGTTTGCCATCTGTGTAATGATTTAAGGAGGTAATGCAAACACAATGTCTGTTTTATGCCGTTTGCTAGACTTTGAAGGAGGTATGTCACAAAAAATGTTCTTTTCCTTCACAGAAAACCTTTAAACCAACTGAGTGCCATCTACTTATTAATGAAGGAGGCCCTTCTTGAAAACCAAACTCTATGCCCCGTGTCCATGATTACTACTTTGCTGAGGAGCACCTTCTCTGCTTTCCTTACTTTCCTCACTGTCTGTTTGAGGACTCTTTTTCTCCTCATCACCTTCTTGCATTTTACCAACTTCTTCATTATTGTGTTTGCTGACATTGCATTTCTTATCATCCTGTGAGCTGTTTTGATTAGTTTTAGTCTCACTGCTGGTTTTATGGATGTCACCTTCATCATGTTTACTATCTCTTGGAGGACTGCTTGGCCCTTCATCATCACTACCTTTTTTCTTGCTCTCACCGTACTCTTCCTTCTCATTATCAACTATGGGTGATGTTTTCCTTTGATATTGCTTTAGGAGTAAGCACAAAGTCAAAACCTGCAATTTGAACCTACTCTCCATCTAATCTCAGGGAAAATAGCTCAGTTAGGAGAGGGTAGTTAGTGACCTCTTGGATTTTGTTGCAAAAGTAAAGGCAACCCACTTCTTGAAAATAGGACAATATTGAAGGGGATGCAATGATCTCCTTAATAGTAGTGGGCTCAAACCTGTTGTGATGGCATGCCTTCTTGACTTTCCTTGGAGGCATATTTGTCTTACTAATTTCTTTATCCACTCAACACACAAGTTTTCCAAACTGAAGTAGGCCTCTTTCCTTTTAAAATACTATTTTTCTTCTTTTTAAGTTTGGATTTCAAATTACCTTCAAGACCAAAAGTGAGATGCAAGGGAATGAAAAATACCTTTGAAACCTCCTTACTGTGTTGAAAAACCCAAATTCTGAGCAAAAACTAGCTTTTTGTCACTTTTGGAGGCTTTTGGAGAGGTGTGATGCTCCTGTGCACAGGCGGGTAGCGCTTTTTGTAGCTAGATTTTGAAAGCCTTCTAGGTGTCGGAATTGGGCCCAAGATGGCTCATTAGAAAGCTATGGAAGTTTAATTTCCAAATATTCTTTATTTTTTTCATTTGGTGATCATTTGGTTGTTCAAAAACTGACTATCCCAACACTGGTAAAAAAATAGTGAAAGCTGGTGCAGAAATGCATAATGCTGTTGCAGGCCACTTTTGGATGCCTTCCTCAAATCCAAATTGAGCTCATGATAGCTCATTGGAAATATATTCAAGTATAGTTGTCTTTTGACTCATGAAGCAAGTCATTTGGATACTACATCTTTGAGAAAACTGGATTTTTCCAAGGTCACTCCAGCTGTGCAGAAAATCTCCCGTGACACCTATAGTTTTGACATTTCTCCCAAACCATGATACCTGTGTAAAAACTGAAGGAGGTTTTTCTTTTTTAGCCTATGATGGAAAAAAACCTCTCTCACGTTTGTCAATCTCACCTCTTTTCCGTCAGAAAAATCATTTGAAGCAAAACTGGCCCTGGGCGTGAGACATGGTTTGTCTTGTCTTTTTTGCTTATTTTTCAATTTTCTCCTTGCATCCTCTGCTTGTACATGAAGGAGGAAATTTGAAAACAAATCTTCTTATGTTGTCTTTATCCCTGTCTATCCATTGGAAATTTATTTTGAACAAGCTGTCTGTGGGCCCTCTACTTGTCATGAAGGAGGCCACTTGTGAACAAAACTGCTTTTACCTCTTGTCCAATTTGCTTATGAGACATGGTCTTATGGAGTCTTACTGTGAAAACCAAGAGCAGGTAATGCATTTCCAACTGATAAATTTTTACTGTGCCTATGCTGGAAATTATATCTTCTTGGTATTGGCTTTTAGCTCTTTTGATGATGAAGTTGTCCTTGAATGTTTTTAGAAGCTAGGCTAAAGTAGGATAAAAAGGCAGATGTTCCTTTTTACACCTTTCATTCTGATGCCTAGTTTGCTAGAGGCCTTTTTCCAAAAGACCGTTGCTTTTCCCTACAAAAACTGATTTGCAGGGCTAGTTCACCTTTTGGATTTGAAACCATGTAGACCTTGCTTACCATACCTCATCTGATTTATGATGTCAAACTACTTCAGCGTGAGAGACCAGTTTGCATTAGTTCTCTTGCTCTTCTTTGCACACTGTCATTTATTGAATACATCCCTGTAGAGATGTACTTGGTAGATGATATTTGATTTTCTGAGAACTTAGCAGTGTGTCATAAAATCAGGCTTGAAATTTCCTTTTTCTTCAGTTAAGGAACTTCTTTCACTATTTCTTCTTGAAATGAAATTTTGTGAGCTTTTCTTGAGACAAGACAAGGCAACCTCTTTGATGGTGTGTGACCTAGGGATAGACAAGGATTTTGTTATGAAAAATGATAAGACATGATGGATGACTGATATTGAAGACAGGGTTTTGAATTTTTGACTAGAGAAAGATTTTCTCAAGGTATGTGCCCTAAACACTACCACTTAGACCTAGACATTTATTATAATTTATAAAGAGTTTCTTAGGCATAATCAGGTTATCATATGACAAAATAATCAGTGAGAGAGGGACAGGTGTTTTTCCAAATGTTGGACAATGAGATTTATGGAAACAGGGGATTTTGATAGCAGAGAGACGAAACCTATGACAGCTTATAGACAAGGAGACTTTGTTGAATGATGATAGGTAGGGAAACTGAAGACTATTCTCATCATAGGCTGAAAAGGAGAGGGGTAGGAAGACAAAAAATTATTTGAGGTGTTTTCTAGATGACAAATTGACAAACTGAGATTAGCTTCTAGAAAACTCAGCCAATGAATCTAGTCATCAAAACATGCAAAAATACCGATGACTAATACCATCTAGGGCTATGGGATGACAATATTCCAGTGGTAAGGATGATAGGTTTTGGTTTTCAATGGTAGATTTGGAACGAGTAGTTACAAAAGTAACTACCTCTCATTCTCTCACATCACCTCCGTCATTCGAATCCTTGTTGGTTTAAGAAACAATATGAAACTAAAACCCTTGCCAAAAGGATTAGGGAAACACCTGGTAATTTCTAAGCATGCCTTCTTGATCAATGCAAGTTTGATTTTTCATCCAGTTGTTTTTTTAATAATGAGTGGGAGTTACAAGTTTTGAATTTGGAGATATTGAGTATGATATGGAGTAAAATTTCTTAGCGACTTCCTCTGGAGAACTATGGCGAAGAGGATGGACTACGCCCAACATTTTTTTTCAAGGTATGAGCCTTAGGAGTTGAATTTAGCTAGTTCTGTAGCTTAATATTTTGGGGTCCTTGTTTTTCGAGGGTTAATTTTTTTTTTTTTGAATTTCCTCGTAACTTTATTCGCAGGGTATGCACTAGATCATTAGAGAAATTTTGAGGTATAAAATGAGCCTCCTAAGGAATATTATAAAATAATAGTGGAAACAATTTAAAAGATATTAGATTACATCATCAAATTTTAGGGGGAAAAAATCAAAAACTATTTTTTCAATTCATATTTTGAACTTATCTCGCTACAATTTTACTCAAATTTCGAGTAGGGACACTTGTTGGATACAAAATTTAATTCCTCATCCAAGGAGTACCCATATTGCATACTTTTGATGTACCTTGATACACAAAAAATGAGAAATACATGGAAATATGTGATTGCAATCACACTTGTCATGTATTTCTCATTTTTTGTGTAGCAGGGTCTATCAAAAGCATGAAACATGGGTAGTCATTGGATGAGGAATTAATTTTTGCATCCAACGAGTGCTTCCGATCTAAATTAGAGTGAAAATGTAGGGAGATACATTGAAAATATGAATTGATTTTTTTTTTAAATCTTTTTACTTTTTTACTCTGAAAATAGTGAATCACCCCCCATGGTTAACATCATCATCTTGAATCCTATTGGTTCTTATAAAGCTGATTTTGGTTGTACATTTTTGTTTTGAGGCCCATTTTAGACCTAAAAATTTCTCTAATTTTTTCTACCTTCTGCTGGTACAGGTATTCCTTTTACAACCTCCATTTCATTACCTTGTTTATTTGGTTAAATTTTGTCCTCTCGGGGGCCCTATACTAGCCCAATTTTTTTTGTGTGTTCTTCATAGGTTCGTTTGTCATTTGGATTTCAACCCATTGTGCGTGAGCTTCCCCTTCCTGTCATTGGCATGAGGTTCCTTTTTCTAACTTCCTCCTTATTACATGCTACAGGTCACTATTGGCATCCAAACCCTAATGAAAGTCTTCACATAATTCCTCAAGCTTTTAATTTCTTTTATTTCTTGTAGAAGGTACAGTAGGGTTTTTAAATTATAGGCCCATTGGCCTTCAATATACTTCGACAGTTGTAAATATTATTATTGGGTTAATTACCCTCTGGTTCAAATGTCATACTGTGTATATTTAGTTTTCCATTTGCAACAAAATTATGCCCTCTCGGTCGTGTATTCTTTGCTCTTATCAATATGAATTATAATGCACTTTGTTAACATATACGTTTGTTGCGAGTATTGGAACCCTCTATCCACTGTGTATTATATTTTCCAATAAAGTTATATCTTATGTTCAAATTGTAACAAGTTCTTTTGAGGTTCCAATATGTTATGAGCATAAGTTTTGGGTTTTGTCATTGAATTTTTACTTATGAGTCCATAAGCGGTCATAGATTAGAATGTTCTATGGTATCTTCGCTACATGAAACATTTCCACATACTTAGTTTTGTCTGAATATTAAATAACTTATTTGCAATGAATTATTTCACTATGTTTAAATGCACAATGTATTTCTCCGGTATTAACCATTTACCCAATTCTTGTCACTTTTTTGTTCTTACTTTCTTTCTTTTTATACTAGGGTCTCTATTTATTATTCTTTCAATTTGTCACCATTTAGTTGAAAAACACTTTCAACCTTTACCTTCTTTTAATCACAATATTTAAAGGTATTTTCATACTAGATTTGGGATTTAGATGGGATTTGTTTTTGGGGACATGTCTTCCCTCCCAAAAATTAATTTATATGGTTAGGATTGTTGCGGGTTGGCTGACCCCTGACAGCCCTCGCTTGGTACTAACCCATGCGAATAATTTTACCCTTTACACAGAAACACAAAAAAATAGAGGTTCCCATTAATTGATGTAGTGTCATACCATACATAAAACTATAAAACATATTGTATACTCATTCAAACAACATAGAACAAAATAATGACTGAAACAATCATTCCACTTATTTGTGTTCTCATGTATGTCCTGTTTGCCACATAATTATACTTTGCATCCATTTTATAGAATTTATCTTTTATCCAGAGAAATATAACTTAGTACAACTAGAAAACAATTTCACACATATGGAATGAAACAACATACAATTGAAACATATCAATTATAATTTTCTTTCTTTCTTAAATGTATGAACCCACAAAAAATGACTAGGGAAAAGGATGTTTCACCTAATCAATTAGTATGGTATCCACTACCAGAATTCCCCCCAAGCAAGTTTCACTTCTAGATAGTATTTTGACATAGATCATATGAGTTCCAACCCGAGACATTCTCTAATCCCACCAGGTCTAGTCTTGGGACTAAAAATGAGCACACATGCTTTAGTTTGGATTGCACCAGTGAACCAACTCAAGAATCCCTTACTTGGAAGCGTTATGCCTACCTCAACAATGTCTTGTCTGAGGGTCACCAGCTTACAACTTCATTCTTCTCTCTTGGACCTCCTCTATCATGGTACCAAGTTCACAAGGTTACTCCAAGTTTTCTCCCCTCTCACCTTCTTGGCTCCCTTACTGAAATTATTTATCTCTAAGGATAGGAACAACTATCTTATAACTGTCTAGTAAGTGAAACTCTCGTTTAACACTTTTTCTATTAATTTTATGGCTAACCATAAACAATATTTATTAGTTAAAGTTGGAAAGATAAACGTTTATGTTTGTCACTTATTCATACCCACAAGGTTCACCATTTGCCAAGTAACTTAGTAAAAGTAAATTAAAATATTTACAATTCACTAATGGGTTACAAATCTTTTTAGTTGTAAAATTTTCTTTTAGTTATATATATATATATAAATTTGCCTTTTGATGATTATTTTGTATATCCAAATAAAAAAAGAAGTTTTGTTACTTATGTATATTGATAAAATGCTCAATTTTGTAGAAATTTGTAACATAATGTAATGTAATGTGAACATTTTAACCGAGTTGAAATAAATAAAAATAAAATGAAAATAACTCATGGTATTGCCCCATGGTATTTATGGGGAATATTTCCTATTTAAAGGGGGAAATTAAAGTATCTTAGATCCATCTTAACTCTGAAACATAAAATCACTTTGCATCTCAAGAAATTTTCATCTCAAAGATTTGATCCCTCTCCCTACTTAGATAAATCTTAAATTGAGATAGATCTAAGCTAATTATATCATGCAATATATTTAGTTATAATTTAATTTTAAAATTTTAAATAAATATTGACTTACATTTAAAAATAAAAAATAATAATAACTAAAATTTTAAATTAATTAAAAATTAAATTTTTTATTTTTAAATAGTTTTAATTAAAAAATAAATATAATATATAATTTATTTTTATAATTTGAAATATCTATACAACTATTTTTTTTAGATAAGTAATACATATTTTTTTATTTAATATATTATATTTGATTAGTGAGAATTTTAAAATGAAGGTTGACTTATATCAAAATTATCGGAGTTCAAATTTTAAATTAATTTAAAAAATCATTTTTGAATATTCATAATTAAAAAAATAAATATAAGATATAATCCCGGTCGTTAGACCTGGGACTATAGTAATCGAAATAAGCTATTTAGCATTAATCTTCAGCACAATAACATTAGCTTTTACGACAAATACCTAAGTTTTAGTTATTTTATTAGAAAAGACCAATAATATTTTTTCTCTCTTATTGGCCTCTTCCCAAGGCAGGGAGGCCATAACTAGTGATATTATTTAGAATGAGTGATTGATATTTCGCAACGATAAACTAATGCTAGCATTAGGTCATCGGTGTTGGAGTGTGTTTGGTGCACATATGTACGAAATCACACCAACTTAAGGGGTGTGGTCTACCCACTTAAGTTATTGGTAATAGGCAGAAAAAGAAGTGGAATCAAGCAAGGTAGTGGAAGAAGCTAGAATCATAAGCATAATAGATAGATAAATAGCATGCATATATAAACTAAAAGCTAATACAAATAAACACGAGCTCTGAAAAGAGTCAAACGACAACAATAATACGAACGGTGGCTCTAGGCCCCTCTTATTGAGTGCTAGTAATAATAAGAGTGAAACTTTACCCTCTTTCCAAAGGGCCCCTAGACCATGGGTTCTAGGTCTTGATGCAAGGATGTTTTTATCCCAAGCTTGCCTTAGTGTAGTCTCCCTCTCTCTCAATTGTGTTGGACTGAACTTGTTGGATGGCCAACAATTGATTCCCCTCTATCTTCAGCTCTGGTTCACACACTGTTGGTATTGCTTGGGCAATTTTGGCCAGCATAACAATGTGTTCACAAATTCTTCATCTCATGGTGGTATTATATAGGAGATTTCAAATCCTCCCTTCCCTCTCTTGGTACATTGTGGATGGTGACCCAAGAGAGGGGTATGATTCCTTTATGTGCTCCAAATATTCCATTATGTGCTCACTTAGTGTCTAAGGAGGTGCTGGTGGCTGTCCTTAGGTGGCTCCAAGTAAGGGGTCACTTGTCCTTTGCTTTGTGTGGTCTCAGATAGTAACATTTCTCCACTCCCAATATTATGCTCATATCGGGCAAAAAGTGGACAAAAGGTGCTCTTCACGAAGGATTATGCACGCAAAGAGAATTTAGGACTTGTTCAAATTTGATTTTCCCCATACCTCAGAGATTTTTAAATAATTTCTAGATTTTGTAATGTCTTCCAGCCCTGTAAAATCCTTTTTCCTGACATTAATCAATGTCGTTTTCTGCTGTACAATTTTCTAGTGTTAACAGTTGCCCCCTAATGTGTGAGGTCTATGAAGCATTGTATAGCCGAAATAAATTATAGTTTCTTTTTTGTATCGTGAGTAGAGAGAGAGAGAGACCTACGTGAAGCTTGGAATTGAAAACACCCTACACTGGTTCCAAGAATTACCATGTCCTAAGGGATCCCTGTAAGAAAATGCAATTTACAATACATAAACAAATTTTCTACGAGGCGGGCATGTCCCATGCTCGTGATGTTGTGGCTAGTTAAACAAATCTAGGTGATAGATACATGTTTTTTCTGTGTCACTAATATTGTAGTGATGTTGGCGGTTATTGATGACAACTACTGATGCCCTCAGGGGCGTTTTTTATTTGAAAATAGGTGGAATATGGTACCCATATACGTAAACTTGGTATGGCAGATAGTTGCGCATTGTACGCATAGGTGTTATATGGGACCTTCCTGTGTAAGCATTGTTTGACAGAGATGCTTATGGAGGCATGGGTCTTCAACGCATTTGATCAAAGTGCAATGTTTGTCAGGTACGATACCATCTTGACATGAAAGATTTTGTCATATTCGAATGTCAGGGGGATCGATGACATCTATGGACAATGATGTCTCCCACAGTGCCACCCAAGGATGCCCCTTGTATGGGGAGGGGTGATCCAAGGTACCACTTCATTTTTGGAAAATAGGTGTTGAAGTCGACAAAAAGGAAGCCTCAACCGAACGAGGGGTCGCTGATATGAGGGATCGGGGACCTGGATGTGATGGGTATAACATAGGCATGTTGGCGAGGGGTGACTGAAAATTGATGATGGGGATTCAGTGGCCCAAGGTCGGAGTACACTAAGTGGCTTGGCAGCAGTCATGGTTAAATCTGATGCGGAAATCCATAGAGTCGGTAGCACTTCAAGGGTGGGTATAAACTGGCTATGAATGTCAAGGTGGCTTGTGCTTGGGGGTATAATAGTCCGACCAAGGGTGTTCAGGGACTACTACCATGGGAGAAAAGATGAAATTAGAGGGTGAAGGACGTAGTGCACCATTTGGGGTCTTTGTACACTTACCAAAAGAATAAAATAATGGGGTTTGGTTTGTACAAAACACAGAGACGGGTACCCCAAAACATGAAAGTGTTCGCTCACTGATGTTGTGAGGAAGGTGTTTCGCTGAGGGTGGGCGTCCTATTGGCTGGTCTCATGTGCGGGGTTGATGAAGCGGATGAGAAAGTATCACAAATGGGATTTATGCTGGTGGAGGTATGGTGGGCCAAATGCAAGGCGCGGTGGTGCACTCTTGATCTGCTTATACAACCTGATCGTCCAGGAAGGGGTTTTAGCTTGTGTGGTAAACTTGTCCTTATGTATGGTGGATGGATGGGCATGAGGTGCTTCCCAAACTGAAATGGTATGGCCATGGTGTCACTTTTGTTGTGATATATGGTCTACTATGGATGACGAGCGCCATCGAGGGGAGGCACTACCAACCAACGAGGATGTTTATCATGTGCAGGGTGAGGTGATGATAAACACGGTCGGGTGTGAGGATCCTATGGTTTATTTCTGATGGAGAAATGATGTCAAGATATGCAGATTTTTTTGGGACTCTATCATGCAAGGGGTAGAATGATACCTGCTCTGGATCTTTCAGGAGATGACGTTGTGGATGGTGTGTGACCTTTTCCTACAAAAACAACTACCTCAAGTGAAAGCATCTTCTTTATCAAAATTTACTGAAAATCATGAGCTTTAAAAAAGAATATGAGAGAGGGCATACTTGCCAGCATTGAAAAATGATTTCTTAGGAGTGCAAATGTGTGGCATCGCCTCTGTTCATCATGGAGTGCTGATTGTGGTGCAACTTGTGGTTCAGAGAACGGAACTTCTGAAATCTCGTTATGATCCTCCAAAGTTTTGAAAAGGGCGATATATAGGTGGATATGGCCCTAATTCAATTCATTTGTACTTGTTGAGTTTTTGAGAGGTCAAAGGCTTATGTGTAGCAGTTCTTGTAGTTGCAGTCAGCCTGAGCACCAGGGATTAGCGAGATCATACCCAGGTAACCTCAATGACGTCCTACACTTTAATTTTTCAGTTTGGTAGTGTCGAGGTCCATACAGACTTGGTTTGTATGGATTCTAGGTGTTTTTTGCCATAGATTGTGCAGGCAATCAGGGCAAAGGCACGCCTCCTGTGCGCTTTTTCAAGGGATAAGCGCGCTACTGCGCTCAGTTCCCCTTTTTTGCGTGCCTTAAGCACACCTATGTAGAATACAGGAGTGCGCTAAGCGTGCCTATCTGAGCGATAGGTGCACAAAGACGAGGCAAAAAATATTTTGGTTTTTTTTCCTATTTTTGTGTTTTTCCTGTACCGATGGGCACCTGTTTTGATGACGGGTTATTGTGGAGGGAGCAGGATTGGCCCGAGCTCCAAATTTCCTTGGCTACTGATGCTGGGGCACGCCATCAACTGGTGCTATGGGGGCTCCTGAAGTTCATGGAGAATGAGCTTCTTTGGTCGCAAGACCGACTACTACACTACTTGATCTGACATTAGTGCAGGAGGCGCAACATGTTCATGTTGCGGGGGACAAACTTGGTCATTTGTCCTGAGATGGATGTGTACTTTGTGACCGGGTTATTGCCTCAGGGTGAGGCATTGAGATATCCACTTCCTCCGGGGAGAGTGGACTTGGAGAGATTTCGGAGACGCCACTGTGGTGGGGCGCGTCTTACTGAGGGGTGCATCAACATTACATCCATGACAGATTTGGCAGATTGATGTGCTCTGGTAGTGATTGTGCAACTGGCAGGGTCGATAGCTCCGCAACAGGCATCAGGCCCGTGGGTTGGAGTACTACGCCGGTTGAGGTCCGTGCATTTTTTTGACTTTGCCCGTTCCTACTTTGATGGGATGGTGACGCATCTCAACAAGGCCCATCATGGATCTAAGTCGTTTGCATATGTCAGTATCTTGTGCAGCATTATGTACGAGAAGGTAGTGCTACTGAGGCCAGTAGTGGCAGTGCCTCCTCGGGGGGCCCAAGAGCCTTGTGTGAGGATATGGGCTTCGATGATGCCACGAGGCAGTGGGGGCATGGTGGGGCATTATTGGAATGCCACGACAGAGGCCTGGTTCGAGGCCAACCCGTAGATGTTCCTACCATACCTATATGGGAAGATAGACTTCTAGGGGGATCCAGACATGGGTCTCCCTTTTGGTTACGCTTGGTGGCCCACAGGTATGTTGTGCATGTTTTCTACATTTATTTGAGTATACATGTACTTATGTTTTTTTCTAGTGACACTGACATCATTTTGGTTACTGTTGCAGATTTTGGCAAGGTGGATCGCCTCGTGGCTCAGTTTTCTGGCCAAGATCCTCTACGGTGACCTAGGGGCGATCAGGGAGGAGGTGCTGCTGAGGGACCTGGTGGTGGTGCTGGCCCTTCAAGAGAGGGTAGGATCTCAGCCGCTACGGAGGTTGCAGCTGAGCGGGCTCGTGCTGATGCAGTGGTAGCACATGCGGATACGATGGAGGCTCGCATCGAGGAGTTGACTTCTGGGGTGTCAGCTCTTGAGGATGCTTGGCGTCGAATAGACCGTTTGACCCAAGGGGTGCCTACTCAAGGATTTATGGATGACTTTGAGGAGGTCTGGTTAGAGACTGTGATGGCCCGCAAGAGGGAGTATCGGCCCGTTCTATGTCAGGTGGTGATCTCGGTTGTGACGACAGCTCCGGTGGTGGCACCGGGAGCGGTTGTGGGTCCAGGTGCCCCTCCTGAGGGGGCACAGACCTAGATTATTTTTGTACATAGGGAAAGCACCCATTATGAGGATACTTCACTTATTTTTGACGACTTTTGTATCTTTTAGTTGGTCGTTGGGCCAGCGACACGATTTTTGTACTCATACATACACATTGTGATATATATATATATATGAGAGATATTTTTTGCGGCTCTACACAATGTGTCACCTGTTTCGGTTTATGTACGATGTTATGCTGATGGATATCTATATTTTTGGTTCTTTACATATGATTCTTTATTCGAGATGCATTCTAGTTTAGGATATTGTTAGCTATGCGATCAGCTGCTTGGTTTTGACTCCTCGGTACATGTGTAAATGTGATATAGTCAAATTGTCTACTTAATCTTTTGGCACAAAAATATTTTCTAAACAGATGTGTATCTCTAGTTTGAAATGCTTGGTTTAACTGCGACACTAATAACTGGGAATCGAGGTAGATGTGCATATGGCATATACCCTGATGGAGGGCATCGCACATAAGTCCGATGATGGCGTCATATTATTCCTCATTGTTTGTTGTTGAACCAATGCACATGTTGTTTGAGCACAGTGGTGATCGGTCAGGGTGGTAGATGACCTAGGCACCTGTGACTAAACTTTGAGACCATCTTGATGTTCCGTCAGCAAATCCAAAATAGGGTTCAGGTTGGTGATCCATGATGGCACTTTGAGCGCTTTTTAAATAAGTCTTTTAGTCAAAACTTTTGAGTGGTTGGGGTTGTGTACGCTTACTTTAGGGAAGGGTCGTTTTGGCCCTTATGGGTAGAAATTCTTGACGTAAAGTCTGTTGACAGGGTTACTGAGGCATGTCCCGTCCGGTTCTATCAAGATGTATGCCCTCTATTGGAGGCAATGTTTGATGATGTAGGGTCCTTTCCATAAGGTTTCGAACTTTCCTAGCCCTAGGGCTTCTTTTGCGACATAATAACAGAGGAATAATTCTCCCTCGGTGAATGAGCGAGGGGTGATGTGGTGGTCGAATGATGCTTTTACCCTTTTCTTTTGGGCCTCATTGTGTTGTAGTGAATGTCGTCGACTTTCGTCGACAAGCTCTAGTTGTGCTAGGTGTTGTTTTAGAAGTTGGAAATCATCAAGGAGTTCGATGGCAGCATGTAAATTTTGGATCTTGCATTTGATGGGAATCATGGCCTTGACCCCATATACTAAGTGGAAGGGAGTGAAACCAATGGACGTATTTACTTTTGTGCGGTATGCCCACAAGGTGGAAAAGAGCATATGGTGCCAGTTGGTTTTATGGTTATTCACCATGCGTTGTAACATAGTTTTGAGTACTTTGTTAATAGCTTCTACCTGTCCATTGGATTGGGGGTAGTATGGTGAATCGAATTCATGGGTGAATCTGAGGTGGTGAGATAGCTCCTCAAAAAATTCATTCTCGAAGTGTTTCCCATGGTCGAAGACTAACTCTTTGGGGATGCTGAATCGGGCGATCACGTGGTTGAACAAAAATCGAGTGGCGATTTTTTATGTGTTTTTGTATGTACGCTTGGCTTCAGCCCACTTGGTGAAATATTCGACAGCCACGATGATGTATTTATGGTTGCCTGATGATGCGGGGTTGCAAGTCATGAAGTCAATCCCCCATTTACAAAAGGGATCGGCGACGATGACAGGATGCATAGGAGCGAGAGGTGCTCTTGCTTTGTGAGAGAATCGTTGGCATCGTTGGCATCTTTTGACTTCCGTAATGAAGTTGCAAAATAATGAGGGCTAAAAATATCTTGCCCATAGGTATTTTGGGCAGTGGCCATGCTAGATAGATGGCCACTACAAGCGCCTCTGTGGCAGTCATTAAGGGCTTGTTCTGCTTGGTTGTGGGTGAGGCACCGTCTTAAAATGGTGTCGATGCCTCGTCGATATAAGAAATATCCCATGAGGAGATATTGGGGGGCCTACTGGCATATGCACCGATAGTCGTCTCGAGTGAGATGAGGTCTGAACTTTTGGGTTCGCAAGAATAGGAAAATATCACCGTACGAAGGGTCATTGGTTGCTACAAATAAGAGGTGTTCATTGGGTAGCGAATCATTCACTGGTGATCCCTTGGTATCTCTCAAGAGATCCGTAATGATCTCGGCTAGGGTAAGCATCTTTTTTATTTTGGGGGAGCGAAACTATAAGTCATATTCTTGTAGAATGACTATCCAACTGGTGTACTTATGGTTCATTAGGCGGTGCGTGAGCATGTATTTAATTGGGTTAATATCGTCGATGACCGTAGTGGTTCTTAAGATGATGGAGTGTGTTTGGTGCACATATGTACGAAAACACACCAACAAAAGGGGTGTGGTCTACCCACTTAAGTTATTGGTAACAGGCAGAAAAATAAGTGGAGTCAAGCAAGATAGTGGAACAAGCTAGAATCATAAGCATACTAGATAGAGAGATAGCATGCATATATAAACTAAAAACTAAAACAAATAAAAACGAGCTCTGAAAAGAGTCAAGCGATAACAATAATACGACGATGCCTCTAGGCCCCTCTTATTGAGCACTGGAAATAAGAAAATTTACCCTCTTGCCAAAGGGCCCCTAGACCATGGGTTCTAGGTCCCGATGCAAGGATTTTTTATCCCAATCTTTCCTCGGTGTAGTCTCCCTCTCTCTCTAATGTGTTGGACTGAACTTGTTGGATGGCCAGTGATTGATTCCCCTCTATCTTCAGCTCCAGCTCACACATGTTGGTATTTCTTGGGAAATTCTGGCCAACATAACAATTTTTTCACAAATTCTTCATCTCATGGTGGTCTTATATAGGAGATTTCAAATCCTCCCTTCCCTCTCTTGGTACATTGTGGATGGTGACCAAAGAGAGGGGTACGATTCCTTTGTGTGCTCCAAATATTCCATTATGTGCTCACTTAGTGTCTAAGGAGGCATTGGTGGTTGTCCTTAGGTAGCTCCAAGTAAGGGGTCTCTTGTGCTTTGCTTTGTGTGGTCCCGAATAGTGACATTTCACCACTCCCAGGATTGCTCGTATATCGGGCAAAAAGTGCGCAAAAGGCACTCTTCACGAAGGATTATGCGCGCAAAGAGCATTTAGGAATTGTTCAAATTTGATTTTCCTCAGACCTTAGATATTTTTAAATACTTTCCAGATTTTGTAATGTCTTCCAACCATGTAAATCCTTTTTCATGACATTAATCAATGTCGTCTTCTGCTGTACAATTTTCCAGTGTTAACAACCGGTACTAAATGCCAGCGAAATAAAAGGTACTAGAAAGCATGTTTCAAGGTTTTGTTTCTAGGTTTTATCTTCATGGGAATGCATGCTATGCTTTGGTATTATGCAAAGTATTGAAGGACGTAGGTTGATGCAGGTTGTTGTGGTGGTGTGTAGGTACTAGCAGGTTGTTGGTGGCATGCATTACGGGAGCCTCGTGGCGTGCATTACGAGAGCCTTGTGGCCCTTACCAAAGGTGGATGGTGGATGCATGTCGTTGTGGTGGCATGCATTACAGAACAGAGCTGAGCATCAGACTCCTAGTGAAGATAGACCAACCCATGTACTATTCGAACTATGATTTCATACCTCTTTTTCCAGTGAAGTGAATGTCGTTTTGTTGTACCCGCCATTAATGCACCAGAGTCATTAAAAAGATCAATATGCACAAATTAATGGATCAATCTAGCATTCGTTAAGTATAATTAATGGATCAATCCAGAATTCGTTAAGTAGATATTCACTACTGTTCTGGAGGTATTCGTAAATTAGCAGCCTCTCTGAGCTTCCAATGGAACAACCAAGCAATTTCACTAGAATCCTGTTGAATACTATTGATGAGATTTGCTTTGAAGCTACACACAATCATTTCACTACAATATTTTTGCCATCAAGTAGAATCCCATGCAAATCAACCAATATTATTTTTATTCTTAATTAATAATCTTGAAATAATGTTGAATTTATACAGTAGATTCCATAAATATTTAGGAATTTAATGGTCAGAAAAGAGGGTTTTTTGATAATCAATAAAGGGTTCCAGCAATTAACTTCTCAACCGCTTTCCTGAACATCCATTAACCTCTCCTGACAGTTAAATTCCTAGATACTCTGCAATAAGATTAGGAAATATTTTGCAATGGAAATAAAGATGCAAATTACTTATAAGCCTTAAACTCCATATGTCTAATTTCACTGAACTTTAGTAATGACTCACTTTAAAAACCGATCCAAAACCTTCTTCGCCAAGCTTATTCTTTGTTTTAAAATATGACGTAGCCTCTCTCACAATATCATAATTCATAATAAGTTCTTGATTCGCTATCATTGGTGATAAGGTAAATTCTCCTCTTTCACTTGACAAAACAATCACATGACATGATTTCTTTGAATTTTTAATACATATTTCACATAATACACCGTCATCATCAATTAAATTTCTTCAAAGATATGCACAAAAAAACAAGTTAATGAGACACATCTTAAATCTTCAACAATAAATGCAGAAAGTAGTAACTTAAAACCTTTGGTTCTAGAATTTTGCTCCCAACATTTCATATGAGACGGAAAATTCCACTTCCAAATTCCTATGGATGCAATCAATCCAACGGTAGTGGCTACTAAGCCGAAAGCTATCCTCAACAACTTAGATATTTTGACTTATGCATAGAATTTACAAAAGAAATATCAGCAAATTTCCACGGCTAATTCTTCTGTAGTTATAAAAAAATATGAAAGATAGAGACAATAAATACAAATAATTACGTCCCTCCATTGAATGCTAGCTCCATTGAAGCTGATTGCATCTTCGTAGCATCGTATCATAAAAATGGCATATGATTAAATGCCAACTCCATTGAAACCGGTCTGGTTGCGTCTTTTGTAGCATAAAAATGGCAAATGAACAAAATACTTAACATATTATATTGAATCAGTGGATTCCATGCAGTAGGGAACCTAGATTGAAGCTCGCGTGCCAACCAAGCATTCATATATTTATTTTTTATTTTTTTTAAATACGTTTGATTTTTTAATTTGAACATAAATGTATTTATTCTGAAACAAACTTGCATGTGGGGCATCTATCTACCCCATAGTGTTTGCAGGATGTGCATCTGTCTACCTCATAGTGTTTGTAGGATATTTACTGATGCAGATTTTACTGATGGTTGAAGGTATTTCTTCTTGTGATGTTGACTAATCGGCCACACGCACCCTTGGTGGGTCGTTGGATGAACCTTTTAACTATTATGATGAATACTACTTGTTGGGGCAGAACCTCAAAAGCAACATGTCCAAGGGTTCAGTTCATCACAACCCAAATTTGAATTCAGTTTCTAGTCCTCTCTTCACTGCACTGTAAGCATCTCCATGTTGTCGTTGCTGGGCATATCTAAAGCACCTCAGTCTCCCAGGTGTTAGCCCCCCTATAAATTTTGACAATCAAACCGGGGGCTAGATGTTTCTGAGCCTTCAAGGAATGCATGCTAGACGTTTTTGAGCCTTCAAGGAATGCATTTCCTCTGAAAACACATCATCCTTGAAGTCTCCTTTGGCCTTTGTCCTTTAATGAAATCCCCTCTATTGTTTCCCATTATAAGGTCTCACTGATTGTAAAAAATTGTGCTCCAAAAGGCCCCCATTTGTCCCTTGTATCTCTGCAGAATGTCCCACTTTAGCTCTTTTTTCCCTTTTGTCAAAGTTCCCCTTTTTACCCTCTAAACCTTCCCAAAATCCCCTTAAATCCTACACTCACCCCTTGTTCGGTCTAATTCCCTTTTTCCCCCTACCTTTACCCTTTCCTAGTCCCAAAATGCATTAGAAAGGGGCAAAAAACCCATTTTACACCTTAGGATAAGGCCTAGCCATTTTCGGCCTAGCCCCGCAAACCACTTCCCCACGTAGACCCAAGCGCTAAGACCAAGCACCGATCCTTAAAGTGCTTATCACATCAGACAATCAGAGCAAAGCACGCATTTCCCTTGTAGAGTTAAAACCTCCGATGCGATGGAGTATCTGTCGGTCAACCCTTGAAATGATACCCGTCGTTGATCTTGACAGATCCAACGGCCCGTAGCCTATTTTACTGCGCCCCTAACACTCCTTTGTGAGCCCTCCGATGGCCCTCTCCACCGTCGATCCACTTCTAAATCCGGCGGTCCATATTCTTCCGCCCCGGTGGTCCCCACGCCAAAACACTATGCAGAAATCGGTGGTATCTATCGCACCGCCTTTGGGAGGTGGGCGGTATTTTTCATTTCGGAGCGATTCCACTCATCGCATGACACGTGGCTCCACGCACTATTCAAAAATCGTCCCCCATCGCGCGTTAAAGTTCGGCGTTTGACCCGGCGCGATATGCACGTATGCTATCCGATCTAGAGTGGCCCATCAAACGGTCATCACGCCACGGAGCTGCGCGGGAATTAGCCCAAGGCAAAGTACACCCCTGGCCCACCATCCATCACCCTCCGATGCATTCTTAACCGTCGATCTCCTCCTGAGATCGAACGGTCCAGATTAATTGCACGCCCGCCATTGTCACGGTCCCGCCATGTCACCATTCCATGTGTATGCATGTATTTTCGCCGCATTTTCATTAGCCCCTTATATATTTCATGCAAAGGTCAAAGCCCAATGTTTACATTTAAACCTTTGCCACAGTTTGCCACCTTTCGCCATGAACATTTTCTGTTGTTTGCTGCAATTTCCACCACCAGTCCGCACGACCATTCTCATCATCCCCGCTGCATTCACCCACCCCTTGCATGATTTCTTGACAATTTTTTGTGTTTTGCAGGTTTACGGGCAGGCGGAAATCCACCATGATTCACAGTCTCTGTTACAGGGACAGAGAACACAGGAAAGGACCGTTTTTAGGAGTCGAAATTATGGAGAAAGGCTTGGGAAGGTGCTACGACAAGGCTCGCATTAAAAGGACAAAATTTAAACCCTGTCAGACCTTCCAGAACCATTTAAAGCACAGATTTTACAGTCAGAGGCAAAAGTGGAAGCAACAAAGAGTATCAGTGGGAAAACAGAGTGTTTAGGGCCTATCATTGAAGATTTTGAGCCTTAATCCAATGATTTGAAAAGGCAGAGTATCAGATCAAAGACATCATGGATCACACGGAAGGCCCAGCGCACAGAAAACTATACCATCGGGGTTTCACATCAGCAGTATGTCCTTTCCACAAAGGACGAGGTGCCCATACTATCTCCATTCTATACCATGTTCCTGAGGGAATTCCAGCCCTGACAGCAGTCCTATGCTATCAGAAACATTTGTTACACAGTATGGCAGACCTTAGCATCATTATTCTACCTTTTTTCTTAGTTCACCAGAGTGTCACAGCAAGTACATCAGAGACATACTCGGAGTAAATGGAAGCCTGACGAAGACCACTCTTTCAGCCAAAGAGTACCAGAGATAAATGCCCAGAATTTAAATAGAATGGGCTTCGGCCCTCTTTCTTTTCGAAGTTTTAATGCTTCATTTAGTTTTTCACCTACCTCCTCTCTTCAGCTATAAATTTCAGGAAGAACTCATTGCAAAGGTTTTTGTTGTTTGGTAATCAGAGAACTACAAGTTGTTTCTTTTGAGACATAGTCTCTATGTAAAGTTGTAAGATAGGCTGAGGAGGATGTTTTCAAACTGAATATCCAGCTATTGGTAATGTTTTACTTGACTGGTGTTGCTATTTAATATGACAAGCACATTTCTTTGGATCTTGATCTAAAGCAGTGGTGATGTTTTCCTGTCTCTGTATTTGTTTTTAACTTGCAGTTCATTTCATTTCATTTCTACTAGCTTGCATCAGAAATCTGGCATAGGATTTACCCTTGTTAGGTACCCTATGTTTCTTCTCTCCTTGCCTTTGATGTTTTCTACCAGATGTGTTATCTAAGGGTTGATTTCATTTAATTTAACCAGTGTAGTGGATGTCATTGCCTGCTAGTTGATGTATGAATTAAATGAATCTGTTCTTAGATGTTCTTGTTAGGATTTAATTGAAAGAATTGGGAACACTAGGAGATCTAGAAATCAGTCTCTATCTCACTAGGATCCTTTTCAATTAATTGAACCTTTCTAAGATCCCTCAAGCTGGAGGCCGAAGCATTGAGAGTTCAAAGTCTCTCTCTGATCTCAGGTCTTTAACTTTGTGTTCTAAAATCTTTATTGTTTCCTCCTCTCTTACCATTTCACGCTGCACTATCATCTTAAGATCCAACACTTTAGATGATTAGCCCAATTGAAAGCCTGCACATTGAGTAGCAAGTAAACCCTTTCCTGACTCCATTGCCCAATGGTCTTGAATGTTCCCTGTAGCATCTCTCCTTTGCCTAAAATCCTCTTTGCTCATCCTTGTCTTATATCTAAACCTTTCTTTCCTGATTCCCAACAACCGAACATACATCAAACAAACAAACCCCGAGCCTTATAACTAGCCTAATATCTTAACACTGAGCTTCAAAGACATAAAACCTTTGCTTATATAGAGAGATCCCTCTTTGGACCCAGGAGGGCTAGACCCTGAGGTCTGAAAGTGGTTCTGATGTTGTCTCATCTTTTGGTCTTGCCAATCTTGCCAAAACATGGGAACCCCAACATAATGGCGACTCCGCTGGGGAAAAATTTGAGAACCTATAACTGATAACATTTGCCTATCTCCCATTGTCGTCACCAACATAATAGTGACTCCGTTGGGGAATTGAGTGCATTTATCTTACATACTCTTAGGCACTCAAAAGACCCAAGATCTCTGGTTAGATTGGCATTCAATTGCTGATGGTGGACAACATCCTGCTTCAAACATTCATATACATCCACCTGGCGACTCCACACTCCATAACTCTCAAAGGCTCCACTGGAAGAAGAACCTAAAATATGGCCAGGCCTCATAGAAGGGTAGAACATATGGGTTGGATTTGGTTTAAATAATTCATTGTTTGTGTCTTCCACTATGTTCTATTCCTCTTTAAGCCCAATCAAGTGTACAAAGATGAAACACACATTGGGTATGGGAAAAATCTCAGACCTCAGTCTTCAGACCATGAGCAGACCTATACTTTTGTGAAGAAGCTGGTGGAACAAGAGGCTCATGTTGTATCTCCCACTCCTAAAGAAGCTTCAAGTAGCCATGAGCCCATTGTTACACCACCTACACCTACAAAGGTCATAGAAATATATAAGCCTCTGGTTTTACCTCTTATCTTCTAACCCCTTCCTTCAGAACTTATAAACCAGCTGCCTCTTTTTGATGGAGAAAGGAAAGGGGCCACTCCTGAGGAACATGTGCAAAAACTCGAGGATTTACTTGAATTGTATGAAATAAAGGAAGATTATGTGTGCATTAGAATGTTTGCCTTGTCATTACAAGAAAATGTTAAGAGTTGGTTCAAAGGCCTTCCAGCGGCAAGCATTTTCAGCTTTCATCAATTTTCTCAAGTTTTCCTTGATAAGTGGGTAGCCCCAAAGAATGTTCTCCTCATCCTAGAAGAGTATCAAAGTTTGAAAAGGCAGCCATGAGAGACAGTACAAGAATTTTCAGCCAGGTTCAATAAGGTATATCACGTAATACCTGCTAGCATAAAACCACCCTTGGGATGGGCTCTACTGCACTATCCTAGTTCTTTTGACCCCGAGGTGGAATTCCATATAAGAGAAAGAGAGCCTTCGAGCCTGGAGGAAATTCAGAATATAGAAATCACTATCGAATATAACATAAAGTGCAGGGCAGAGAGATTAAAAGCAGCAAAGAAAGGCCGGGCAGAGAAAATAGTGCAAATCTCTTTAGAGAACAAGCTGGAAAGATTGATAGAGACTGCCAACTCCTTGCTAAATGTAAAAGGGGAAGAATATGAGGTTGAAACCAGAGAAGATGATTGGAAAATACCTACACCTTGTCCTCAGGAAAAACAAATCAGATCACTGCAAGACGTAAGCAGCATGCCAAGCATGTATGATGTACAAGAGTTTGAATCAGAAAATGAACTTGCAGACTATTTTGAAGAAAGACTTGCTGAGAATCCTGAAGATTTGATGGGTGACAATGCTTATGATTTTTCTTTCTCTAAAATTGATCTGTCTGATGATTATTTTTTCCAGAAAGAAACTGAGCTTGCAAGGCCATCATCAGTAGGTTCATGGGAGGAAGATCACGACCATCAACTTCAAGAAAATGATGAGCCAATGCAGGCCATCTATGATACTGATGAAGAAAGTGTTGAAAGCATGATAATAGACGAAGATTCATTGAATCTTCTCTCTTCTTTATACCCAAACATCAGTGATACTTGCCGAGAGGACGGAAGCCAGCAACTCTTCAGCACAGAGGACAAGGAGGAAAGGGATGAAGAAAATGTTGAGCGGAATGAATATCCTGAGCCTTCTCCTGAAGGGATTAAGGTAACCAAAGAAACCCCTGCTCAAGAATATATTAATTCTTTCACAAAGTTATGTCTATTTCAGCAGAACCAACCTACGTTACTAGAGGATAGCATTGTTGAATATAATGAGCCCGCTAGCTCAGGCTGCAATGAAAATGAGCGAGATCTTCTTTCCCACAGACATCTTTGTCTTGAGCCAGAGGAAGAAGAGGTATTCCTGGTTTATTCTCATCTAAAAAATACCCCCAACCAAGAAAAGGAAGAGTGTGATTACAGGGGCCACATTGCGGGTGAAATGATTGAAACTGCCCAGGATGCAGACAGTCCGCCAGTCATGGGAGGCTTTGAAGAAAAAGGTTTACATCATGTTTTTGTTGATCCTATGGAAGAATACATGGAGGCCCTGATCGGCTCAGCCCCTCAAGCATTAATGTTTTGCAGGAGCCAAATACATCAGAATTGGTCACCACTGCTAGTGGCCTCAGTTTTGAAGATCCACATGCAGAGCATCCTACAGTTGTCTCTGATGAACAGTCAATTCTTCTTCCCTTTTTTGCTATTGCTTGACTGGCTGCATTGGCATTATTGTATCACCTAGAACATCAGATATTTCCAGCTAGAGTAGGGTAGGTAGGAAGGCTTAATAAAGCTCAGCTGTGAGCATGTAGCTAGTTGTTTTTAATTTCTGCAAAGTCCAGCAAGCCAGACAGTCTAATCCTGGCTTGACTGTTTTCAATTTATGTCTTAGAATATAGAGAAGAAATCTGCTAGACAGTCTAATCCTAGCAGATGTAGCTTAGGTAGAGAATTATGAGGCCAACAGTTTAATCTGGCCTCATGGAGCAATAAGGGTAGAAATAGAATAGGTTTGTTTTCTTGTTTGTAAAAAATAAAAATGATGTAAAGGGTCTGCTAGTTAAATGCACCCTAGAAGAAAAAATTCTAGGATTGTAGGATGGGTAGGCAGATTGTTTGGGTAATGTTTCTACTAGTTGATGTCTTCACAATTGTGGCAGTTGAAAACCAAAGAAGAAAGGTGGCTCAAGCAGCAGGCATCTGGTCCACACCAAAGATCATTTTCTGAATTCTTGACTCCTTCAAGAAGAAGCCATCCCCATGTGGAGCCACTGTTAGCCCCCCTATAAATTTTGACAAGAAAACCGGGGGCTAGAAGTTTCTGAGCCTTCAAGGAATGCATGCTAGAAGTTTCTGAGCCTTCAAGGAATGCATTTCCTCTGAAAACACATCATCCTTGAAGTCTCCTTGGGCCTTTTTCCTTTAATGAAATCCCCTCTGCTGTTTCCCATTATAAGGTCTCACTGATTGTAAAAGAATGTGCTCCAAAAGGCCCCCATTTGTCCCTTGTATCCCTGAGAATGTCCCACTTTAACTCTTTTTTCCCTTTTGTCAAAGTTCCCCTTTTTACCCTCTAAACCTTCCCAAAATCCCCTTAAATCCTACACTCACCCCTTGTTTGGTCTAATTCCCCTTTTCGCCCTAGCTTTACCCTTTCCTAGTCCCAAAATGCATTAAAAAGGGGCAAAAAACCCATTTTACACCTTAGGATAAGGCCTAGCCCTTTTCGACCTAGCCCTGCAAACCACTTCCCCACGTAGACCCAAGCGCTAAGACCAAGCGCCGATCCTTAAAGCGCTTATCGCATCGGAGAATCAGAACAAAGCACGCATTTCCCTTGTAAAGTTAAAACCTCCGATGTGATGGAGTATCTGTCGGTCAGCCCTTGAAATGATATCCGTCGTTGATCTTGACAGATCCAACGGCCTGCATCCTATTTTACCGCGCCCCTAACACTCCTTTGTGAGCCCTCCGATGGCCCTCTCCACCATCGATCCACTTCTAAATCCGACGGTCCATATTCATCCACCCCGGTGGTCCCTGCGCCAAAACACTATGCAGAAACCGATGGTATCTATCGCACCGCCTTTGGAAGGTGGGCGGTATTTTTCATTTCGGAGTGATTCCACTCATCGCATGACACGTGGCTCCATGAACTATTCGAAAATCGTCCCCCATCGCGCGTTAAATTTCGGCGTTTGACTCGGCGCGATATGCACGTATGCTATCCGATCTAGAGCGGCCCATCCAACGGTCATCGCACCACGGAGCTGCGCGGGAATTAGCCCAAGGCAAAGTACACCCCTGGCCCACCATCCATCACCCTCCGACGCATTCTCAACCGTCGATCTTTTCCTGAGATCGAACGGTCCAGATTAACTGCACGCCCGCCATTGTCTCGGTCATTCCACATGTATGCATGTATTTTCACCGCATTTTCATTAGCCCCTTATATATTTCGTGCAAAGTTCAAAGCCCAATGATTACATTTAAACCTTTGCCACAGTCTGCCACCTTTCGCCATGAACATTTTCCACTGTTCACTGCAATTTCCACCACCAGTCTGCATGACCATTCTCATCGTCCCCGCTGCATTCACCCACCCCTTGCATGATTTCTTGACAAGTTTTCATGTTTTGCAGGTTTACGGGCAAGCGGAAATCCGCCATGATTCACAGTCTCTGTTACAGGGACAGAGAACGCAGGAAAGGACCGTTTTTAGGAGCCGAAATTATGGAGAAAGACTTGGGAAGGTGCTACGACAGGGCTCGCATTAAAAGGACAAAGTTTAAACCCTGTCAGACCTTCCAGAACCATTTAAATCACAGATTTTATAGTCAGAGGAAAACGTGGAAGCGACAAAGAGTATCAGTGGGAAAATAGAGTGTTTAGGGCCTGTCATTGAAGATTTTGAGCCTTAATCCAATGATTTGAAAAGGCAGAGTATCAGATCAAAGACATCATGGATCACACGGAAGGCCCAGCGCACAGAAAACTATACCATCGGGGTTTCACATCAGCAGTATGTCCTTTCCACAAAGGACAAGGTACCCATACTATCTCCATTCTATACCGTGTTCCTGAGGGAATTCTAGCCATGACAGTAGTCCTATGCTATCAGAAACATTTGTTACACAGTATGGCAGACCTTAGCATCATTATTCTACCTTTTGCTTAGTTCACCAGAGTGTCACAGCAAGTACATCAGAGACATACCCGGACTAAATGGAAGCCTGATGAAGACCACTCTTTCAGCCAAAGAGTACCAGAGATAAATGCCCAGAATTTAAACAGAATGGGCTTCGGCCCTCTTTCTTTTTTAAGTTTTAATGCTTCATTTAGTTTTTCACCTACCTCCTCTGCTCTCTTCAGCTATAAATTTCAGGAATAACTCATTGCAAAGGTTGTTGTTGTTCGGTAATCAGAGAACTACAAGCTGTTTCTTTTGAGACATAGTCTCTGTGTAAAGTTGTAAGATAGGCTGAGGAGGATGTTTTCAAACTGAATATCCAGCTATTGGTAATGTTGTACTTGACTGGTGTTGTTTCTTTACCAGACAAGCACATTTCTTCGGGATCCCGATCTGAAAGTACGGTGATGTTTTCCCCCGTTCGTATTTGTTTTTAACTTCATGTGCCTTCATTTCTATCATATTTCAACGTTTGGTGATTCTAAACTGCATAGGATTTACCCTTTTTAGGTACCCTATGTTTCTGCTCTCCTTGCCTTTGATGTTTTCTACCAAATGTGTTATCTAAGGGTTGATTTCAGTTAATTTAACTAGTGTAGTGGATGTCATTGCCTACTAGCTGATGTATGAATTAAATGAATCTGTTCTTAGATGTTCTTGTTAGGATTTAATTGAAATAATTGGGAACACTGGGAGATCTAGAACTTTGTCTCTATCTCACTAGGATCCTTTTCAATTAATTGAACCTTTCTAAGATCCCTCAAGCTGGAGGCCGAAGCATTGAGAGTTCAAAGTCTCTCTCTAATCTCAAGTCTTTAACTTTGTGTTCTAAAATCTTTATTGTTTCCTCCTCTCTTACCATTTCACGATGCACTATCATCTTAAGATCCAATGCTTTAGATGACTAGCCCAACTGAAAGCCTGCACATTGAGTAGCAAGTAAACCCTTTCCTTACTCCATTGTCCAATGGTCTTGAATGTTCCCTGTAGCATCTCTCCTTTGCCTAAAATCCTCTTTGCTCATCCTTGTCTTATATCTAAACCTTTATTTATTGATTCCCAACAACCAAACATACATCAAACAAACAAACCCCGAGCCTTATAACTAGCCTAATATCTTAACACTGAGCTTCGAAGACATATAACCTTTGCTTATATAGAGAGATCCCTCTCTGAACCCAGGAGGGCTAGACCCTGAGGTCTGAAAGTGGTTCTGATGTTGTCTCATCTTTTGGTCTTGCCAATCTGGCCAAAACATGGGAACCCCAACACCGGGATGGATCTTACTACTGCAGTAGTACTCACTCAAGTAAGCTTTAAATTTTTTATTTTGTAAACAAATTTATAGTCCTTTGTGTAAGTATTGAACAAATATATATATGCTAACATACATTAATTTTTGGGCGTGCTTAAATATGCGAATTTATTAGATTTGAATTTCTTGAAGAGAATCACAACAATTCGACATAACCACAACTCAAATTACTATTTTTCATTGGACGAAGCCCTAATCAGAAATGTAGTTTGTGTGTGTATAACTCCGGGTGAGAGTCACATATTTTTGCATACAATAGTGCTTTTAGGAACCTTTTTGCTAATAAACGTTTCCTTTGCAAGCAGGGAGTGAACTCAACATCAGGAAATTTGGACAAAATTTGAGAAAGTATTAAATCAATTCACAGATCCACTATTGCTAAACTAATTCCACCGGGACGGAGAATGGTATTGATAAAATGATTCCAAATCCATTAACGCTGCCATTACCATAAGGGACAGAACTAGGAGGGAGAATGGTATTGATAAACTAATTCCCCTTAGTATTAATCCCTACTTGAATGTATCAAAGACTGGAACTGATCCGCTCAAATTTTTGTTACTTACATCCAATTACTTCAGGTTACTCACATCTAATATCTGCATCTAGACGTTAGCTCTGCATCCACGAAGTTAATGTCAATAGCTGGACCAAATTCATTGCTAGAACTCCTGCTCAAGGCATGGACTAGCTGCTTGCAGCCATTCTTGTTTGTTGATGTCATTGCAAAAGGAAACTTAGACGGTAATGGAAATTCCAGTCAGTGTTGTTTCATGAACTGTGGGGCACAATATGCAAAACCTTCTTAATTAAAAAATATAAAATGTGAATATTCATAAGTAAATCGACAAGTGGGCTTTCTTTATTTTGAAAGTGACATGTAAAGTAGAACCGTGGGGTGTGGAAAAGCTTATTTCCCAGGCTATCCAGCCATAAATGCGCCTAGGAAATAAGTTCCCACTGTTGGATGGTGTATGTGATTGAATCCTACGGTGGGTATTTATTTCCCAGACGCATTTATGGCTAGATAGCATGGGAAATAAGCTTCGTCGTGGGGTGTTGAAACCATCTAGTGGTAATTAGATTTTGGAAACCATTCTCTACCCGTTGAAACTTCAACTCTGACGAAACCATGATTTTAGCCAAAGAAAGATAAGACCCCTATTTTGAGGAGCAAAACCACGGACGCTCTCACCAGACTACTTCTGCACATTTAGAGCTACCACACATCTCTAGTTCCAGTTTCTTGAATTCATATATGCCATCATGTGAAACCATCATCTTCAATGGACGGATGGGAAAGCGCCAATGGTTTGGTGGATTGATATTGAAATAGAGTACTCGGCTCAATGATTCTCTTCATCCTCCCGTAAGGAAGAGGAACGATTCCTATCGCCCCCCCAGACAATAGTGCCTGTGTATGAGAAGAGAAGAGAGATACTCCTTTGCTATGATTTTCGTAAAATTTAGAGGAAAAATATAAGCTGGTTTCTATTATGTACCATAAACAGTCAATGAAATAGAAAATGTGAAAACTCACAAAATAACCCAGAAATTCAGGTAAGATTATGAAAAATCTCGGTAAATATTTTTGAAAATTTGGATTACATTAGGTAAAATTCAGTATTTTGGATTTCCAAAAAAATGCAATTCAAACACTCCAACTACCTGATTTTTAGAATTTTTTACCGAGTTCCGGAAAAAAAACTGCTATCTGGATAGACAACTCCTTTTTGTGGCAAGTCTAGCATGTTTCAACATCATTCTACCATTTTTTGTGGAGTGCCCAAAGCGAAGGTTTCAACTGTTATACCCACGAATTTATAGATTTCTCCATAAAGCGAACAAATTCAGAGACATGGGACACTCATGTTCCATTCCGAACTACATTAAAAATTGTACTTAGTGTTCTAAATTGAGTTTTATATGTGGGTATCTATATATTTCTTGTCAATGGAGCAAAGATGTTTTTTGGGACCTCATTCTAGTGATATGTAAAACTATTTGAAATTTTCCATTAAAATATTGGGGAAGCTTTTGTATGCCTTTGTTTCATGGGCACTTCGTAAAGTGCTTAATTTCATCAAGTTAATTTAATTTTTTAAGTGTATTGATATATGTATTTATATAAATGAGATTTAATTTGAAAAGTTGAAATTTAATTATATAAAGTAATTTTATTATGGAAATTTGAAAATCTCATATGCCCTAAAAGTGTTTCTGGTTGGCTAAGATCTCGTCTCGAACGCGAAGAAATATGTTAACGGCCCAAGACCCAGATGCATCTCATAGGAGTGAAAGCCTGCCCCCTTATGAGCCACCAATAAGTTATTCGAGATGGCGCGGTTTTCCTTGAATAACAATGATGAGTTATCATGCATTCATGGATAAGAAGGGCTGGTTGTCCTTAGTGTTGGTTTGACAACTAAGTTATGATAGATTTCCCACATTGTAAAAAAAAAAACATAATGATTTAAGAGTAGAACCACAAAGTAAATGTATCTAATGAATCAACAACAACCAATTTAAAATCCATATTCAAAATGATAAGCATAACATTTTCTGAAATGAATGTCATGGAAATGAAATTGCTTAGGTCGATTGAAATCAACAACAACCAATTTAATAGCCATATTCAAAATGATAAGCATAACATTTTCTAAAATGAATATCATGGAGATGAAATTGTGTAGGTTGATTGAAGTTGAGGAAGCAGAGTCAAAGCATGAAAACAACCCTAAAAATGAATGGCTCTATATGAAAACTCAATTTATATGTTTGAAAATCAAATTTCCAATCAAACGAACATGTTGTTGAGCTATGTAAATAAAACTAAAGAATTGAGCAACTTTGTGACAACAATCAAAGTACACATTGTCATCTTACTTTTAAATGTACTAAAAGCATTTTGATTTAAAAAAAAAATTCTAGACGGAGATATTGATATTTATAAAAGAGTTTTCATATTTAGTGATTTAGTTTTTCAAGATGATATTCCCAAATTTTCTATTCCTTCGATGTACCTTTGCACTTTAGGGGTCATCGCTAGTTTATTTAATTACAATTTTTTAGTAACTTCACTTTACATTTAAATAAATTCCTTATTAAAAAAGTACATTTTTTAATAAGTAACTTTGCTTTACCTTTAAATTTAGTTTCTTCTTCTTCTTTTTTTAAATGACTTTATTTTACCTTTAAAGTTAGTTTTTTATTTTAAAAAATTACAATTTTTACTCCATAAGACGTTCCTCTTTGAAAACAACTCCCCTCCATGCCACTGTGTCTCATTATGCATCGTGGATTTGGTGTGTTAGAGGATTAGAAAAATTTTCATCCTTGGATCCTCATAAAGAACGAATATCCCAAAATAAAGGTTTGGAACAACCCAACAGTGATGTCGACCTCGCCGTTGATAACTAAATTAGAAAGGGATATGTCAATATATGAGAATGGCACAAACAAGAGAAAATTTACTGGTCCTTTTCCCTTAGAGGAAGAAGATCAATTTTGATTTTTCTTTAGCGAATGCAATATCAAATTCTCTATTGCTAACATCGCTACAAGTTATGTTATTACCCTCCCACGTGACCATTTTCTTGTTTCTCTCGTTATTTCATCCCTGTTTTGTAGAGACATACTCTGCTTGATTTTTTGGTAGTTGATGAAAGTGATGAAGTGGAGGAAACATTGAAGGACTCCTTCCCATCAAATTATGGACATTCTTGAAAGGGCTTGTAGAATGTCGAACTGCCTCTGTGAAGGGTTTTTGCGATTAGGGCTTTGTCATTGTAGTTCGAAAGGGCTTTAAATGGGACCGTTAACACGTCTCCTCATTGTTTGCTGTGAAATTGGGTTAGAAGAAAAAGCAAACTCAGTCTAACCCTTTTTCTTTTATATCTATAGATGAACTCGTCTGATTCGAATTAAATAAAGCTAAATCAATTTGTCTTGTATTTGACATCCAAGTTTGAGGTCATACTCATGAGTCGAAATCGCGTCTATGACTTGGGCACAAGTCATAGTTTTTTCTAAGTCATTTTCCTCAAAGGGAAGAGTTAAGTTAAATTTTGGAGTTTACTGAAGAGTCCAATAACGCTAATGTTATGACAAGGTAAGTTGACTGAAGAGTCCAAAAATTCTAATGTTATGAAAATGTAAATTCATTCAATTTCACGCTCTTTGGTATATTAATTAGAGCCTCTTCTCACTAATTGATGTAATGATAAATTTGTGAAATTAAGGTCAACTTACCTTAGCTATTTGTTGAATTTTAGGTAGGTTATCTTATTTCTTATTGTTATTACTTCCTAGACTCTATTATTGTAGGATAAATTCATGTAATAATATCAAATTTAACTGAAATATTTACAATTTCTCATTGTTGTTAGTATCATTGCTTCTAAAATATTATGTTATGGTATGGTTGATACATTTTATGAAAAATTCCAACCTAAAAGCGTATTTGCATTTTGTTTAGGCTACTTCTTGCATATTGTTTCAAAATGATAAATTTGACAAAATAACTATTGTATTTGATAATTTATGAAAATTTGTTATAAAAATTTATCACATTATTATTAGGATCTTAGGCCAAATATTAGTGTGTTATGATAATTTTATGCAAAATATCAGTCATCATTTATACTTGAAATAACATTCTATGTGGCATTTAAGGGATTCTAACCTTGAAATTAATTTTTGAAAATGTTGGAAAGGAATCTGCTTGAAATTTACTGGCTCCTCTTCTATGATAAGATTATAATTTCCTTTAAATAGTAACAAGTTACAACACCTTTCTCTGTGATGTGGTAACTTCTATTTTTATGATATTAATTTCTGATTAAATTTTTGACCAATTTTTTATTGCGCTTGAACACCTTTTCAACTCCTAACCAATAACTATGTTCCCCAAATGCATAAATATTGGAAGCATAACATTCACAACTCATTATTTCAGCAAGATGGAGCCTTTAAAACCATGCCCATGCTTTCATAATCAACCCCAGATATATATACATAATAATAATAGCTTATTGAGAGTATTCATCCACATGAATTCCCAATGCATCCATCTCCTTGACAACAACTTCTACTTCACTAACCATGTGTCTAATACAAAATTCATATAAAATAGGGCAATTTATTTCTCAGTTTCGCTTACCCTCTTGTTAACAATTTGGCATGGGTTGTACTTGTGGACAAGTTTTTGCAAATGGAAGTAATTTGAGATGATACTTTCTTCTTTAAAACAAGTTGTCCAATTTTATGTGCGTTGTGTAGAAATTATACAAACATGTGTATATCAATGGATTTAGTCTTATCTAACAATGTACTAAAGCTAGATATTGAATCCTTCTACAAATCAATTGCGGAAATTAAACACAATCACCAATCACATGAAGAAAATAAAGAATCGAATCAAACCACAACACATTTGATTTCCTGGGGAAAGCTTGCTACTCAAAACCCATCTATCCTCATCGAATCAAACCACAACACATTTGATTTCCTGGGGAAAGCTTGCTACTCAAAACCCATCTATCCTCTATTGTATATTAACCATGAAATCATGATACAATTACAATGCACTTTTCTCACAACTGTCTCACACTGTCCTGAACAAAAATGGCCAACACTTAGCCAATTCCTAGCCTCTAAACAACCTTCCTTGCTTGCACAATTCCTGATGAATGCAATCCCTATTCTTTAGGAATTTTGGCCTTCCTAAACTGCGTAATGATCATGGGAACTCTAATGGATGTCTGGTTGCATTCAAGTAACCTGCTAATCATACAAGTGATATTTAACCTCCCTTTAACCTTTGCCTCAACCGAGTCTTCACTGGAACTGACATGCATGCAACTATTAATAGTAAATCATCAATTGCATGGTAGATCATTGATTGTGAATTAAATAATATTTAATTCACTTGATCTCTCACTAGTGCAACAAATAGTTACAACTAGTTCAACTGACTCTAACTCACCTAACCGAATTAACTGATTACATATGCATTAAATTAATGCACCAACTACAATTCGAACTCCATAACTAATAGAATTACTTTTCATACCTCACCAACCACCCTCAACTCGAAATACATGAGCTAACTGAGTTTATCACACTCAGTTATCTGTTACAACTAATCATGAGATAAGATTACATTTTACTTTCCAATTTAATTAAGGGAAATAGGATGTTACTTCTGGAGAAGGAGTGTCCATGGATTTACAGCTCTCCATGTGAAACTTACCCAATATCTCTTTGGCATACTTGCCTTGAGAAACAAAAATTTCACCATCTCACTTCCATATTTCCAAACCAAGGAAATAGTGAAGGAGTCCCATGTCCTTCATTTCGAACTTCCTTGCAAGATCCTCCTTGCATGATTTTATCAGCTGCTCATCACCTGTCAAAATTAGTTTATCAACCTAAAGTACGATAATCAAGAGCTTACCATCAACCACAATCTGGTGCAAGTTTGCATCAGCTTCACTTTTGGTGAAGCCCAACTCGGTGAAATAGCTCTCAATCCGAGTGTACCAAGCATGAGGTGCTTGCTTCAGCCCATACAATGCTCTCTTGAGTCGACATAGATGCGACTCACTGTCAAAGATCTCAAAACATTTTGGCCGGTCTATGTACACTTTTTCCTCAATAAATCCATTGAGAAAATATTTTTCACATTCATCTGATGAATACACCACCCCATCTGCAATGAGAGTGCAAGGATAGATCTAATGGAAGAGTACCTCACGACTGGTGCGAAAGTATATTCATAGTCGATCCCCTCAACTTGTGAGAATCCTCGGGCCAAAAATCTGGCTTTGTACTTCTCCACACTCACATCAACAGCTTGCTTCACCTTATAGATCCATCTAGATCCAACCACTAATTTATCTGGTGGTCTTGGGACAATCTCCCATGAACTGTTCTTGACGATGGAGTCATACTACTCTACCATAGCATCAGCCCAAATTGGTTGCTGCACTGCCTCCTGAAAGGAAAATGGTTCTCTCACAATAAACTTTCTCATAAGAGACATGTATCTAGTAAACCTTCCTGGAGATTGCCCCTGTCTATGCAGTGAAGTAGGGGCTCTTGCATTCTTTGTTGTATCAAGTCTCAATATATCAGCTTCTGTGGTGAGCCTTATACCATTTTTGGTGGATGGCTCTACATGACTGTTTTTTGCCACTCCATGATCCTCCGTAGTGGCTGCTCCACATCTTGAGGTTCATTCTTTGGAACCAAGAGTTCCTCCTTTGCATGCAAATCCAGCTCCCTCTCAAGGGAAAATTGCATGGCTTTCTCCTCATCAAATTTTATATCTCGTCGAACAACAGTCATTCTGTTGTTTGGAAAATACACCCGATAGTTGTGGGGAGTTTCAGTGTACCCCATAAATATCCCAATCTCAATTGTTGGTTCTAGCTTCTTCCTGGTGTCATGGTCACATGCACGTAAATAGATGAGCCAAAAATATTAAAATGTGAAACATCAGGTTTCTTACCAGTAAAAGCCTCTTCTAGTGTATTCATCCCAAGTATCCAATGAGGATAATGGTTTTGCACAAATACTGTTGTGTTGCATGCCTTCGCCCACAGATGTAACAATAGGCTCTGATCATGCAACATCACTCGTGCTACACCCACAATTGTTCTATTATTTCTTTCTACAACCCCATTCTGCTGTGGGTTATTGGGTGCAATCAGCTATCTGCAAATTCCTTCTTTGCTGTAGAAGCTCTTGAATTCATTGGATATGTACTCATCGCTACTGTCGCCCCTAAGAGCCTTCACATCTCCTTGGACCTCTTTGGATTAATGCTAAATTTTCTGATTACATGCACCTATAGTGCTCCAATGGATTCAGAAGACCCAAATAACACTAAGTAGCTTCTTTTGTCTCTTCAAATGGTTTTTAGATGAAGCAGACATGGCCTCCTCCCTTGGTGGCCCTACGCATCTTTAATATTCAAAGTGGAAATTTCACTTCCATAAGTGCTCCTTTACCTCTGAAACCTCCACCAAACTTCTCAGAGCATCTAAATATGCTTAGATAGACTCTTCCTAAGCCGAATTTGGTCGAATATTGCTCAATTTATGGCTTCTTCAGTTTCTCTTAGGAAAAGTCCACTAAAACTGGAGAACCTCCAGTTAACTCCAACAAATTTGGAGTTCCCGCCGAAATTGGCGGACTCCGAAAACTCCTCTGCCAAGAGAAGACCAGATTAGTTGAGCATTAAGCTATATTAATAATGGTTAGGAGTTAATTAAGCCTGTTTAACAAAATCCGAATTAGCATATAGATTAGCGCATTTAAACCTTTATTGATGGTTAATAAAGACCACATTATGGTTTAAACTATGCACTTAGATTATGGCCCCGTCAGCATTCACGGCGCATGGTACTGTGGACCTAGGGCTATCCCTCTTTACCCCCACCACAACCTTTGGGTTAATTTAAATATATGCGAACTCCGCTATAGGTTAAGAACCATAGTTGTGGTCTAGTAGTAAGAGTCCCTGGGAAAATTTTAGAGGCTAATATTCTCACGTGGGCTAATTTTCCATGTTTTTTTCAAAAAAAAAAGATTTTCCAATTTCCATTTTTTTGAAAACTGATTCGCCCAAATTTTATAGTAAAAAATTATTTTACCCTAAAAATCGCCAAAATTTGATATATACTAATATAAACTAATTAGAAACCTAAATACTTTTACAAAAATATCATAAAAATTTTCACAATTTACATATTGGGGACCAGTAAGATTCGCCAAGGTTTCGAAACTTTAAAATAAACTTACATCCTTAAAATTTTCCCTGGGTAAGACTTGCCCGTAGTGTGGGGGAGGTTGCGGGGCCGAGCCCAACCTCTGCCTTTCGCCTGTATATAAAATTTTTCCACACATAACAATATGACATTCGACCTTGACTTAGCCAAATTCAGCCTTTGGGAGGCGGCATGTGGCGACCCCTGGCTGTACCACGTGTCCGCATCCCATTGGTTCCCCAAAAACCAACCAGAAGCTACCAAGTGTCAACACACCATTGGCTAGAGGAAAACCAACTTTGACCAATAAATCAACCCCTTTGACCCTGTTTGACGTGTTTTTGAAAATTCCCATGTTTAGAAAAGTGGACAGCAGGCTCTAAATTTCACATACGAAGTCGGTTTTCAATGAAATGAAGTGTTCCAGAATCAAGGAGACGAGAAATTCATGGTAGTTCTAGTTTTGAGTGATTCTAAGAACTTTTAATTTTTAGCAAATTTTTGCCCCCAATTCAGTTTCTGATCATTCCTTCCCACTGAAAAGGATTTTAGACCCACAAAAGTTGGTTATCTGATGAGAGTTTAATCCTCTTCACTTGTTCAAGTTTTATCGACTTTATTATAGTTGAAAAATCTTCATGACAACCACTTTGGTTCCTTGACATGCCATGCCTTGCAAATGTATTAACACTTCAACCAATGTCCTTCTTTCGCTGCTGACCCAATCCAACACTTACTGGCTACTTGCTGAATGATTAAACACCTTGTTGTACCAAAGAGATCCTTCGATGCTTGGAAAGCTGATTGATGGCCTTCCCATTGTGAATAATGTTCCTCCTTTGTACACACATGCATTCGATGCAAGCTTCTCCTTGGAAATCAATTTTTCCAAGTTATGCCCATCTGAGTGAACTACATCAATGAGTTCCAATATCAGTAATCAAAAGAAAATAAATGACCATTATTTTTACCTCCACGGTTCCAAATTCCACATATGGAAGAATGCATTCACGATCTCTTTCACTTCTTGGCATCAACACATCAAATGGTCTACAATGGCTGTTGTTTTAGCTGTAAAATTTTTGGCATCCTCCAATATTGACATGATTCTCATGCCATGATTTGATAATGAAGGCTAATCATGAGCCTCTCGCTCAAGAGTGGACCTTTCAAAATCTTGAGACATCTTGTCAAAAGGAAAACCATTAACTTAAAAAACACATCATGCAAGAAACACAACTTGAATACCTCTTCCTTTTGCTCCTTCAAAGCAACACATGTCACGTCTTGTGAACATCTCCATGCATGCTCACATCTTGGTGTACAAACCCATCAACCAAACACAAGTCGACAAAACATGTGTCTTCAAACCATTGACTCTCAAGTCAAACAAAAGCATGTACAACAACTTGAAGATTCTTCTCCCAAAACAACAATAATTTCACATCTCATGAAACAATTCATAAACATCTCCCTTTCACCCTTGGAGACAAAATCAACTCTTCCACGTCGATATGAAATGCATGTAACACACAATTGACTAACACAAGTTGACACTCATGCATGTGAAAATGATCAACATTCTCAAGTTGACAAACATACATGATAAACAAAGTAATCAACCAACACAATTCAATCACTCATGCATGTTCAAGCACAATGAAGCTATAAAAAATTCCACTGTTCACACACACAAACTCTCATGGATTTATATAATTCTCAACTATCTCGCAAGTACAATCACAAGTACAAGAATCCCATTGGTATGTATGAGTACTTAAAGAGATGAAATGAGAAAATTTGTTACAACAAAGTGAGTCAACGTACTCCACTTTCAAACACCTTCATGGTGTAAACATGCAACATGAATTCTAGAGAAAAAGAAATGCATTCACATGCAAATTGAAACTACAAATTTCCATCTTTGCTGCATCTAAGTGAGTCAACATAAATTTACTTTTCCAACATCTTGCTTCGTGAAACATGCAACATAATTTCAAGAGAAAATAAATGCATTCAATTGACATAGAAATGCCTCAATAAGGAAATATTTTCATCAATCATCAAAAGAAATGAAAGACCTTAATTGGTTAATAAATCTAACCAACCCTTTCCAAACCACTTCAATGACGCTTCTTTCAACTACATTTCATCACGTGAATCATGATGCCCCACATCAATTAAGGAATCCTCTTTTCCATTCTTGTCAAAGTCTCTCTTCACCTTCTTCAAATGTTGTGGATGACTTGTTGGATACAAAGTCCAACACTTGTCTACAAGATGACCCTGATTATGGCAATGAGTGCAAAATAATTGCATATTATTTTCAACATGGTTTTCATTGTCCATTGGACCTTTGGCTTTCTGTCTCATTTGTTTTGAACATGTCTTGTGTATGTCTATCTTCTTCCAACACCTCAAAACAGTATGGTTATTCAAACCACAAAATGAACATGTAAATTTTCTCCAAATATTATGTGAGAATTTTCCATGTTTATCATAATTAAAATCGACTTGATTAAAGGAAGATTTATACCTTGCACATTCACCTTTGTCGCCTTCTTGAGGAGGTGAATTTGATGAGGTAGTGGCTCTCTTTGGAATACCAACATCCTTGTGTTTTCCATTTCCTTTAGTTGCATGCTTATGAGCATCTTCTTGCAGAGTGGATGTAAAACTTTTGCATTCCTCATGAACACAAACTTCACAAGCTTGAGGTAATGAAAATGTAATGAAAGTCTTTCTTGGAACACCTTCATGTGCTTCCTTGGTTTAAGTTGGATCATTCTCCATCATGTTTTCCATGACCAAGACCCAAATACCTAGGCCTTTCCTCTAAAACAATTGGCTCAACTATGCCTTGTGCATGTTTTCTGAACCCTTTACCTTCATAGCCCATCTTCATCAATAATTTGGACCCTATTCTTGTAGTGTGTCTTTCAAAAATACCAAAACATTCATCTTGAGAGGAAATTGAAGATAAAATCGATTTGCATGCCTCTTTTTCATGCACATACTTGGATAGGGTTTCCTTTGCAATATGGAGCTGAGTCTCCATCTCATGGATCTTTTCAAGAAGCTCCCACTTCTCCTCCTTCATGGCCATCAATTGATCTTGAAGTATAGTACTCTCCTTCTTGTCTTCAAACATATCTTGCACCATATCTCTTATGATGAAGAGCTTCTATGACATCTCTTCATCAAAGAGTCTTGCTAAAGAATATTGATTAGAAACATCACTTGATGAAGTTGCCATCACACTTGTAATGCATAAAAAGCTTCTTTGTTGTGATTTGAGAGCTAGGTCCTCAATCTTGACCTTCTCCTGAAGTGAGGAGATACACATAAACTTGCACATAGTTAAATTCTCCTTGTACAAATACAAAAGAAATAGATAATTTTCTAGCTAACCTCGGCAAACCGTGAGATAAACTTGGGCTAAAATGAGCTAAACTGTGCTCTAGTACCTTGAACTTGATTGGAATATGGAAAAACTAGTTTTTTTCTGCTATCTTCCTCATCAGTATTAAATAAAAGTGTACTTAATGATCGTCTCAAATAGCAAGTTCATGAGAGGGTTTATGTCAAATTTATGTGTTTTCTTATCAGAAATTCATGAGGTAAATTAGTTTTTTTAAAACACATATACAACAAATTTCAGAGAAATAATACATATCAAACACATTACATAGAGCTGATAAAGGATTTCACCCCTCTTGGGCTACATCTTCTTGGACCTGCTTCAATGGCTTGGCCCTCTTTGGATTAATGGTCAATTTTCTAATTACATGCACCAAAAGTGCTCCAATGGTTCCCAACCTACTCCAATGGATTCAGAGGACCCAAAAACCGCTAAGTAGCCTCTTTTGGCTCTTCAAATGATTTTTAGATGAATAAGACATGGCCTCCTCTCTTGGTGGCCTTAGGCATATTTAATCTTCAAAGTGGAAAAATCACTTCTAGAAGTTCTCTTTTTCCTTTGAAACTTGCACCAAACTACTCAGAGCATCGAAATATACTAGGATAGACTCTTCCTGAGCCCAATTTTGTCGAATATTTCTCAAGTTATGGCTTCTTCAGTTTCTCCTAGGAAAAATCCACTAAAACTGGAGTAACTCCAGTTAACTCCGAAAAATTTTGAGTTACTGTTGAAATTGGCAGAGTCCGCCAACTCCTCGGCCAAGATAAGACCAGATTAGTTGAGCGTTAAGCATGACTAACTATGGTTAGGTGGTAATTAAGCGTGTTTAACAAGATCCAAATTAACATTACCGCATTTCAACCTTGATTAATGGTTAATAAAGCCTGCATTATGATTTAAACTCTGCACTTAGTTTTTGGCCTAGCCAGGAGTCACGGTGCATGGTCCCGTGGACCGAGGGCTGGCCCTCTTTACCCTCACCACAACCTTTGGGTTAATTGAAATATATGCGGATTGCAATATAGGTTAATAACCATTGCTGTGGTCTAGCAATAAGACCTGTGCATAGTGTGGGAGAGGTCGTGGGGTCGAGTCCGACCTCCGCCATTCCACCTGCGTTTGTAAAAGATATTTTGTGTGCTAAATAAATTACGATTTTTTAGGAAAAATCTCAATAATAAAGTGGATGTGAATCTCAATAATTAAAAATTTTATTATATGCTTTTTAAATGTTTATATATTTAACTTCTATATATATATATATATATATTTTTAATTAATAATAATAATATTTAAAATAAAATTATAATTTAATTAATTTATATGTTTTCTTTTAATTGAGACAATTTAAAATATATCATAAAACAATTTTTTAATACATATCATTCCTAATTGTTTTATATGATTATGATCCTAACATAATTCATTTAAAAATTACTAACAACAAACATCAAAATATAAAACCTTCAATTAAATTGAAGCTCATTGTATATGTTTAGTATTTCAATTCAATCTTCAAAATATATTTTGAAAATAAAAATAAACCATCTTGAATTTGAAACAAGTAGGAAGATCTTTGCTTCAATGCTTCGAGAATACTATGGAGCTTTTAATAAAATATTTCACATTTACACTAGAGTTGGTTAAATATGCTCGCATTCAATTTGATAAATATAGGACCAGAAATTCGGAAAAACAAAAAATAGAAGATTTTATTGAGTTCGATCGTGCTTCCAGAATATGTTGGAGCTTTTAATAAAGTATTTGACATTTACACCATAGTTAGTTAAATATTCTCCCATTCAATTTTGATAATATAGTACGAATTTAAGAAGACGTGAAATCAAAGACGTATGAATTTATAAGTAGTATTTTTTATAATATGTGTGTTGGGGTTAGTATGTTTATGATGTGTATATGATTAATATTGGTGTCTGAAATTTAGAAATATTTCATAAGTTAAATATTATAGGTTGTTTTCAAAATTATGTGGAGATTGAAAAATATATATATAATTATTGGCTCAATCTATGAATATTGGTTATATATATTTTTTATATAATTTTAAAATTTTATTTGAAGTTTTCAAAATTTATATAAATTTTGTGAATTTTAATTTGTGTAAAAAAATAATTTGTGGAGAATTGTATTGGTGTTTTAATAATTTTTTTTTCAAAAAATATTAGTATTATATAATTTGGCAAATACTTCTCCGTGCAAAATTTAGCACATTTTAACCAGAATACTTAGTTATATATATTATTGTTTTATGCATTTGTTTTAGAAAGTGGTGAATTAACATTTGAATTGCATTTTTCAAACACGTGTTTATGCATTTTTCAAGTTAAGCCCCCTGTTTTGAGGAGCAAAACCAGGGACACTCTAATCACATTGCTATCACAGATTTTCACTTTCTTGAATTCATATAAGCAATCATGTGAAACAACTTCATTTATCCATGGTATTGACTCATGTGGAATATAACTTATTTAAAGGAAAAAATTAAGGCACTCTAAATTCATCTTAATTTTAGATTTATCAATGTTGAAATTATATTTTAAAAATTAAAATAAATTTGATATTTCTAAACAAATTTATTACATTTAAATAATGCAATTTTAATAGAGTTGTTTTTAAGTGTGACTTTTTGAAATGTTTTCAGGTTTATTTTTCAATCTAATTTGTCTTGAATCTAGGAGAGATTTGTTGAAATCACAAGTTTGACACAGCCCCAAAAGTTTTTGAGAGTGTTGAATCCATATATACAATAAAAAATGCAAATTAGTAGAAATTCTTTCGGTAATAATCACATGCACAGGAACATGGTTGACCCGTTTCGAACCAACCAGTGTGGTTCATCATCAGGACTATGTGAGAGATCAGATCCAGACATTAGGTATAAATAGATGTAGAAATGGCTCAACTAGCCGTTAGGATAACAGTTAGTTTGACTTTGAAAAAATAAATATTCCATTATTTATTTAATTTAATTAATTTTTATTTATTTATTTATTATTATTTTATTTATTTATAAATTCTTTAATATATTTATACTACCAATTAACCAATTAATTAATATAATGGTAATTAATTTAACAAATCGTGGTGTATATATGTATATTTTTCTTATTAATTTAATTGATTAAATTATATAATAATCAATTATTATTAATAACTAAAAATTATAATTAATTATTATTCATATAATTTAATTATAACAAACTACCTATCAAATAATCAAACACAAATAAATAAATTAGAACGAAAATAAAAATATAATCCATATAAATAAATAAACGCCAATAAAAATAAATAAATAAAATAAAATAATAATAAATAAATAAATAATAATAATAATAATAATAATAATAATAAATAAATAAAAATAAAAACAAACAAATAAATAAATAAATAAAAATAAATCAAGAATAGAAGGCAAGAATTCAGCACCTGCTGATATTCCAACCGTCATCTCTATTGAGATTAACGAGCCTTTTCTCAATTTCAATGGACTTACGATGATGGGACCTTAGCATCTTCTATGCAAACATGATGGTTAGTCTTTTCTGCATGCTCAGCTAAGGCGGACAAGCCAGATCTTCTGTGCTTGATATCAGCAGCATGCTCACAGATCCTTTGATTAATAGATCGACCAGTCTCACCAATGTAAGGAGTCCCACAAGAACAAGAAATGATGTAGACACATTTTCCATCTCTGGGGTCAATCGGATCTTTAACCGATTTTAGAGAACTACGAATTGTATTAAAAGGCTTGAAATAAGAGGATACCTTATGCTTTTTAAAGATCTTAGCAATCTTATCAGTGATACCCTGGATGAACAGAACGCTAACACTGTCACACCATTCAACCATTCACTAGGCTCTATTTAAATAGCAAAAATCAAGATTTAAGCACAATATTTTCTCGAAATTCTAACTAAAAATAACTCTAAATATCTACAATTGTAACAAATTTATGTGCTGCTGTCATTGCAATAGGACTCGGAAAACGTAGACAGTAATGGAAATCCCACCCAGTGATGCATCGAGAAATGTAAACAATATGCAGAGCCTTTTAAATTGAGAAATATAAAATGTGAATATTCATAAATAAATCGACAAGTGGGGTTTCTTTGTTTTGAAAGTGACATGTAAAGTAGAGCCAAGGTTTTTGAAACCATCGGCGGTAATTGGATTTTAGAAACGATGGTCTACCCAACGAAACTTCAACCCTGATAAAACCATAGTTTTAGCAGAAGAAAGTTAAGCCCCCTGTTTCGAGGAGCAAAACCACGGACGCTCTCGCCACACTTCTTCTCCCTCCTTATAGGTATCACACATCGCCAGTTTTTTGAATTCATATGTGCAACCTGTGAAACAGTCAACTTCATTTATCAAATTGTCTTTTATCTCTAATTTCTTTCTCACTGATAAATTAGTTTCATAGCCGAGAAAAGCAGCGGCGGCATAGGAGAATGAAGCGGAGCAAGGCATATGCGAGCGGCTCATCTGCTGTTTTGTTTTGTAAACATACTTATCAAGCCGGAGAGCCTCCGGCCATAAAAAAAATGCTATAGGGGCGATGGCGGCCTTGTCTGGAAGAATAGAAATGGGTGCGTTGAGATCCAAGGAGTGGGCTTGCAATGCGTCAAGAATAGCCATCACTGCAGAGGCTTGGCAGGTCGCCGTGCTTCCCACATGGAGATCGACATCTCCGCCTCGGCCTCCGCCTCCTCCCACCACCACCACCACCAGATCACATCCCCATTGTGGAATACGACAGAGGACGGCCGTTCATGGCAACCACACGCCTGCAATGGCGATGACATTGAGCTGTTGGGTACCTACCTGATTTTTATCTGCTTATTTAACGAAGGTTTGCTATTTCACTACCAAAAAATGCGCAGATCTGGTGGCTTGGAATATATTTGTAAATTGTAGCCCCATTGGCCTAAAAACGAATCCCTGCAATTGTAAATTATTGTGATAGACCGGATATCTCTTCAACCACACGTTTATTTTCATCTCAACGCATGTTTTACCGTGCATATATTGAATATGCTAAAAGATGAATATTTTTTTTTTTTAACCATGGTGAATCGGTAACTCTTTAGACTAATCTAAGGGAGGTCTCAGGATCAATCCTCGTGGCTGCCTTATAACACCAAGAGTATAAGGCAAATATTTTGTGTGGCTAAAGCAAACACTAAATTGGTGATATAGTAAATTGGCATATGTGTGTGGCTAAAGCCGATACTAAATTGGTGACAGGATTATTATGTTTTTTTTATTTCATTTTATTTTATTGTTTTATATGGGATAGAGTTAATATACTAGATTGATGTATGAAATCCAGTGTTTTGTAGGATTAGTTTTTTGTTTTTTTTTTTTTTTTTTGGGGTGTGTTTATAAGAAAAGGCTTCACTTCTGGATAATGATTGATTTGATTATTAACATTTACAGAAAATCTTATTTTTATATAGAGTTTCAAATTTTAAGCCGAATATTTTTGGTCTTTTGTGATAAGGTTTAAGAAATAGGTTAGTTTGTTTCTATGGAGTCGGTTAGTTTGTTTCTATGGAGTCTCTGCTTTTGTGAAATCATAATTTTTTGGTATATTTGGTTAACTGGTTGTTAGATGGATATACTCTTGGTGTTATAGTAGTACTAGATTTGATCTTGGTGATAAGACTCAAGGATAGGCTTATCCACCCTCATTGAATTTCTACTCTTGCTAAGTCATAAATTTCTGTTTACCCGTTATTAAATAAACATTTGGTATTATAGTAACTAGACTTAATTTTAGGCTTTTAACAAATTATCCATTCACCCCCACACATATATATATTCTTTAAAAAATAACATGTATTAATTCCACTCAAAGTGTATTACAATAAATGTATACAATACAATATCGTCATAAAATACACCATTGTATTACTGATATAAATATATTTATATTAAACACTTATTATGTTTATGTTGAACCTATGTTGTTAGTTATTACACTGCATTTAATATTGATATTTAATTAAAACCACATTTAACATATAGATTTTAATAATCGATTTTTTTTTAAACATCAATTTAAGTGCACCTTGAAATATTGAAAATCAATGATGCCAAGTAGGAGCAATTTGTGATGATGATTTTGGAGATTTGCAGAGGTAGCTAGAGGATACTTTTCAAAATAATTAATTTCTAAGTATAACATCCCACTTGCACGTGATTTCTAAGTAACAAGGATGGTGTAATGTGGGTCTAGAATTTGATAATTTTAGCACGTATATGCTGCTATAGCTTGTATTTGAATTGTATATTAAAAATTTAAACATCATAAATGATCTGTATCAAAAGTTTTAATTTATTAATTAGATAGTGGAGAATTCAAAGGACTTGTCATAAATTATGGTACCCATTTGCACCACAGTATATATAGAGCTTACTGGTTGTGGTTTTGTGAATTTTCATATGACTTGTTTGCTATCAAAGCCTACGGGTGTAATTAAGGATATCAAGACTTTCATTCGTGAGTGAAATCCCAACCGAAATCTAGTCTTAATAGCTTTATTAAGCATTTATTTCAAGATGTTTTTTCAGAAGGAAAAAAACAGCTGTTTTATATTGAAAATATTCAAAACAGTACATGTTACATAGCGATACAGTGCATGGAATCACTGTATCAGAGGAATAATAGAGCAAAGATGAAGCAGTCTAATACATCTCTATAGTTCATCTCCGCCTACGTTGAATTCTCCCATCGGTGTTCAACCAAAATTAGAATTGAATTCGTGCAAATCTATTTAGTTTACCTAATTTCTTGTTGTTGGCAATGTTGAAGGAAAGTGGGTTCATCATGATTTACATTTCGGAATCGGAAGGATCCTATTGGTATTTGATTTACATTACTCCCTATCATCTCATGGTAGTCCAAGTGGGTTGGGGTTGAGGAGTGGTCTCACTTCTTTCGACTCTATAGAGAGTTTTATGAGATATGGATTATTGGATGAGTTTATAGAAGAGGAATTTGAGGATTTTGATACCCAAATTTCAATTGGGTTTCAAAGTGTTGGAGACCCGCGTGAAGAATCTCATAAAAAATTCATGGCATCCATTGGAATCGATGGGGGCAAGCGATGAAATCTTTATGTAAGAAGGATATATGAAGGCATTGGGGTGGCTTTGGTGTGTGATAGGGTCATTGTTGGATCTAAAACTAAGACGAGTTCTGATAATGGAGAATTTGGGGGTTAAGATGGAGATGGGTTCTCTTGTGGAGAGGATATGGGGGAGAGGAGGTGGATTTGGATCAGATTCCAATAGCATGGATGCTTATTATAAGAAAATGTTGCAAACAGATCGTGGAAACCCACTTTTGTTGACGAATTATGCGAGGTGCCTGCAAGAGGTGAGTGTTGAGGAAATTGAGTTTTGTTTTAATTTATTACCCTTGGGTTGGTGTTACACCACCCTAGATCCATCTTAACTACAGATCTATCAAGTGTCGAGAGGGATCAAATCTCTAGAGGTGCAAACCTCTTTTTTGAGTGCAAAACTTGAGGAAACTTTTGCACCTTGAGAGATTTGATCCCTCTCAACGCTTGATAGATTCGTAGTTAAGATGGATATAGGCTGGCTGGTTTCAGTCGTGTGCGACGAAGGAAAGTCTATTGATAATATGAGGAACATATTATTATTTTTATCAATAATATGTAAATACATCTAATATTAATATAACCATTTTAAATATGCTAAATATGTTTGAGATTTATCGTGTCATTTTAATTTTAAATTTTCTTAGTTACCTCAGTTTCTTGAGATGATAAATATTGTAAAATAACTTTAATGATGAAAAATGATCAAATAAATTTTTTGAATGCAAAGTGACAATGTAATAATATTGAATGATAGAAAATGTGAATAATAAGAATGTAGTCAATTACAAATAGTCTTCATTGTGATCAATCTCAAACTATTTTCATCTACTATTCTTATTGTCACCCTTGTTAGTTTTGTCATCTTTCCATATCGATTATATGAAAAAGACAGTAGAAATCATAAATCATAAACCATTTAAATATTTAGCTCGAGCTCTTGTAGTAAACATCATACTTTGTCTCTCTTGCTCTCCAATATTATTAGGTTTAATTACTATAACACAAAAGGCGTTCTACATTGTCAATAATTTTTTGCACTTACACTGAAATCAATGCACACTATTAATCCGATGACTTTAAAACTAATGTACCATCATACATCCAATTGCATCAAATCAAAAGTCAAGATATACACTGAAATCAATGCATCTAATGCAAGAAATCAAATAAGATTAGAAAACATCTACACATAAATCAATGCATCTAATGCAAGTAATCAAATAGGATTAGAAATCAACATCTACACTCAAATCAATGCATCTAGCGTAAGTAAGAAAATAGGATTAGAAACCAACATATACACTAAAATCAATGCATCTTGTGCAAGCAATCAAATAGGATTAGAAATCACAATCTACACTGAAATCAATGCATCTATTGTAAGAAATATTCTTCCCATTCTCCCCCTTTCATATATATCTATATGTCCCCCAATCTCTCCTTCTTTGTCTCTTTATCTCACCCCCAGAAACACATAGACACTCTCACTCCATATTTATCAATCTCTTTGTCCCTCCCTCCCTGTCTCCATCTATCACTTCTTTCTCTTCACCTTCCATCTATATCCCTATCTCCCTTTGTATCTCTATATCAACCCCAAAAAATACACTCTCTTTCTCCAATCTATCTATCTCTCCCCTCCTCCTCCTCTCCCCCCCTCTCTGCCTCTTTCCCTTCCCTTCCTCTCCCCCTCTTTTATCTCTCTTACCTCCTGCTATCCTCTCCCGCTCTCCCTCCATCTTCCTTATCACTCCTTCTCTCTCTCTCTCTCCAACTTTTACTCTCTATGTATTTCTTCTTACCTCCCTCTCTGTCCCCTTCCATCTCCATCTCTCTTTCCCTACCTCTATCCAATCTTTCTCTTCCTTTCTCTCCCACCTCTCTCTCTCTCTCTCTCTCTCTCTCTCTCTCTCTCCACCTTCTAACTTTGTCACTATATGCCTCTCTCTCTCATTCTCTCCCCCATTCTCTCAATCTCTTCTTCTTTGTCGCTTTATCTCACCCCCAAACATACACAATCTCTCTCCATCTCTCCCTTGTCACTCCCCGACTCTCCCCACCTGTTACTCTCTATGTATTTCTTCTTCCCTCCCTCTCTCCCCATCCAACTCCATCTCTCTATCCATCCCTCTCTTCCCCTCCAAATCCATATCTCTATCCCTCCATCTCTCCCCATTTAGATCCATTTCTCTATCCCCCCCTCTCCCCCCCTACAACCCCATCTCTCTATCCCTCCCTCTCTCTGCCTCTCTCTCAAGTCCCCTCTCTTTTCCTTCCTCTCTCCCCCTTTCTCTCCTACCTCCCTCTCTCTTCCCCCATCACTCACTCTCTCTCTCTCTCTTTCCCTTAAAATCCTCTATATTCCCCCATCACTCTCTTCCTCTCTCTCAAGTACTCTCTCATCCTTCCTGTCTCTCCCTTTGTCATCTCCCTCCCTCTATATTCCTCCCACTCCCTCTTCCCCCACTCTCTCTCTCTCTCTCTCACCTCAAATCCTCTCTCTTCCCCCATCACTCTATCCCTCTCTCCAACTATGTTACTATATCCCTCCCTTTCTTCTTCTCTCTCCTTCTCTCCCCCCTTGTCTCCATCACTCCTTCTATGTCTCTTTATCTCACCCCTAAACATACACACACTCTCTCCATCTCTCCCTTATCACTCCATCTCTCTCCACTTCTCACTCTCTATGTATTTCTTCTTCTCTCCCCCTCCAACTCTGTCTCTCTATCCATCCCTCTCTCCTCCTCTCATCTTTCCCCTCTCTCCCTTTCTCTCCTACCTCCCTCTCTCTTCCCCTCTCTCTCTCTCTCTCTCTCTCTCTCTCTCTACCCTCCAATCCTTTCTCTTTCTCCCTCTCTCTCTCCTCTCTCTCTCTCCCACCTCCATCTTTATGTCTCCCTCTCCCTTTCTTACCCTTCTCTACCTCTCTCACTTCTCTTCCTCTCTCTCTCTTCATTCCTCCTCTCCCCTCTCCTTCACTTTATCTCAATCTCTCCCTTGCCACTACCTCTATTTCTCCACCTCTATCATATGTCTTTGTTCCCCTCCCATATATATCTAGAGTATATATATATATATATAACAAATTTAATATTATATTAATATAAAGTTATTAGATTTAATAATTTTAATATTATAATATATTAATATTAATATTAATATATTATAATATTAAAATTAATAAATCTAATAACTTAATATTATAATATATTAATATTAATATTAATATATTATAATATTAAAATTATTAAATCTAATAACTTTATATTAATACAATATTAAATGTTAGGGTTAATAATGTTTTTTTGCATGGTATTATTATTAATTTGGACCATGGTATTTGGTCCATAGGCTTCAAATATAATTAGATGTTAATTTCTACTCTTATTTGATATATTTTTATTTATTTACCTTACCTTTTTATACCTCTTTTATAAATATGGTATTTGGCCCATAGGTTTCACCTAATTATAACTTTTTTTGAGTTTTTGTAAATATAAAGAGCTTTATGGAGTAAATATAAAAAGAGGTTTTATTTATTTACCATACCTCTAGTTTATTTATATTTATATTTATTTACCATTTCTCTTTTTCGAGTGTTCTTAAAATTCTTCATATATGATTATGTAAGTTAAAAAATATTTTGACTTCTGACATACTTACTCATAGAAGTCATACTGAGATGTAAAATACCCCTCTCATATAAAGATCTTATATATCAAGTCGGTACTATTTACAAATGATATATTCTTATATAAAAGTTTTCAACATTGTTGGTTTTGTCTTTTAATTTAGGTGCAACATGATATATAAAAAAACATTGAAGAGTATTATGGAAGGGCTATATTAGCTAGTCTCAATGATGGAGATATTTTCTTTTTTTATCTTTAAAAAGTTGAAAAGTTTTATAAATAAAATATTAAAAATATGGTTGTATTTTATCTTGAAACACATATATTAACTTAGAAAAAATAAAGCACTCTAAGAGGAGAGATGAATGAAATTTGAGATGCAATAGTAGTTGAAAGAGAGAGTTTTCAGATAAGGGGAAGTGGACACTCACAAATTCGCGTAGAATGTATAATGAAGGGCATGAAAAATGAAAAAAAATCATCAAATTTTTATGTGACAGTCATATGGGATTTGCAATTCTAGGGCTAGTGTAAATCATGCATTTTCGTTAGGAGTACAATTTTTTGGGAAATAGATAGAAGTGAGGCTAGATGTTGTGAATGGCTAGACCACACTATCCTTAACCTATGATTAACTATTTATTTTCAATATTATAAGAGATCATTCCACATGGATAGATTGTTTTCTGTCTACCTTATCACTAGCACAATTACATTAACAAATCTGGTTGATATAATAGATAGGTATCATTTTCCACCTTTTATATGCCAATTTACTTGAAAATGACACAAATAGATATATATCAACCACATTTATTAATGTAACATCTTTAATATCATAATCTTAAAATTAAAAATTAATAATATAATAATAATATAATGCTCATAGTCACCAAGTGAGAATGCTTCATCTGGGCATGGTGTTGGAAGTCTCAAATGTTATAGCCATATGCATTATTGTTTATATTTTCTTTGTTTTTAAGCAATATATTTTATGTTTAGTTCTTTTTGTTTTTGTTTTTGTTATTTTGATATGTTTCCTGAGAAAAATATACTTGCCTTGAAGTTATGGTTAATTTTATACTTAATTTAAAATACATTTGAAAACTAAAGTAATATGTATCGATCATGTGACGTTTAAAGTCGAAAAGTAATTGAAGTTTGAAATTGGAGAGTAATTGTGATAGTCATAATTATATGCAAATGCAATGGAGTGATAAATTTAATTTTTATAATTCAAAGTTTAATATTAAAAATTATTAAATACTAGCAGTTGCCCCAGAAGGTGCAAAGAGAGGTCGATAGGAGTATTATCTTGAAGTATTAACTTGAAGTAATTGTATTTTTTGACATGAAGCAGGTAAATGATAATTTAATTTCTTACTTAGTCAATGAAAAGAAATGCCCATTTGAAAGAAAATTTGAAAAACCTGGGAAATAACCAATCTATGTAGGAATTCCAACATTTTTAGAGGGTGAAAACCAGTCATTCAAAGTTGGTTGCCCTCGTCCAGTTACAATAAATACCACATTCTTTGGAGTCTTGTTAATCGATAGCATCAAGTAAAACATGAAAATGCTGCATAAGCTACATTTGCATTTCTGTTTTGATAAGCACAAAAATATGACTCCACAGATATAAGTCCCTTACAAGTTGAAGTTGCCATTTCTACATATAACATTTGAAGCACTGATTCCATCCCATTGTCAATATTTTCACCATGCTGGAGTCATTTCACCATGCCCATTTACATTAAGACACATAACCTACACAAATCATATATGTGAGAATAAAGTTTGTGGCTTAACCTTTTGGCATTGTCACTATGAATTCTCAAAAAATCAACATATTTATCATATTGTTTTATGTGAGAATAAAAATTGTGGCTTATCCTTTTGGCATTGTTGCAGTGAATTCTCAGAAAAACTGAAAATCAACACAATTATCATACTGTTTTTGGCTTTGTTGCAGTGAATTTTCAGAAAATCAACACAATTATCATAATGCCTTTTCTAACTAGACTATCTATAATCTGAATTATGCATTTCTACAAACTACATTTCCACTGAGACTTGAAATTCAAGCCCTTCCTCGCCACGAACAACATTTTCCCAATCTAGAAAACAGACACTGTTTTCGCTCTTTCAACCACACAAAAATCTTATAAAAAATCATATTTAAATTTTGTTTTACAATTTGAAAAATTACAGTAGAGAAATATTCATTTGAAATTGTCTTTTAAGTCTCATAAACCCTTGTTTACTTGTAATTTATAAATTCACTTGCTACAAGTAAACCCCATAACCAAATTTATCCTAAGTCCGACAATCTACACAACAAGGATATGTGGATCCTAACCTATTTTTTTGTAATTCACTAACATGGAAAAAGGGCAAGTTAGCTAGCAATGAAAGATAGAAGAGAATTAGGAAGAAAATGAGGCAGTGAAGACACAGTTGCACAGGCAAGGATGCAGTTAGCTATAATTGAAAACAACAATAGGTGTTCAACTTTCCAGGACAAATGAAAAATAGTCATAATTCAAATCTAACAAGTTCTCATAAATGAAAGTACAAAAAATGAAATAGAGAGTATGTGAGAAATACCATTTAACTTTCAGAATAGTCCATATAGCATACACATACATGAATTGTTAATGAAGACTCAGAAACATGGACACGATACATGTGATCATACAGTTCCAAAAATGGCCTTTCAGGCTTCTTAATATTATAATAGTAAGTACAGAAGTATCGATCTCCTAGCTCTAGTAATTTAGGCCAATACTACTCAAGAAAGGCTTCGAAGGAGGCGCCATAAGTGGTAGAAAAAGCTTCGGTAGACATCTTGGCTCAGTTATGGAGTTTGAGAAAACTCTATGATTGGCTTAATGATTAGTGTAGTGATCTATTGTTGGAAATGATAAGTGCAGTCCTACAGTGGTTTTGGAGGTTAGAAACTGAGCTTAAAAGTTGAATTTTGGGCCCTAGAACATGAAACCCTAAGAAACTGAAGGGAAAATTATATTGAGGCTATTGAGGACATAATAAAGGAGTTTTAATGAGCTTTAGATGACTTAAAAAATCATCCCTTCTATCTTGAAATTCACCTTGAATCAGGTCAGTTTTAACCAGGTAATCTAGGAAAAGGCATTATCTTAACTTCGAGAAACTCATCTTAATTCAATCCTAAAGCGTGAGGGAGTTGTGTAGCGTTGGGATGGTGTTTAGTGCAACACTATAGCACTGGGATAATGATTAGTGCTGCACTACAGTGGAAGAGGGGGGAGAAGAATGAGTGTTTTGAGTGATTTGTGATCTTGTGGCTCTATGAGACAGAAAGGTTGTGATATGTCCTCTATTGAATGTGTGTTTTGAATATGTGCACAAAGCACTGTCACAGTTGTGATAAGTCCTTGGCTGAATGTGTATTTAGGTTGGTTGTCTGGTTATCTAGATTTGGTGGAAACCTCAGGGTCTGACTTGGGAAGTTAGCTCCAGTCTGATTTGGCTTTTGTCGGGAGCAGTTTGAGTTACAAGTCAGCCTTCACTTGGAACAGGGGAATTTTTCAACAAAGCCATGATCAATATATCTTGATCATCAAAGATAGATTCATGGACTACATATTCAAAAACGGATTCCAAGAACCTTGAATCTACAAATTGCAGTTCATAAACTTGGGGAAAATTGCAAAGTCCTAAATTTCAAATATTTGGTTTTCCAATAATTCCCTATTTAATACAGATTTCCAGCATCTTCAGGAATTGAAATCATAGTGTACTCCTAAAGCATACATTAAGAGGTTCAAATTAAAATCCTTTCTTATGTTTGATATTTCATAATTGCAATCCTTTATGATCAACAACAATATGATATCGTAAGAACAAACAAAGCATTAGATATCCTACAGAAGCACTACAGGAAATGACATGAGTTGAAAAACTATCATCCAACACTGTTAAGGCTCCCATCTTGTTAATCATATTTAAACTAAATGCTTCCATCCAATTACTCAAAAATAAAGAGAATTGATATAAACGAGTTAACTTCCAAAGAAAATTATGACATGTTTTTATTTACAAATTGTACCATACATAAGCAAGAGGATCAACACATGGAGGGAGGTTCCAGAGCCATAACAGTCCCATTCGAAGTATTTCCAATCAGTTATCCATGAATATGTAACACAAATGAAAGGATACATTTTAAATATAATGATGTTGTGGGAAAACATATAGCCTAACACATAGAGATGCATACAAGCCAAATAACTAGCCAATACAGTATGAGATCCAAAACTGATCTAAGATTTCTGATCGAAATTCAGCAATAAGAAATCAAATTTTCCCTAGCAGTCTTGCAGTCGTTGTGCCTCAGATTTGGTTAATTAGGCTACCATGAAATTTTTTGAAGTTGATATTAACACAAGTCAATTGATTGTCATCATCATCAATCGCACATATTTAGGATGTGTGTTACATCCATGTAATAAGTTATAACCCTCATTGGGAACCTCAACTTAGCCATGAAGCATGGAGAAATGGGCCACTGGCAGCTTGAAACAGATTTTCCAAGATGGAGTTCAAATATGAGCAGAAGGGAAGGTGCTTTTTAACATTGAATTTATAGAAAGCAGATTTCACAATTCCTGCTTGGTGGCCCTAGGTATTTTCAGAACTGTGGACTATTTAAGGTATTTACCAGTGCTTTCAACTAACAACCTCAATCCCCTTAATATTCTTGAAGGGACAAGGTTACCAATACTGCCAGTTTACATTAAAAATTAGCAGATGCCAAAGTCATAAATTTGAAGTTAGTTAATGACTCTACATATTTGCAGAGTATGAACAAAGGTAGAAAGCTCAGACACTTTGTGGTGCATATTATTCTATAATATTCCTGTGGGAAATATTTTCATTTGAGTGAATCATAGATGTATTCACAAGAACAATGAAAAAATTTAAATGTTAAGAAGAAAAATAGTTGAATTATGCATTTTTGAAACAACGACAATATTAGTTGACCAAAAATATAGTTTATTTTGGCCAGATTAATAATATTTTCACATGTGGCTGGAAACCCTCAGCAGCACAAATTTCCAGATGCTCTACAGCCATTTTCATTAATACATCCATCTTATCTACAACACCTCCTAGACTCTGGTTAGAAAAAGGTTTTGCCAATTGAACATTTTCAAAAAACCCAAAACAACCAAATGCGGTTAGAAAAAAACTTGTGCAAAAAAAGAAGAAAACCATCTACGGTGGAACATGCAAGCCAGTTACATTTAAGTTATACCTCAGTACCAAGCTTCCCAATTTCTTCATGTTATGACACATAAACAATTGTTTTTGAATAATTTTCTATCACCTCACTTTCTCGGTAACATATGTTTATTCAAAGGTGAAAAATAGGGACGAATGTGATTAATTGTTGCCATTTTGAAACATACTATTACATATAACAAATAATCCTTGATGGAATTTGGTTATCATCCTTTATAGAACAGTAACTCTGCTCCCAAATTCAAGTATGAAGATACAACATACTTATAGACAGAAAATGAGTAGCTTCTTGGAAGTCATGTATGATTATAACATTTTCTGTTAGTGCTATTTTTGAAAAAGTTATACTAACGTCACTTACCAGATGGAGAGAACTGATATATGAATATGTGGTTAAGGCAATAAAGCAGAGAGGAAAGCTGTTGAAAGATATAGAGGTTTTAACACAGATCAAAACATAATAGCATGACTAAAATTTCAACACCTTGAAGGTAGTTAAAAGTAGTGGAATAAGTAAAAATAGAAAACAAGTTTGAAGCAATACATGATTTTTTTGAGATTCAAGGACTCGTACAGTAGATAATCATTTTAATAAGAAATAAGAAACTCAATAAAGCTATGGTAGAATATAATGCTCCTCTTGAGAAAGAGTATTTCAAGATGGGTTCGAATCACAACAATGAAGAGAAAGAATGTTACAGAAACATTTGGAATTACATTGAATGGTATGGTAGTTGAACAGAGCATGATTTATATACATATATATATATATACAAGTTTGAAGGTGAATAAATATACATGTGTATAATAAAAGTTTGCAATGTCATATAAATGTAAATGATAGTAAATATCTAATCATATATACATGACGATGCACGGCATCGGCAACACCAATTGGTGTCTATTGTGACCCCACATTGAGAAAGGTGTTCTTGCCATTCAGCACACATTTTCCGATGTGTATCTCTTTCATGTATGTGGATTGTTTTTCTTAGGATTTTTCGGATCTTTTGTAATAAGGCAATAGTTGTATGCAAACAGTATAGAGGCAATGACTGTGGTGAAAGGAATCTCAGCTGTATATCATGTAAAGTAAGTACCTGTTGTTGAATTTCTTGGCAGCATTCATAGAGCATATGTAAATACTGTGAATCCATATCTGTTGGCCATGAAAAAAGAGAAATAGCAATTGTTAGTGTAAACAGTTGATAAAATTGTACTAATTCTAGAGTTTAAAAATAATTAAAGTAAGCATAAACTTATTTTGAACATTAGGAGCATAACCAGTATTAGAACAAATGTAAAAGCAAGTAATTGTGTATGGAATTTGGAAAAGGTTAAGGTTTGTTTACTATTGGTGAAGATGTAACGAAGATTTTATTGTTGAATAGAGTGTACTCTTCTATATAGATTTCGATGTGAGAAATGATTCTTCTTGCTTTCTGCGTTGTAGATATGGATTTTCTTTCATACGTGATATGCTTGAGAATGGAAATGTTGGATGGATTCGAAGGTCTGATAGAGATCTTACTCTTGAAACGGCGGTGAATGTTAGACCATGGTGTTCTTTGGGGCCGATGTCAACTGTTGCTTTATCTAATGTCATTCCTTTTGACTTGTGTATTGTTAAAGCCCATGCCATTCGAAGTGGTATTTGTCGACGTGCACCTCTTGTGATTGGGGAAATGGGAACATATGTGGGGTGTGAAATGTCCCATGGTGTTCCTCTGTATTGTTTAAAATCGACTACCACGAAGGATGGAAATTCTGGAGGCTTTGAGTCAAGTGCATAAAATATTGAAATCATTGTGCCAAGTGCCCCATTTACAAGCCTTGCATGTACCCACAAATTGCAAGTAAGCATAACTTTTTGTTCATTGCATAACAGAAGCTTTGTGTCTAGTTGTTCTTCCTCAAATGTAGTAAACATTTGTTCCCGATGTTTCTCCACTGAGCATACAACTACTGCCATATTTAAATTTTTAAGAATGGTTTTGTTACGCAAGGCAATTGAACTATTTGTTTCATATAAGTGCACGGAGTCTTCAAATGTTTTTTTATCTTCATGCGTAATAGAGGAATCTATCCTTGACATTAGGAGGTTCCAATCCTCAATTGTAGGTGTTCCATCCCTGAGATTTGTGAGAATCCGGCGGAAGGAAATTTGGGAAGGGTTAGCACCTTGTTGGTGAAAAATAGTTGTAAGCATTATGAATGTATCAAAGTTGTGCCAAAGTGCAGTGTCGCGTGATGTTCCAGCATACAGAGGAATGCCTTTCACAGGTGGCAATTGGCCTAAATCCCCGACAAGGTTAATGGATCGATTTCCAAATGGTGTATTTTGCTGAAGGGGAAATGCCTCTCATAGGTGATCATCAATATTGGAAATCATTTTCGGTCCGATAAAACTCATTTCATCAATGAGTATGTATTGTACATGGCAGAGCTATTCTTGCAGGTGTAGGAGCGGTTGTCCTTCAAGAGGATGCATTGTTGGATAGGGTTGTGAAGGGAAGAGTGAATTGTAAGGGAATTTATGTTGAAAGCTACAACACTCGTGGGTGCAAGTAGCAATAATGGGCTTCTATCTGTTGAGGAGTTTTTGATAAATGCACATTGTAGAGATTTTATTAAAGAAGATTTTTCAGTTCCGGTTGTCCCTTGTATGATGGTTTTGGTTAGGGGTTTTGGTAGAGGGTTTTTGAAGTGAGAAATAATATGTGTGAATGTTTTTTGTTGGGTAGGAGATTATATGTGATTTTCAGGAAGGTTTGAAAAAGGACGATGTTGGTTTTGACTATTTGAGCAGTTGTATTCAATGAAATTGATGGAAGTTTCTTACAAGTGGAGAGGTAGGGAAGTATGAGACCAATTATGACTAACATCAAAGTCATGATTGCCAATGATTCCAAGGTTATCAATTTCGATGTTGTCGCCCGGGTGAAGTTGAGAGAGGATTTCCCATTCATTCATTTGGACGGGGTCAGGGTGGTTGTGAGGAGAGGTAGATATAGGAGTAGATTCATCTTCAGATTGTGGAGATTATGGGTTTTCATTTTCATGATGAACATGCCGTGCTGTATATGTTCCTTTTTTTTGTTCCCAATGTGCAATGATTTCCTCATTGTTGGATCCAATGTCACTGGGGAGGGTATGGAAAGGGAAATACAATATTAATTCAGCCCAACAGAAAGTGGCATAGCTTGGATCAGTAGGGGAAGGGATTGTGGTGTATCGTGGCAAGATAGGGACAACCATCGGAGGGGAATTGTGTTTCCATAGGTTTTTTTTACGATGAGGGGAAAATGACCAAGAGCGTGCAACTTCAATGAGGGGCAATGGCTCTAATGAATAAGGTCTATTCATGTATGCGAGAATAAATGGTTGTGTTGAGTTTGGAATTTCTGAAGCATGTAGAACACGTCTGAATATAGTTCTATTAACATTTAGAGAAACAAATGTATGACTGCAGAGTGTGAGTGGTAATTTCTGCAACATATGGCATATTTCCAATGCCCCAATGTCTCTTTCTGCTATGGTTTTTGTAAGGATTTTTTAGAAAACAATGATAGTAGGTGCTTCTGGAGCGACGTTATTCGAGATGGGTAATAACATTTGGCTATAGATTTCTGATTTTGTTTCTGCTTTGGCTGCATATTTAGAAATATAGGTTAACACGACATGGTGTGAAAGTACTTTCTAGCAATCAAAATTTTCTCTCCAGATGGAAAGTATATCGGCATTATGGGTGTTCAATCTATCATCGTTATGTGTAGGCTTTTAGGCTTTATGACCTTTTTTGTATATCATGAGTGAAGATGTGGGGTTCAACTCCCAAGGTACTCCATAGCGACAGTTGAGAACATTTTTTTTTTTGCGAAGACAAGAAGATGCATGACACATTGTATGGTGTTGGACACAGTTGACAAGCTCTTCATAGTTGTCTATCTGGGTTGACGCGAAAATTGATGATGTGTTGAGAAGACATGGGTTGTGCTCTACTGATTGGTGGAGTACAGATTCGCGATGTTGGGGTTGTCGTGGGTTCCAAGCAGTGACATAATGGTCAAAATATCTTTGAGCATTGAGAACGTTTGTGTCATTGTTCCAATTGAGGGCATCCATGTTTGGTGCATCTTGCAACCAAAGGAATCCATGTATGTGTGTAGATCCTCGATGTTGCCATTCGTACCTGCATGCAATATCGAAATATGTTATTGCTCCAGATCTATTGTAATTTAATATTAAGTTTGAAGAGGAATGGTAATTAAAAATACCTGCACCAATAGTCAATTGCATGGAGGCCTTTTTGTAGAAATTCTTCAAGAAAAATTGTAAATCTCCAATGCATATATTGGGATGTTAAATGCGGATTGTTAATTATATTTTGAATTATCCACTTGTAATGAGTGTTTGAATTTGAGGGAACATCAGTAGGCATAATCTTGTGTAGGTCAGGCCATTTGGAATCAACGACACTGAGAGTGAAGAAAAATGTTGGGCTCCCAAGTTGTGTGATCATGTCAGTTAACTCATTATGACGCTTGTTCCAAAAAGAGCGTGTACCTCGTAGGGTTGAGCCAAAGTGCATGACCTATTCGGGAATTCTTGAATTTGAGAACTCATGTAGACATTGTCGCAAATATGAAACAGTTGTTGGCAAGTTGTTTTCAATGTATTTCCTAACAAAAACATTGGCAGTTGATTGACTACAGTGGTGCATTAACGTGTTATATATGTAGTAACGAAATCTCGGATGCTGGCCAAAGCGATTATCATGGTAGCGTAAAAGGAGCAAGGCATATTCGTGCATCTCGACTTTTGTAATTCTTGGTTGTGTGATCATGGCAATTCCTGTTGGGAAAAGTGTGGGGAATGCCATAGCAAAGAGGCCCTTAGTGGTGTATTCATTCATAGGTGATAGAGATATTGTAGGCCAATCGATTGAATTTGTTGAGTTTGGATTGGTGGAGTGCAAGTAAGCACGAATGTGATCAAGTTCACTACATGATTTTGGGAGAATTGGAACAAATGAAGAAGGTTGGATATCTAATGGAGTTAGCATGGCATCAAGATCATGAGTAGAATCGATTATGGTTTCCTGGGGTATAAATGAGGACGTGGTTACATTATGAAGAAGATAAGAAATATCTGTAGGCTGATCTAGTAGAGCAGAAATTGCAGATGGGCTAAGTTCAACATCTTTGTAGTAGGGATCATGAGTGAGTTTGTATTAAAGTGCTGCAAGTACACGTGATTTACAAACAATGAATTCATAAGATGTTTCAGAAGGATTTTGTCTTCTAACAAGTAGGATGTGCAATTCAAAAACAAGGTGAGGTAGGTATTTCGTAATAGTAGTGATGTCTTGAGGGAAGCTGATTGTATGGCCTCTATATTTGTATTGACCACCACGAGCATGCGTTACTTGTTGAATGGGATTAACACGTGCGATCAACATTTCCTCAACTTGTTTAAATTTTGAAGGACATATGGTTGTTCGCCATGGTCCATGTTGTTCACATGAGTGAAACGGTTTGTAGGTTTAGATGTTGCACAACGAGAGCAAGAAAGGGTTCCATGTGAATTTTTTGTTTTCATACTTGGATATGATTCTTTGCATAGTGTGCAAACATGCAATGTAGAGAGGTTATCTATTCTTTGTCTAAAGCAGCAGTGTTCTTCATTACGGGGGGGGTTTATATAGGTTTTGATGAAGGTATGGTGAAATGGCATGCATAATTGGGAGAGCACCTAAAAAAGGAGATGGTGTAGTGGAAGCGATAGTGTTCTTTCGATTTTTATAAAGAAGTCGTCGACGTGCATTTATTGTTTCTTTATTTTGAGCATAAATAAGGCACCGTCGTGCTTTGTTATCCGCATCTTGATCGTTTGATGACTTATCTAAGATATTACAAAGAATTCTATGTTAGGCATGACATGTGAGGAATTTACAGTGAAAAAAAATTGAGTTATGAATGCATATGAAATGTATGACATTTTGTAACAAGTTCAACTTTGTAAATAACTATTAGTAAGCAATAGAAATAGTTTCAATTGACTTTTCCATACATGTTGATAAAGAGTATTGTAAAAGAAAACTGCTTTTGTAGTGCCAAACATAGGTATCTATATTATGTAAAATGTAAAGCGGTAAATATACATATTTGTAATTATTAAAAAAGAGTATTGTAAAAGAAACTGTTCAATACAACAACATGGTTGTATTTTACAATGGTATGGAAAACTGATCTATACATAGATGTTCTTTCCTGTGCAGAAAAGTAGCATGTTGTGCATATAAGAAGAGAGGTCAAAGGCGACGAATAACAGAGCATTTTGAAATGGTCAATGTGTCAATGTATTTTAGGACCTCCTTGCATGCAGCATCATATTGAATTTATTTTGAACTTATCAGTATAGGTTGCGAATGCTCAACACCATTGTAGTACTCTGTTTTGATGGAAAGTGAAAGCAAGAAGTGGCGGCTTGAGATACGGCTACAGATTCTTTGAAGATCAATTGGTTCAATAGAGAGGAGGAAGAAGTCTTTTGTTGTGATTCCCATGAGCTCATTTCCCGCATCATTGAAGGCAATGAAATTTTGAAGGTGTCTGGTGAGGTCATGTAATTCGAATTTAAGTTTATAACGATAGTTACACTCTGGGAATTCACTGTTACACTTTGTACAATGCCAAAGATTGTTAGAATGGTGAATTACTTTTTTCATGCATTTTTTTCCATTGAAATCTAATGGACAAGCAAGAAAATAGAAGTCGTCCATGTGTAGAGTAGTCACTGTGGCACGAACCGAAACCCATACTACCTTCTCAGAGACCTGCATGCAAGATATTTCTTGAATTCTCTTCTGTGGTAGAGCTCGTTTGGAAGCGACATTATAGTTTCTACTCAAAGATGGAGATGAAGAGTTTTAGCCTATATCACGGAACCAAGTTTGGAGTTTTTGAGTTTTTTCAATGTTTAGATTTACGAGAAGAGTGGTAGTGGAGATTATTCATATGGTGATTCCATTAAATTCAGTTACCCGACCTCTTTTGACACCAAGGATTGGTGGGTTGTCAGAAGAGAAAAATTCAGCAAGGTCCTTTCCTATAGAGACACATTGATCTCCCCATATTGTTAAATCAATGATAAAACCTGACTTGTCCTTTAATTTGAGTGTTTTTCTTAGTGTTCCAATTCCATCTCTTCTTCGAATTGTTGAAGTAGCAGAGGTGGAGCTAACCACACCAATAACATCTACAATGGTATTTGGGCCTGTGGACTTGATTTCAGCAATCGTTTTGAAATGAAATCTTTTGTAAGGGAAGCTTGGATTATCTTCTAAACATGGTTTGATAGTCGATGCGGAAAATAAGTAAATCTCCCATTTGTTTTTTAGGTGGTTGTAGTTTAGGTTTGTTTGTTTAATTGTTCCATTGGAGACAATATATAGTTTCCCAACTTCAATAAGATTATAAAGGGATTCAGTTAATTCAGCAAATCCAGATAGGTGAATCTCATCTCTATCCTGACCGATGAGGTCAAAGCCGAAGACTTTCCCTGAGCCACGTGCAGTGGTGTAATTCTTCAAGGGTGTCTTTGTTGATGCTCTACCTTGAATTGACCAATACTTTCGGTACGGATTGAGTGATTTGAATAATACAAGTGTTGTTGTGGATGTATTTGTGGGAGTTACAATAGTTGGCAGAATCTCTTGTGTTGATGAAGAGCTTGAATGGGATTCACTTGCCTCTGCGTGTAAAAGTGTTGATGAGTCCGTAACCAAAGGTGCGGTACGTCGTACAGCCTCAAGTTATAGGACTTGAATGGATATGAAATGAATGAAGAAGAAAAAAAAAAAAGAATGCAAAATTCATTGTTATGCAGGAATAATGAAAATAGGATAAAAGAAAGAGTTTAATACATAATATAATCTTACGAAGAGATTTGAGACAATGTACAAGCTATTTTTTTTAGAAAAATGATCGAGCTGATCTGGATGTCTTTAGATGCAACTTGTGTGCTATAAGAAAATGGTAGCAAAGTCCTGTGTTGATACGTCCCATCAGAGAGAGTGATGTGGTAGTGTGAAGAGCTATTTTTGATGAATAGACAGAGTCGATGTTGATTATTTGGAGTAGTGGTTGAATCTCAGTCGAACCATTCAACAATATGGAGATGGAATTCTCAGTCAAGGTTGGCTCCATCATGGTAGCAAAGTACAACTTATTTTTTATAATGGTAATACCTGTAATTCATTTTAATGCATTGGAAGAGATATTAATGCATAAGATAAAATGTAAGCGAAGCATGAATTAGCACTTCTTTAATCCCTATCTAATAGATCAGTTCATAATGAACACTTAGATTTACAATTGCAAGGAATGCTCTAGAAGAGGGTACTGTAAATTAGTGTGGGACAAAATTTTGTGGATATGAATGTGAAAAAGGCATAGGTTAAAAAAGCAGAAGCTAAAAATTGTCTTTGATTTTTTTTTTTTTGAGGTAGGAACATTATGTAGGCTGAAACTTTAGAGGTAGTACACAATATTAAATGTCCATTCAAATTATGATGTAGGTATGTCTTACGAAAAATACACGTGCATAGCTAACATGTGTCCTTATAAATCCATGTTATACACGTGGAGACGTAATACTCAACCAACTGGGGATTGTTTGCTGACTTAGGCTAGAAGATTATAAATAGGCATTGGTCTATGTAACCCTCCACAAATGCAATCTATTGTTTTGAATGATCAAAATTACCACTAATCAATTTTGATATCAAGCTATTTTGTCATATATGCAAGTCTCTAGGTTTATTGAAACAAAGCAAAAAATCAGAAAAGAATATAATAAAATAGAGGATTACACTTCATTATATGGCACTAACACTATAGCAGACAAGAATTTCATGCAAAAAACGATCTGAGGCAGCCAATTCTGATCAGGAGTATTACTCTGAGAAGCAGAAACTTATATACCGAATTTGGGTATTTCAATTGAATATGGATGAAATTTATTAATTCTAATCAGGCCTGTCAACCTGAGAAGCAGAAACTTCTAGACTGAATTTGGGTATTTCAATTGAAGATGGATAAAATTGGCTAATTTTCCTGTTGTAATTATTTTTTCCTTTATGATTGAATAATGTGACCACAAGGTTTTTTTGCATGTGAAAATTTAGTTATTGTAAATCCAAACATAGATAATTCACTCCTTTTACAATGTCATGATGAGTGTTGTATTGGGCGATGCCATGTAATTTGACAACCTATAGGCTAAATCGTAATAGGCATGTAATTTCTAATTCTTATTCTTGAATGTGTGTATCATGTTCTGGTTGAAAAAATTGAAATATTGTGTCCGCCATATCCAATCTGTGAATCTATTTTCTTCATGCTGAATGCGCTATAATTTGAGATTTTCAGGATCTGCACTTTCGTAGTGATGAATGTACTGCATTTCAGAACGATTTGGTTGCAAAAATTTGCAATCTTTCCTAGGAAATTTGGCAAAATTTGGTTGTAAAAATTTGCAATCTTTCCTGGGAAATTTGGAAAAATCCAGAAAGTTGTAATCTTTCCCAGGAAATTTGGCAAAATCTCGTTGCAAAAAGTTGCAATCTTTCCCAGGAAATTTGGCAAAAATGTGTATGTGTAACATTGATATTTTAGGACAAGAATAGGCTGAAAAAGGGAGTTCAGTATGAAACTAACATACAGTCTTATTCAACGAACAGTCAGATAAAACATATATTAGGATAGAGATTGGAGTCCTATTCAACAGATAGTCCTTTACAAAATATTAGATATGAAACATTAGGATAGAGATTGGAGATCTACAATAACCAGCATGTTATCATTTGCGTAGGAATAAATTCATATTTAAGTTTAAACCAAAGGAAAATATTTATAAAAAAAAAGTGATAGGAAAAAGCACACATCTTTTGTTATTCAAAGCAGCTAAAAATGTGGAGCTAACATTAGAAATAAGATTTCTAATACTTCTATAGAATAGAGATTCAATAAGTCTGCAAAAATTTTCGGAGGTCAAAAACCTGCCCATTTAAAGTTAGAGATGTAGATGTAGATGTAGCATATCTTATTTCACAGAAGACAACTTTACAAGAAGGTTTGAGTAAGATTATTTTAACTTCTTTGGGAACTTCAAACCTATCTATTTCAGCAACACCATATAGAAGATTATTTCTAAGGTAATTGCAACAATGCCAAAAACAATCTCTCAAATATCTTGTCCTCTAAAATGTTTAATCTCCTCTGAAGCAGGCGAATTCATGATGTAGTGAATATAGCCCCAAGGTATCTTCACTCTACTAAGATAAAGAGATTTATTGCCATGTTGATTATATGGGAACTAAACAGATTTGAATCCTAAACCTCATGTTTAATAAGTACTCTACCCTACGAAATGAAGCCGCTTCCCTAACAAATTCCACGATGCAAAATTCTGTGCCCAATGTCTTTAAAAATGGCAAAAAAATTTTGAGTTGAGAATTTACATGGTTGGTTTGTTGTATAACTACTGTGATAAGTCAAACTACCGTGATAATTAAATAGCCCGAACAATATATAGAGGTGGTAATTAGATAGTCCAAGACGGTGGCTCTTTTTGTTCATCCATGTAACTATAGCTTAGGATTTCTATTGGATTCTTGTGATGAAAAGAACCAATCTTTCCTTTACATACAGAACCGCAACGATATATAGAGTTAGTAATTCAATGAAGCCGCTTCCCTAATAAATTCCATGATGAAAAATTCTGAGCCCCATGTCTTTAAAAATGGCAGGAAATTTTTCAGTTCAGAATTTACATGGTTGGCTTGTTGTATAACTACTGTGATAAGTCAAACTACCGTGATAATTAAATAGCTCGAATGATATATAACCCATAATTTCCGTTGTATTCCTTGTGATGCAAAGCACCAACCTTTTCTGTTCATGCTAGTATTTCATATCTATTTGTTTCAATATCAGCTTGGTTTTCCTTATTAGATATAGATTTTAAGCCCTTAACATTGCATTGTCTAATCATATTAACTCTCCTAATCATGATTATGTCAACACAAATTCCTCGAAAAAAACATATATTCAACGACAGGGTTGAAACAGAGCTGCCAGGAATAGAGAAAGGAATTTCCAGGCTTGTTGCTCTAGAGCCGCATCATAATATTGCAATCAGTTATTCATTAGGTAGTATGGGATATCAGGTTTCATCAATTCTTAACACGAAAATTCTGTTTGAATTAAAATTAGGAAAAATATCCATAACATCATCATCATGACCATATTCCCCTATGCCAACTGAGAAACGGTGTAAAGTTTTTGAGGCTGTGGGAAGCCTACGAAATCCTCCTTTGAAATGTCATCTGATTCATCTAAAGCAATTGAACGACCGAGTCACCAATCACCCTTTGCATGAAATTTCTTCAGGGATTTGCATTACCTTCTGTAGTGCAGTTGAAAGTAAAGTTTGAACACTTTGGACCATTTGATGTTTCAGGAACAAGAAATTATCTTAATTCAGGCTCTGCTACAATTTTTTTTAAACTTTAAACACAACCCTCATACAAAAATGGCCTATGAATATGTTACAGAGATTACATTGTTTGGTGAAACAGATGTTAGCTTTGGCCTAAAACAATTCTTTCAACCAAAGAATAAAGCTATCATGGAGTATGGATTACCCAATACAGAGACCAAAATTTTACTTGTTTAATCTTTATATACATACCTAAAATAAATTTCTCTCAATACCATTTCCATGGTTCTCAGAAAACCCTAACACGCACTGAAATTTAAATTTCCATGTATATATCAGATTACTTCGTTGCATAATAACACCTAAATTGCAGTCCAGTCACTGTTTTTCTATCCATTCGATGCCAACTGAAGCTCAAGGCAGACATAAATTCCAAAACGAGAAATGAAAATAATTTGGGTGACTTTTTTTCGCTGTTTTATTTCCATATCTAATACCAATAAAAGATTATGGAAGGTTAAATGCACAGAATTTGAAGATAATCCCATTACCCAATACGGAGACCAAATTTTTACTTATTTAATCTTTATATACAGATATCAGATAAATTTCTCTCAATACCACTGCCATGGTTCTCAGAAAACACTAACACGCATTGAAATTTAAATTTCCATGTATATATCAGATTACCCCGTTGCATAATAACACCTAAATTGCAGTCCATTCACTGTTTTTCTATCCATTCGATGCCAACTGCAACTCAAGGCAGACATAAATTCCAAAATGAGGTATGAAAATAATTTGGGTGACTTTTTTTAGTTATTTTATTTCCATATCTAATACCAATAAAATATTATGGAAGGTTTAATGCACAGAATTTGAAGATAATCCCTCTGAACAATTTTTTGCACATTGATATTGTAAGCCGCATGTGAATGCAAATATTGATTGCTCAAACAAAAATAAAATGCAAAAAAATGATTGAACTTAGAAAAGAAATTCTGTTGAAAGAAAGGCACTGACCTCTATGTGTATGCAAGAAATTTTAAATTGGGTACTCGCTCGCTCAAAGACGCTGACTCTCTATGATGTCGATGTCAAAGACTTTGTATGATGTCAATGTCAAAGAAGCTGAGAAGTAAGACACTGAGAAGAAGCACAATCACAGAAACCTTTAAAACTATTTGAATAAGCAACACTGAAATAAGATGGGAAGCACTGACTTAACAGGAAAGCATATGTGATTATGGTGCCCATATTTTCAGGAAATTGTTCATCGTGAGGTTCCATATTTTCAGCAACTTGTTCAATCGTGCATCATAAATATTTCAATACTCACATAATTTACTGTTACACTCGAACCCTTCTACTCTCTATCTGTGTGCTCTCTATTTATAACCGTGAACGAATCTTATGGGCACCGCATGCTCTTCCAGGACGGCAAACGACATATGCGATAATATTATGGGCACGACATGCTCCTCTAGGACGGCAAACCGCAAATGTGATAATAATTTTGACATTAAAACCGGCGTGATACGCTGCAAATGGTGGAGTTGCGACCTAAGCACGTGGGCCTTGAAGATTCTTCCGAAGATCTAAATTGGAATGGCACTTCAAAGAGGAACATGTCAGGGCTTTAAACTATTGATTAACTCTCATTATTCACCATGTGTTAGTAATGACATGTGTCATTACAGGAATGAATTTGTTGACGAAAAAAAAATGATTCAAAAGAAAAGGCCTATCGACCTAAATATATATTAGAGAAAATCTTACCCAATCATGGTGATATAAAAAATGTGAAACTAATATTAATATTAAAGAATAAACTCTACAAAGTTATTTGCAAATAATAAAATCATCCAACCTTGGTGATACGATATAAAAAATGTGAAGCTAAGATTAAAGAAATGAATTGCAAAAATTTATTTCCCAATAATAAAATCATTATTAAAGTGACTTAAGTAGCCGAGAGGTACTTATCTATCAATTTATTTGATAGAGTTAAAAAGAAATTCACTCAAGGAGGAGTTAATTAGGACATGAAAGCAATTGAAATTCTAAGTCTAAATTAATTTTATTGAATTTCCACTAATCTTGTCCTAAACAACGATCCAATTATTGTTCAACCATGGATGTTGTTCAACCTGCATTGAGGTTACACGATCAAACCCTTTGGACGGCTTGGGAAAATATAGTCTCGCGATAAGTGAAACACAAAGCTACCAATAAATCGTATGTTGAGCTTACAGTATCAAACCCTCTTGACAACTTCAATATTACATATGTTTCAATTTTTTATTTCAAATATGGAAAGCAATATGATATTATTAGTTGGGCTACTAGTTTATCAAATACCATTGTCATAAATCCATTTTTGACTAGTGATTTTACGGTATGTACACCCTTGGTTAAATTATCCATATGATATTATTAGTTGGGTTACTAGCTTATCTTATTTAGTGGGTTAAACAATCTAATTCATACCATTGTTATAAAGCCATTTTTTACGATGATTTTATGATACGTAACATTAACATTCCTATTTAAATTACTTCTAATTTTTATTTATTTTAATATTAGTGGAAAGTTACACTCTATGAAACATTATTGATTGTAAATTTTTATATTTTGATATAAATATTCACATTTATGTTATAGGATAAATAAAAAGTTATGTGTTGTTTCATAGATACATTTTTTATAAACTTTATGGTACCTTTTTAGTTTCCTGGACTCTCTATTTTTCCTTGACTCTTTACCTGTGGTGGACCGTGGTGCCTACCTTGTTGGTACCCTTGTACCTTCTTTGGGTGGTACTTACCTTTTGGTACCCTTGTACTTTTTGGTAGACTGCACAAACTCACTTTTATTGCTTATATATATATATATATATATAGGCATTACTTTTTACTTCATTTTTTCTTTTTTTTTCTTTCTGTCTTTTCTTCTTTTTCTTTTTTCTTTTTACTTCTTTTTTGATCTTTCTTCTTCTTCTTATCATCTTTTTTTTTCTTCTTCTTCTTTTGTTTTTACTTTTTTTCTTTTTCGTCTTTTTTTTGAAAGCTTATATGCATTTTTAGTCGAGCACAAACTGACTTTTCATGAGAAGAGTTATTAAGTAGAACTTAACTCCTAAGTATTAAGGAAGTAGTTGGAATTAATTATGTCCAAGAAGGGAAAAAAAATAATAATAAATTTTGTTTATTTTGTATTATTTTGAAGAGAATAAGCAAGAGAGACAAAAAAATAGATAAAGTTCCATGGTTAGAGATAAATTCCATGAAGCTAGCTATGTTTAGGAAAATCTTGTGGGAGAGAAAGACAATGATTTCCTAATTATAACCAGTGGGAGAGAAACACTGGTTGGAAACTAGGAGAGAAAGTAGGAAACTACTTTAAGGTTCAGGAGAAATACATTTTGGAATACATAAGTTCTTGAAGGTGCTTCTTTGATAAAAGGGAGTAAGGCTTGGGGGTAGCTGGCTGCGAAGATCAATTTACGGTTGGGAGGATCGTAACAACTCTTGATACATTCCCAGGGGGAGATTAGATAAGTATGCTATTAATTCCAAGATAATTTTATATAGCTTTGTTAAGAAGAGTAGAGTATATGAGAATTTGTTTAAGACTTAATGTAGACAATTTTTTTGTTGATGAATCCTATATTGTACAATACTAACTTATGGCAGGTAAAGCTCCATCATCAAAACCAAAGGCTATAGTGCAAGTAAGGTAAATGGTTATAAATAATCTTGAAAGTATATTTGCACAGGTACAAACTCTTGTTATATAGCAGAGTCATAGAGTAATTTCTTCCTAATCTCTTTGTTAATTTGAGTTCTGGTCATTATAATTTTTTTTTTAAAGGTGACGTGGTTTAGGAGAGCACTATAAGTATACATACATACTCATAGGGTTATATATATATATATATATATATATATATATATATATATATATAGATAGATATATATATATGAGCACAAAATCAATATAAAAATAATTGACCCAGGTTAGTTTCCACAAAGAGGGTACAAAGGTTAAGCACCCTTCCTCGTAATGACGTGACAATCCTAAGTTTGGTAGGTCCCTATAATATTAGTGTAGCCCCTTTAATATTATTGTTAGTGTAGCCCCATATTGTTATTTTTTTCCCCATGTAGCCCCCATATTTTTAATGTTGTGCCACATAGAAACCCACTATTGTTATTGGTGTGTCCTTGTATTATTATTGTTATATAGTGTTACACTAAAATTTGTCACCATGACATTTAGCTATCTGTATGGGTTCATCATTACCTATATTATGCTCCCTTAGAGGTCCAAAACCATAACGTTCTTAAAACAAGTCTTGGAATTGGAGAAAAGCTCATTAAAACCCTAAAAAGCCTAACTTCACACTTTTCTTAGTTCTTACCTACGGTACTGCGGTTTCTTACTCTATAACCTGCGACACACCCCGCACGTTCTGCTTACTAAAACTGCGAACCCCCCGTAAAAGCTCAAATAAAAGAAAATGTAAGTTCTAGAAGCCCAGCTGGTCGAATATTCTACCAGCTAGAGGATTCTAGAAGCATTAATAGGTCAAGCTTCATCCTTTCATTCATGAACCTTTATCCCTTCATTAATGGAGATCATCCCTTGGTATTTGGAGCTAAAATCCCTTCATGAGAGGAATTTATCCCCCTCATTATGGACCTGAAATCTTCTTCATTCTCCTATAAATTGAACTCATGTTTCAGTCTCATGGGTAGACTTGGGTGGTTTAGAAACTTGCAGAAGAAATCATATTCTCTATACTTGGCATCATTGGTATGAGAACGATCACATACTCATATCCATAGTTTTATGCTAGTTCGGAGAGGAGAAGGCTTGTCATATCAAAGGAAAGCGGTTGATTAGGACCCCGGAAGAACCTATATGACATCAAGGCGACAAGGTTGTAAGGTTACTTTTTATCATACAAGTTAATAAAAATGGATTATATTTTCTCATTAAGTTATTCATGTATCTCTTTGAGTAATTTAATTCTTGGATTCCTTGATCACTGAGATAGATTATTGTTTCTGGATTATTATCTCTTGCATGTGCTTTTAATCCTTTTTCTTGTCTTTGATTGCAGGTCTTACATGTTGAATTGACCTCTTTTGGAGTGACTGGATTGAAGATTACAGAAAGCGTTGGACTTTAGGTAGGAGCATCTCCTCTTACTTATTTAATTAATAATTATAAATCATAATGGTGTAGAGAAAATGGTTTACATTTGGTTGTTTGTTTCTAGATATCATTAGGATACTAGGGAGATCGTTCTTGTCCGCAAGAAGGATTAATCCGCATAACAAAATGGCGACTCAACTAGGGAATAGAACTTAGTTTTCCTTTTTATTTTTCAGTTTGAATTTTAAGAGTCTTCTGATTTTGATTAGTCTTAAAACTGGGTTGGGTAGATAACTTATCAGAATCCCTAGAAAGAAAATATGAATTTTTATTTTTTTCTGTATTTTTCCTGGCCTCCGCAGTTTTTATTTAAAGACAGTGCGGTAGCCTCCACAGTTTTTAGTTCAGAATAGTGTGGTACCACACTGTTCTCCATTGAAACTTGCAGACTTGTGGAAAAATTTTGAAAAATTCAGAATTCTATTTTTAGGAGCCAAATTACTAGATTTTTTATGTTTGCCCCAACTTGTCTTGACAATCAAAGTATTATGTGTGAGTTTCTTTCAACAAATTTTGTGTCAGTCTCTATTAAGCTGATTGGGTGTTTTGAGTCTCTTTTCTGAGAAATTCTTAATTTGATTTCTGTTGGTCATTACTTCAAGGTTTGTCTCAGTCTCCTAACAATTTTGCATCTTTTTGCTTTTGTTTTTGCAAAAAAAATTCTGATTGTTAATCGCCTTTGAGTGTTTTTATTTTTTTACCTTTGGAACTCTCACCCAATTTTCTTTACTTACACTCGATTGGTTCTTTAGATTACATTAGAATCATCTTGTGTCTAAGAATTATCTTGCATAGATCACATTTGCATAATTAGAATTCTCATTTTCAGAATATGAATGAAAAATGAGCATAAATTACATTTGCATACTTTTCAAGTGAATTGTGCATAGATTACAACTGCATAGTTTACATTATGGAAAAATCAGTCGTAGATTTAGATCAGTTTATTTGATTTGAATTTACATGTTTTTATGCTTGTTTTAAAAACATAAAAATAAAAAATTGGAATTGATTAGCATTAGTTTTTCTTGACAAAATTAGTGCATTAGAGAATTTGTTATATTTTCTCATATTTATCAATATTTGCATTGTTGAAAGCGAATGGAAACTCTCTCCTTATTTTAGTTAGGATTCATCAAATTGAAAAGATTACATTATCATATTCAATTACATTCAGTTTTGGGTCAGGTCATAACACCACTGGTTTCATTTCCATTTACCCTTTGAGTAATAACAGCCAAATAACACAACGCTTAATTAAAATTCATCTACAAATTTTTACATTTTCTAGGGCTCTTTTCACCAATCTAGCTTAGGCTAGTGCTTTGGAATAGGTTGTAGTTAAATTTCCAAAGAAACTAAACAAACAAGTAGCATATTGCGGTAAGGAAAAATTCCAATTTTTGCAATTATGCTTTGGGAAGCTCTTCTTAAAAGAGTCAAGCACGAGATCATGTAGGAACCAGTGAGGTAATCGTACCTATCTCATTGGGAAAGATAGCAGATGTGCACATACTAAAAACAGTAAACCTCGGATAGACCATTGTCGAGGAGACTAGGGTCACTTGTTGGTAAACCTTGGATTATGTCAAGGAGCCTTCAAGGGGATTGAGATTGTTACTCTGCCCTTGCGTGTATATCGGATCATAGACTGTTCCCCCAAGTGAATTTGTCTCAGCTGGTGACCTTAGTGGCCATAATATTTAGGATTTTTCCCAAGGTGACAGTGGAGGGAAGGTCCCACTGTACCTGGAGTAGACGTCAACTAGACTCACTTGGACTCTCCGGAGGGTACTCTTCACTCAAGATGGTTTAAGTGGAGAAAATTGCACCAATCTGTTTCATTAAGCAAGTTGCCGGGGTAACTATTCCAACCGCCATTTCTGCATTAAAATTTTATGATGTTGGATTTCATCACCAATTAGTGTTTTTAGTGTGGGAATATACTATTTGTGTGTGGTTTTACTCCTATATTTGATAGCACATGTTCATTTGTTTGTTATTAATTTTTTTGAGACCTTAGGTGTGAATTGTGAATTTGAATTATTAATATTTTTGAATTGTTAATAAATTCACTGAAGTTGAATCTAATGGCAAGCGTTCTGGAATTTACCAACCAAGGAACCCCTCTTAATGAGAATCCTATTACTTTTCCTTGCTTTGGAAATGTTGGTCCTCCTTATATGGCTACATTGTCATTACCTGGATTTACCATAGGTTTAACGGTATGGTTATATTCAACTTCATTGGCCTCGAATACTCAAATTGTTCCACCTCAACCGGATGCTTCACTTCAACAGAGTTCACCATCTCAACATCACCAACCTCATGTTGACCCTTTACCTTCTTCGCCCAACATGTCTTCCTCCCTTTATTCATATTTGCTTGGTAAAAGCCTTGACGCTAGTAACCAAGTGACTAAGAAGAAGAAGAAAGGGAAGAAGAAGAAGAAGAAGCAAGATAAGCGAGAAGTAAACCAACCAACCATGGATGTAAGTGTTGGTAGTGTTCATGAGGAAACCTCGAACATGCATCATAAACCCAAATACCCTTGCAAGCTTTGTAAAGGTGACCACTTCCTTATCAATTGTCCTGGTATTCCGAAGGTCTTGGAAGTATGGTCAGAAAATTCTCATCAACTTACTGTTGATCCATCAACCAGTGATTGTCAGGTTCCTGGGACAAAGGGTAAAGTTAGATTTCCTTGTAGGTTATGAAAAGGGGGTCATCAAAATCACATTTACCCTCAAATGGATGAAGCCTCGAAAATTTTGGAAAACCTTACTGTTCCGCAGAAAAAACTTCCAATTGGCTATCGTAAACTTTCTCCCAACCTACCGTCAACTAACAGAGTGATTGATCTAATTCCAAGTACAGTCAATCCCACTCTTCCATTGGAGAGTGAAACTCATATCACTCATGTTGATGATCCATTAGTTTATCAAGTGGTTGACTTGATTCCAGTCGATCCCACTCTCCCTGTAGAGAGTGAAATTCATACCGCTCAGGTTCTTCTTGTTACATCAAATTCTTCTATGCCAGGGGGGATTTCACCTGTTTTTTCAGAGCCCCCTCCAAGTACTGAGGTCTTTTCCTTTGATTGGAATAGACTAACAGAACCTCGTCTTCCTTCCTCCATCCCTTTCCAAAACATTGTGAAGGTTTGTGGTAAGAATGTGCGTCGTACAAATATAGATGAAGGTGCTTCTGTTAGTATTTTATCCTCAACTGCTTGGAAAGCTTCGGGTTCCCCTCATCTTGTGCCTGTTACACAGAATTTTTCAACTTTTAACAGAACCATTAGTAAACCTTTAGGGATCCTTCCTAAGTTTACTATTACCTTGGAAGGTAAAACTATCTGTATTGATCTTATGGTAGTTCGAGGCCCCTTGGATTTCAATTTACTCCTTGGGAAAGACTATGTCTATGCAATGAAAGCTGTCATATCGACACTCTTTCGCGTGATGTATTTCCCTCACAATGGAAACATTGTGATTGTTGACCAACTTTCATTCGCTAGTCTTGATTCGACTACCAATAATCCAACACCCCTAAATGTTCCTTATACGAAAGTGGTATCTACCCCACCACGGGTTAATTATGTGGCAACCAGTCCCATGTTTTCAGTTACCGATGCAAGCGAGCCTCTCATTGTTTGCTCGTCTTCCTTTGAATTAGATCCGGTAATTGACATGGTAAAACCTATGGGATTATTTGAACTTGATGTTCTTATCCCTTCCCTTTACATGAGTTCCTTCTATAGAACTGCTCTTCCATCTGATGAAGACCTCTTGGAAGCCATGATTGAGGAGTGCCCCTTGAAATGTGTTTCTTCCTGTTCGAAACCATGATAAAGGTTTATGAGGATGGTTCTTTTCATGTGTCAACCTCATTAAAAAATGAAACAGGTCACCATGAGGATGGCTCTTTTCCAGTGTCAACCTTGTTAAAAAACGAAATAGGTCACCATGAGGATGGTTCTTTTCCTGTGTCAACCTCGTTAAACAATGAAACATGTCACCATGAGGATAGTTCTTTTCCTGTGTCAACCTCGTTAAAAAATGAAACAAGTCACCTTGAGGATGGTTCTTTTCCTGTGTCAACCTTGTTAAAAAATGAAACAAAGCCTTATGAGGATGGTTCTTTTCCTGTGTCAACCTCGCTAAAAAATGAAATAGGTTTCCACGAGGAGAGTTCCTTTTACTGTGTCAACCTCGTTAAAAAATGAGACATGTCTTTGAGCATAGTTCATTTTCTTGTGTTAATCTCGTTAAAAAATGAAACAAGGTTCCAAGAGCATAGTTCCTTTTCTTGTTTCAAGCTCGTTAAAAAATGAAACAAAGTTCTATGAGCATAGTTCTTTTCCTGTGTCAAGCTCAATAAAAAATGAAACAAATCCTCTCCTAATTGAGTCGAGTCTTTGATTAGATCTTGTAAGTGTCAAGTCGAGTCTTTCATCTGATCTCGTAAATGAACCTTCACTCCATCTAGATATTAGTAACTAGTAGTCTACTTAGTGTAGGAATATACAGGGTAAGTTCCATAGATTAAGAACCAAAGGTCACTTCTCACAAACAGATCACAAATCAATACACTAGTATAATCACGTGGTTAAAACCCTCAAAGAGGGAAACAATCCACGCCCTGAGCCAACGTGGCCACTTCAGGGAATTTATTAATATAAAAGAAAAGTTACATATGTCTCTCTCATAAATGATTACCGGAAAAATGACCCTCCATACTCTTTAAATAGAGATCATGGACCAATCGGGTGGTAAGCCACAAATCAAGTGTCGTTAATACCGAGGTGAGAGATAATCGTCGGATCACTACAAATCGTGACCGTCGGATTATAAGTTACAAATGTACATGGTAAAGAAACACACGTTACCTAACTCTACACTAGACTAAGTTATTCTTAAATATTTCCTATGTGTCGGAATATCCTAACATCCCCCCTTAAGAACAACTTGGGATAGGATTGAAGGATTTACAAAGGTGACACAAAAGGAGCCTATTTCCTATGTGTCGAAATATCCTAACATCCCCCTTAAGAACAAATTGGGATAGGATTGAAGGATTTACAAAAGTGACATAATAGGAGAAGGAAGGAGGCATTAGAGCCTATCCCCCCTTAATGACAACTTTCCTGAACTCCAAGCATGGATCGAAGTTTGGTAAACTTTGCTTCTATGATAGCCTTTGTAAAGATATCGGCTACTTGATCATTGGTTGGACAATACTGCACTTCAAGAACACGATCATGAATGAGCTTTTTGATGAAGTGTATGTGGAGTTCAATGTGTTTCATACGCTGATGCTGAACTGAATATTTACATAATTGAATGGCACTCTGATTATCACACCAAAGTGTAGTTGGATGCCACTAATGAAGACCAAATTCAAACAGGATCTGACGAAGCCACATGGCTTCCTTGTTGGCTTCAACTGCACCACATTACTCTACTTCTGCTGAAGAAATGGAGATGGCACTTTGTTTCTTACAAGACCAAGTAATAGGTCCTGAACCAAGAGTGAATACATATCCTGCAGTGGACTTCCAATCATCAGGGTCACCAGCCCAATCAGAATCAGTGAAACCAATCAACAAGGGAGATGCTCCTGCACTGTAATGAATCTCGAACTGAACTGTACCTCGAATATATCGAAGTATTCTTTTAGCTGCTTTCTAGTGACTTTCATGAGGTTGGTGCATAAACCGAGTGACAAGACCAATAGCAAAGGAAAGGTCAGGACGGGTATGGGTTAGATACAAAAGATTAGGGGATTTTTGAGGTCTAAAATGGGCCTCCTAAGGAAAATGGACAATCAAAATTCACTTTATGAGAACCAATCACATTTTAGTGGATGACATCATCTCTAATGGTTGAGGTGGCATTGCTTGAGTTAAATGTACTTACTTGTCATATTCTCAATGGTAGATAAAAAACCATGGTTAACCATGGTAGTGTTATAAGTACTTTTAAATTCAAAGTAAAATACTCATAATAAATGTTATTTCACACTTTTTGAATAAAATAATATTATTTTTATTTCATATTTCTTGAAAGAAACAATACATATCCTTATACATTTATTATACTATATTATATTATATTATATTATATTATTTTTATATAGTATATTAATTACATGTTATTATACAATTTAAATAATAAAAATTTTAATTAATAGCATACAATATAATTAAGAATTTATAAATTTATATTTATATTTTATTTTAAGTTATTTAAGTACAAAGGAAAAATGCATTAGTTGTTCAATGATAATGATTTTTTCTTGAAAAGTTCGTTCTTATTTATAGTCACATCAATACAATTTTTTTATTAATTTTATTTTGGTACAAATTTTGATTTGAATTTAACTATGGTTACATGGATTGTGGTGCAAAAAGTGAATTGAAAATTCATAAATATTATTTTATTGGTTTAGCTATTATTTAATTATTTCCTTAGGAGGCCCATTTTAGACCTCAAAATTCCCCTAATGGTTTACCAACAAGTTGATGGTATAAGGTTACATCAACTTCAGGGGTAGTACAAGTGACTGAAAGCTTGACTCTAGATTGAAAGGGAGAAGGAGCTGGCTTACATTCTTCCATGTGAAAGTGGTGTAGAAGATCAGAGACATACTTGGACTGAGAGAGGGTAATGCCTTCCTTGGATTGCAAGACTTGAAGACCAAGGAAATAATGCAAGTGTCCTAAGTCTGTCATTTCAAACTTATTTTTGAGGCTAGACTTCACATATTTTATATGGTTTGGATCACTACTAGTAAGGATAATATCATCAACATAAAGAACAAGGATGGTGAAGGAATTAACCACTTTCTTGGTGTAGACAGTGTTGTAAGAATGACACCTAGAAAAGCCATTATCTAAGAGAAATCTATCCATTTTGGCATACCAAGCCCAAGGAGATTGTTTGAGACTATAGAGAGACTTCCTAAGGCGACAAACAAGGCTGGAGTATTTTTGGATAAAGCCAGGGGGTTGTTCCATGTAGATTTCTTCATGCAAATCTCTATGTAAGAAGGTGGATTTAATATCCATCTGATGGACTTCCCATTTAAAGGAGACATTAAGGGAAAGAACAAGGCAGATAGAATTCATTTTGGCAACAGGGGAGAAGGTTTCAATATAGTCAATGCCTTCAAATTGTGAAAAACAATTAGCAACAAGACGAGTTTTATGTCTATCCACTTTTCCATCTAGTCCAAACTTTGTTTTGTAAACCCATCTGCATCTGACAAGTTTTCTTCCTTTTGGAAGAGGAACAAGATCCCAAGTATTGTTTGCCAATAAGGAACAATAATCTTCATTCATAGCTTCATCCCAATCTGGATGACCAGAGGCTTCTTCAAAGGTTTCTGGATCAATTTTTTCTCGAACTTGAGCCAATAAGGAAGAAGCTCTTTCGAACTGAGAATGTGTACGTTGTCGATCGGCAGGGTCACCTACAAGAGAACCTACTACATCCCAAGTAGAGCGGACCCATCTTGGAAGCGGTGGAGTATAAGGAACAATTTCACGAGCTAGAGGAGGATTGTCATCCTCGCTGTCATCATCTGAACTAGAAGGAATGCTATTAAAAATAGAAGAGAGAGAGAGAGAGAGGTGGCACATATGTCGAATCAGGCTCACAGGCCAAAGGTGGCACACCCGTCGAACTAGGCTCGCAGGCCGATATATTTTCATCAAACTTTACATCTCTTCTAATGATTATATTTTTGGATTTTGGTTGAAGAAGTCTATATCATTTGACATCTTCAGAATATCCAACAAAAATACATTTTTCACTCTTAGGTTCTAAGGCTTTATGTTTCGCATCTGGAATATGGGCCCAAGCATCACTTCCAAAAACACAAAAGTGACTTACATCTGGTTTGATTGAGCTCCAAGCCTCTTCTGGAGTTATATTCTTTAAAACCATAGTAGGAGTGTGATTTACTATGTAATTTGCACAGTTAATGGCTTCTGCCCAAAAATTGAGACCAAGTCCTCTAGATTGAAGCATACAATTAGCCATTTCTTTTAAGGTGCGATTCTTCCTTTCAGCTACACCATTTTGTTGTGGAGTATATGGAATAGTATGTTGAAATTGAATGCCATGCTCAGTGCATAATTTGATAAATTTGTTGTTAACATATTCTCCTCCATTGTCTGATCTTAACTTAAGAATTTGATGTCCAGATTGTTTCTCAACAAAGGCCTCAAAGGCCAAGAACATGTTTAAAACTTCACTCTTGAGTTTTAAGAAATATACCCAAGTGCGTCTAGAAAAATCATCAATGAAAGTTAAGAAGTACTTGCAACTAGAGAAAGAAGCAACAGGAAGTGGACCACATAAATCACTGTGCACAAGCTGCAAAGGGGCTAAAGCGTGACAAGAGGCACGTTTGTCAAAACTATCTCGATGATGTTTTCCGAGTACACATCCGGAGCAAACACCATCTTGGAAAGATACCATAGGAAGGCCCGTCACCATATTTTCCTTACATAGAGTTTGAAGAGAGAAATAGTTTAAGTGACCAAATCGCTCATGCCAAAGTTTTCTCACATCATCATTATGAGCAACAAAAATAGAGGGAAGAGATGGTGACCCAAAGTTGTCAAACTTATACAACCTTGTGGAATCATCAACAATTCCAGTAGCTAAAATATGTTTAGGATCTTTGAGATCCTTGATTACAACATCATGAGGTGAGAATTCTACTATTTTCCCTTCACTTGAAGGAGTTATCTGATAAACAAATAGAAGGTTGCATGACAAGGTAGGAACACATAGTACATCATTAAACTGACCATTATCTAGATGAATGGTTCCAGATCCTACAACACTAAGAGATCTATCATCACCAACATAAATATGTTTGGTGTTACAATCATTTAAAGAAGAAAGTATGGATTTATTTTTAGCCATGTGGTAAGAAGCTCCAGAATCAATGAGCCACTCATGAGAAGGAGAAGAAGAAGACACATTTAATGCATAACCAGAGCTTGATGCTTGACAACCACAGGCAGAAAGTGCCATGCTTGAAGATGAAGGTGAAGAGTGCTCCAAATTGATGTTATGCTTCTTCATTGCTGCTTGTAAGGCTTCCATATTCTTAAAACATTTGGACTCTATATGGCCATCCCGATTGCAAAAGTTGCAATGTCTATCTGCCTTCTTCCCTTTGTTTTGATTTGCCTTATTATTTTGGTGATTTGATTTTTCAGTTTGCGGCTGAAATTGCTTAGGGCCCTTGTTTGGTTTAGGACCAAATTTTTAGGATACTGCTTCTTGGGATTCTTTTGATATGGTTTTTGTTGGGCTGCTAAGGCTTTCTTAGAAGCGTTTCTAGCAGTGATAAGACCAAGGTGTAAAATTTTTTCTTGTTCTCTTATCAAGGAATCACAAAAGGCATCAAAAGAGGGATTCTTGTAGGTGGTTCCTGAAGAAATGATGGCTTCTCTGGTGGAATGGAAGGCGGAAACAAATACAGAGTATGTAGGACCAAGCTTAGCAAGAATGCAATATATGAGGCTACCATCGTCCTTTTTGACCTTACACCCTTCTAAAAGAAGTCTAAGGGTCTTGAATTTGGACAAAAAGTATTCAATAGAGGAGAAATTATTAGGGTCCAAAGTAAGCAACTCATTTTCAATCTGGTGGGCCCTAATTTGATTTTGAATGCCAAAAACATTATTTAGCTTTTCTAGGGCTTTATCAGGGGCATCAATGTCAAGGATGTGAAATCGAAGATCTTGAGCAATAGACATTCCTATCAACCCTCGTGCTTGATCTTGTCTATTTTCCCATTTAGGAACTTTATCATCATCGGAAGGTTTAGTTTCTTATCCTGTGGCTATTCTATAAGGCCCTTTACTTCTGAGTATATCTACCATGTGAGGTAGCCATTGAAAATAATTGGTGTTGTTAAGAATAACTGGGCATGCACTTTCGATTTTTTAAAAAAAATGAAGCTGAGAAAAGCTGAAAATAACTACTCCAATGGAAACATCTCGAAAAATTAGGCCGTTTAAAAAAAACCAGCTCGAAAAACAGCTTCCGGATGAAGAAGTTATGCCTTTTGAAAAATCTGAGTTGTAGATGTCGAATAGTTACGGGAACGAGATGAAGTGTGGCTTTTTTTTAAAAAAATTCCACCCCTTTGAACAATTTTTTTTAGAAAAGAAGCTTGAGAAGGAGACTTGAACCCAAGACCTCTATTCTCATAAACTAACCCCTCACCAAGTGAGATAGTAAAAGGATCATTTTATTTTAGAAAGGAGGAAGGGAGGATTATTATTATTATTATTATTATTATTATTATTATTATTATTATTATTATTATTATTATTATTATTATTCAGTGTGCGTGCCTTTTCCTGCACAAGAAACACAAAAAACGGGAAAAAAATGAAATGCAAAGCCTTACGGCAGAATGTTAGATTCTCGGTTACTCTTACCGGTAACTTTCACTTTTTTCACTATTTCTGATTTCCCGAGATCGCACAAAGACGCGGGGAAAGAGCATACGTAGCAACAAAAAAAAAATCCCTTTTTCCTGTTTCTGATTTGCCAAGATTGCACACAGCGCACAACAAAGAGCATACACAGAGAAGAGGGTATATATCCGGCAAAGAAATAAAACCTTAATACAGGAAAAAAAAGAAAAAAAGAAGAAGTGGAACTATTAACAAATATAACTGCAAAATAGATGCTTTATACCTCCAGATCTAAACTGACATGACTTGGGCAGCCAGAAACCTTTTCGCATGAAACGAAAGGCTTTCCTCACTGTAACAGATGCTCCAGACACAATCGAGCAATTCTCCAAGCCCAAAAATGTTCAGAAATAGTAGATCTACAAAACGACATTTGCATGCAGTCAAAATGGCTTCGGATTTTGATCAACAACGAATGCGACCCTCAAAATAGCTCTGATACCATGCAAGAATATACAGGGCAAGTTCTGTAGATAAAGAACCAAAGGTCACCGCTCACAAACAGATCACAAATCAGTACACCAGTATAATCACGTGGTTAAAACCCTCAAAGAGGGAAAAAGTCCATGCCCTGAGCCAACGCGGCCACTTCAGGGAATTTATTAATATAAAAGAAAAGTTACATACGTTTCTCTCATAACTGGTTACCAAACAAATGACCCTCCATGCTCTTTAAATGGAGATCATGGACCAATCAGGTGTTAAGCCATGGATCAAGTGTTGTTAATACCGAGGTGAGAGATAACTGTCAGATCACTACAAATCGTGACCGTCGGATTATAAGTTACAAATGTACATGGTAAAGAAACACACTTTACCTAACTCTACACTAGACTAAGTTATTCTTAACTATTTCCCATGTGTCGGAATATCCTAACACTTAGTTGCATGAAATGAAGCTTGGGGGGCATGTGCTCTAGCAAGTTACGCTTGGGGGGCATTAAAACCTATCTCAAGAAAAGTTTTCCTACGTTTCAAGTTTGTGTAAAAATGAAACCTATCTCAAGCACTATTTTCTCTCTGTTTCAAGCTTGTATAAAAATGAAACCTATCTTGAGTCCATTTCGGTTATTATTTTCAAGACTCATTAAACTCATGAAAATCCCAAGGTCATTTTTCTATCTTTAATTCTCGTAAAACACATGAAATTTCGAGTTCTTTCTGTCTTTTCCTGCTCATAAATTAAATTGAAATTCGTCCAAATGAGTATACTTTTATCACTTTTTCGAGCTCTTGAAAATTACGAAATAGTGAAACCTTGGAGTTCTCTTTTTAGCTCTTTTCAGACTCTCTAAATATGAAAATATCGTCGAGTACTTGACTATTCAAACTTGTTAAAGGAAATGAACAGTCGTCCTTTTAGTATAAGTTTACCCCTTTTCCAAACTGAAATGGACTATTTACAAAAAAGGTATACGTTGACTAATCATGGTCAATAGAGTTCTCTCTTATATTATTTTATCTTTTTTCGGACTTGAGAGACTAAATTTACGAAAAAGTACAACTACAGAGTTTTTTAAGTTTTTCTTCTGACTCCCTAAAAATAAAAAACACCGAGTTTCTCTTACAGTGGACTCGTTAAAATTTAACAGTAAAGGGCCTGTCGATTACATATAGGAACGAACCACTCCTTCTTAGGGTTCAATTTTAATACTAATATGGACTCATCTGAAGGATGAGCTTATACAAACAAGCAAATGTTATCCTCCTCAAGCTTGTCAAAAATAAATAGGTACTTGCCAGAAATGGTGGGGGACAAAGAGAGAAAATGAATCCAATTGTCATACTTTGTTTTGAAAAGCAGTATATCACTTTTGAACACGACACTTTTGACACACTCATACATAGGTTGGGAAAATTCATTGTCTAAAATTTAATCAAACCACATTGAGAATCTTCAGTCAGTTTCTGGGTATTAGCTTTAGGTCAATTGTTGCCAAACCATCTGCAGTGTCGTTATGTGTTCAAGAGAGTTTAAATAAACCATTCATTGCAAACATTTGTCTACATTCACGTTGACCATCCCTGAGTCAGTCCTTGCTAAAATTTCTTCAAAACTCGATCTAATGGTTTAGTGTCGTGGGCTTTCATACGACAAGTCGCTTTCTATCGATGACAGCACATCATCTAGAAAGTTGATCTAGAATCTTATCAGTACCTTGGGATCTGCATGCCCTAATGGCAGGTTTCTCGCCTTCGTCAACAAGTTGCATCATTGCCTTTCGATTGAATGATTATGTGAAGTGTTCGACTCCAAATCATTCATTCACACTTCATGGATTGTATTGAGTACTTTGAGAGCCATTGTCGTTATTGGTGGTTTCTCTGACACTTATTTATAGTTCACATCATTGACTGGTAATCAAGTGGTTTTTGCCATGTTCGACTTCGACACAATCAATCGCATGGATAGAATCGTACTAGTTCAGGAAGCAGAAATCAAGACCCTGGATCTAGTTTCTACCATCCAGGCTGCGATGAGTTTTATTATTCATGATACAGTAGACTACTTATGGACATATGGCTGCGTCCATACTGTGTCTATTGTTGATGTAATTTTAAAATAATTTATGTATCAGAACATGTTAGTTTTGATCTGACTATGGGAATGCCAACCTTGGTGATGATATACATATATATGTTTGCATTGAATGTTTTTACAGGTTTCTATTGGTATGTCCGCAATCCAATCCTTGAAATGATAAAGCACTTCACTCGTCAGAACTACTTCAAACTTCGCACTTTAGGGGGCAATATATTACACTAAAATTTGTCACCATGACATTTAGCTGTCTGTATGGGTTCATAATTACCTATATTATGCTCCCTTAGAGGTCCAAAACCATAAAGTTCCTAAACCAAGTCTTGAATTGGAGAAAAGCTCATTAAACCCCTAAAAAGCCTAACTCCACACTTTTTCTAGTTCTTATCTGCGATACCCCAGTTTTTTGCTCTATAACCTGCGGCACATACCGCATGTTCTGCTTACTAAAACTGCAGACCCCTGTAAAAGGTAAAATAAAAGAAAAATTAAGTTCTAGAAGCCCAGATGGTCGAATATTCTCCCAGCTAGAGGCTTCTAGAAGCATTAACAGGTAGAGCTTCATCCTTTCATTCATGAACCTTTATCCCTTCATTAATGGATATTATCCCTTGGTATTTGGAGCTAAAATCCCTTCATGAGAGGAATTTATCCCCCTCATTATGGAACTGAAATCTCCTTCATTCTCCTATAAATTGAACTCATGTTTCAGTCTCAAGGGTAGACTTGGGTGGATTAGAAAATTGCCGAAGAAATCATACTCTCTATACTTGGCATCATTGGTATGAGAATGATCACATACTCATATCCATAGTTTCATGCTATTTCAGAGAGGAGAAGGCTTTTCATATCGAAGGAAAACAACTGTTCAGGACCTTGGAAAAACCTGTATGACATCAAGGCGAAAAGGTTGTAAGGTTACTTCTTATCATACAAGTTAATACAAATGGATTATATTTTCTCATTAAGTTGTTCATGTATCTCTTTGAGTAATTTAATTCTTGGATTCCTTGACCACTGAGATAGATTAGTGTTTCTGGATTATTATATCTTGCAGGTGCTTTTAATATTTTTTCTTGTCTTTGATTGCAGGTCTTACATGCTGAATTGACCTCTTTTGGAGCAAGTGGATTGAAGATTACAACAAGTGTTGGAATTTAGGTAGGAGCATCTCCTCTTACTTAGTTAATTAATAATTCTGAATCATAATGGTCTAGAGAAAATGGTTTACATTTGGTTGTTTTTTTCTAGATATCATTAGGATACTAGGGAGATCGTTCCTGTCCGCAAGAGGGATTAATCAGCATAACATGTAGCCTCTAATTATATTGTGACCCCTTAGAATCCTATATATACTAAGGAGGAATTGTGATTTGTATCATCCAAGAATTGTTCATTTATGTTATGTAAAAGGAGGTTTTCTCGTCGAATATGCTTGTTTTGAAGTCACTGATCTATTTCATCTTCTATTTTGGGATCATATTTTGAAGTCATTGATCTATTTATTCTTCTATTTTGGTATCTAGTTACATAAAATTTGGTATCAAAGCTTTGTATTCTAGGGTTTCGCTGCTTCAAATAAGGCATATTGGAACTTTCACTATAAAAAAATTTCTATGAATACACAGAACATGAAATTTTAATAACGCGGAGCTGAAATCCTAGTGAACTTGGTGTAGAAATTTCATATCTTGATTTGCTATATTTTCTGAGATATGGGCTGAAAAACTAGGATTTCTGCATGCTCTAGAATTCAGTTTCAAACATGTGAGTTAGGGAATATCATCATAACTTTCTCTTCAAGAATCGTAATTGAATTTCATAAAAATAAATACAAAGATAACAGATTTTACTTCATCATTTATCAATTTCGGGGCCGAAGCATGAAACAATGATACATGGGATTTCATGCAAGTTCGCTCTACTAAATCGGTCCATAATAAGGTCATTGTGGGAGATTTGACATAAATTTATCTTGAAGAATCCAATATTGGTTTGACTAGTGGAATTAGAAAGAAGGATTAGATGGATACCACATGATATAATTTCAGACCTTGGGAGGCTGAAATTGCAAAGATAAGACAGTTTCAATATCGATCTCCTATAAGTAAGAAAAATGTGTGTATTTTTTAAAAAAATTTCATAAATTTTTCTTAAAAAATAAGTTTCAAGTGATTCAAATGTCATATTTAAGCATATATATCCGCGTTTGATTCCAAAATGCCTCGAAAAAAAAATGGATACACCTAGTAAGCAAGTAGAAAGATCTACTAAGAGGCATGAAGAAGAGGAAGAAATGCAACATGATATATTAAAGTTACAAGACCAAATGCAACAAATTTTGCTTTCGCAAATAGTAACCAAAAATTAATTGGAATATAAGATGGATTATTTAGAACCAAAAATAAAAGGCAACATGGAGATTTTTTAAGTAGACATGGACACGATGAATGTCAATTTGGAAGGGTTGGAAAAGCTTTTGCAAGAAAGGATTCCCAGTGGTGACAAGGTAATCCATGAAAAATATGATGAGTAAAAAAGGAATATGAATTATGATTTTAGAGACTCCACTGTGGGCTTTAAGAACCACCACATTCCAAAGATATATATGAGGAAGTTTGAATGCAAGGATTTGGTAACATGGATACTACAAAAGGAATAATATTTTGATCTACATGGTGTGCAATACACACAAAATGCACACATTTCATAACTATATTTAGAAGCCAATTAATTTGTGTGGTATAAATGGATATTTTCTTGTAAACCACTTCTCACACAGTAAATTTTTACGAAGGAAATGATAACACATTATGAGGATAAAAAGAGAAACACCTTCTTTAGCTAATTGATAAGTCTCAAACAAAAGGGTTCAATGGCGTAGCACATTGAGGACTTCCAAAAATTGAATATAAGGGTAACGTATATTCCATAGGAGCATAGGATTTACGTCTTCATAAGGAATTTATACGATAACATGCAACATGAGGTTTGCCTTTGGGAACCTCATTCATTGAAGAAGGCATTCGTGGTGGCAAGAAAAGTTGAAAGAAAAATGATGACAACAAATAATTCTACCACTCACAACTATAAAATGGAAGTGTTTTATCTCCTATCCTTCCACAACCTACAAGGTTGACCCCACAAAAATTGGAGGAAAAAAGAGAAAAAGGGATTTTTATAAATGTGATAGAAAATAAACTAAAGGTCATAAGTGTGTTGAGAAGAAAATATTTTACATAGATTGTGAAGAGGAGGAAGAAAAGGAACAAGAAACATTAAGAATATGATATACAACATGAACCAACCTAAGTGAAAGAACAAATGAATCTAACCATATCTTGTAGTGCATTGTTGAGAATTTCCACTCAAACTTTCAAGATAGAAGGATATATCAAGAAGAAAAATGTAATATTGTTTATTGATTCAGGTAGTACCCTGTTCTGAATATGGACAAACTAGTTTTACTATGCTAGCTTGGTCATCAGTATAAAATAAAAGTGTGCTTCAGGATCGTCTCAAATAGCAAGCTATGAGAGGGTTTATGAGTCAAATTTTTGTGTCTTTTATGTTCAATTCATGAGGTAAATTAGCTTCAAAAACACATAACAACAAGTAAATTACAGATAATGTAATACACAACAAACACATTACATAGAGTTGATAAAGGAGTTCACCCTCCTGGGCTACATCTCCTTGGACATGCTTCAATGGCTTTGCCCTATTTGGATTAATGGTCAATTCTCTTATTAAATGTACCTATAGTGCTCCAATGGATTCCCAACCTTGTTCCAATGGATTCAGAAGACCCAAAAAATCCTAAGTAGCCTCTTCTTTATCTTCAAATGTTTTTTAAGTGAAGAAGACATGGCCTTCTCTCCTAGTGGCCCTGGGCATATTTAATATTCAAAGTGGAAATATTAATCCCATAAGTGCTCCTCCCCCTATAAAACGTACACCAAACTTCTCAGAGCATCCAAATCTAATAGCATAGACTCTTTTTGAGCCTAATTTGGTTTAATATTGCTCAAGTTATAGCTTCTTTAGTTTCTCCTAGGAAAAGTCCTCCAAAACTGAAGCAACTCCTATTAACTCTGATAAATTTGGAGTTCCCGCCGAAATTAGCGGACTCCGCCAATTAGTGCTAATATGCAATTAAGGTTAATCTGGAGATTAGGCACTAGTTAAGCGTGCTTAACTCACCAACTGCGTATTAATCTAATTCGCAACTTAAATAGGGTTTAGCGCCTTTAAAACCGGATTAATGATTAATAAGTGTGGTTTAGTGGTAAACACTGTGCATTAAGTTTCAGCCACCACCGTGGTCACGAGAAGTGGTCCCATGTGATGGGGTTGGCCCTCATATCCCTCCACCATAAATTTTTCGTTAATACAAATATAAACAAAGTGTTATGTATTGTAGGAACTTCGTGCGGGTATAGCAGTGAGATGTTGCGGTTATGTGGGGGAGGTTGCGGGGCCGAGCCCGACCTCTGCCCATATACAATATAAAAATTTTGATCAAACATATATTTCCATTTGACCTTTGGAGGGGCACGCAACAGCCTCGAGGCTAGCCACATGTCAGCACATCAGTGGTCTGACCCAAACCAATCGAATTGCAACAAATCTCAAACCAATCTAGAAATGACACTTGTCAGTAGCTCACTGGTCCACTTGGGGGGAATATTCCAAGAATATTCCAAGGAATATTTTGAGAATATTGCAAGGAATATTCCAGGAATATTCTTTTTGCTGACTGGGTTGTACGGATGCATAGTCAGCATCCCTGTCACCAAAATTTGCATGTTTGTGCAATCAAACAGATCACTCTAACTTTCTCATACAGACTCTGTTTTGAGCGAAACGTAGTGCGCCTGAATTAGGAGGATGAGACCTATTTGGTCGTTCATTTTTTAGTGATTCTGAGTACTTTCATTTTTTTAGCAATTTTTTTCCCCCAATTCAATTTCTGGTCACTCCTCCCCACTGAAAGGATTTTGGACCCACAAAAGCTAGTTATCCGATGAGAGTTTAATACTCTTATTTTTCCAAGTTCTATCGACTTGATTCTACTTTAAAAATATTCATGACAACCACTTTGGTTCACTTACATGCCTCGCCTTGCAAATGGCTTGGCACTTCAACCAATTTCCTCCTTTCACTGTTGACCCAATCCAACACTTTCTCATTGCTTGCTGACTGATTAAACACCTTGTTGTACCAAAGTGATCCTCCTATGCTTGGAAAGCTGACTGATGTCCTTCCCACTTAGAATCATGTTCCTCCTTTGCATAAACATTCATTTGATACAAGATTCTCCTTGGAAACCACTTTTCAAGTTAAGCCCATCTGAGTGAGCTACAACAATGAGTTCCAATAACAGTAATCAAAAGAAAAGAAATTAACATTTTTTTTTACTTCCATGGTTTGAAATTCCACATCTGGAAGAATTCATTCTCCATCTCTTTCCCTTCTTGGCGTCAACATATCAAATGGTCTACAATGGTTGTTGTTTTGGCTGCAAACGTTTTTTGCATCTTGTCCACTGTCTGCTTCTTGATTCCATTATCCTACAGTATTGAAATGCTGCTCATGCCATCGATTTGAGAATGTTTTTAATCATGAGTATCTTTCTCAAGAGTTTACCTTCCAAAATTCTGAGACATCTTGTCACAAGAAAAACCATTTACTTGAAAAACACATAATGCAAGAAACGCAACTTGACGACCTCTTCCTTTTTCTCCTTCGAAGCAACAAATTTCACATTCTGTGAACATCACCATGCATTCTTACATCTTGGTGTACAAACCCATCGACCAAATACAAGTTGATGAAACATGTATTCAAATAATTGACTCTTAAGTCACACAAAAGCATGTATAACAACTTGACAATTCTTTTCCCAAAACAACAAGAATTTCAAATCTCATGAAACAATTCGTCAACATCTCCCTTTTGTCCTTGGAGACTAAATGAACTCTTCCAAGTCGATAAGACATACATGTAACAATCAATCGAACAACACAAGTGGATCACTCATGCATGTGAAAATGGTCAACACTCTCAATTTGACAACATACATGTTAACAACCAATCAACCAAGAAAATTCAATCACTCATGCATGTTCAAGCACAATGAAACTATAAAAAATTCCACTATTCACACATACAAACTCTCATGCATGTATACAATGCTCAACTCTCTCGCAAGTACAATAATCCCATTTTTATGTACAAGTACTTAAAGAGTTGAAACGACCAATGTTTTTGCAACAAAGTGAGTCAACATACTCCACTTTCAAACACCTTCCTGGCATAAACATGCAACACGCATTCTAGAGAAAAATAAATGCATTCACATGCAAATTGAAACTACAAATTTCAATCTTTGCTGCATCTAAGTGAGTCAACAAAACTCTACTTTTCCAACATCTTGCTTCATGAAATATGCAGCATACTTTCAAGAGAAAATAAATGCATTCAGATAACAAGTAAATGCATCAATAAGGCAAGATTTGCATCAATTATCAAAGTAAATGCAAGGCCTTAATTGGTTAATAAATCTAACCATCCATTTCCAAACCACTTCAATGGTGCTTCTTTCAACTGCACTTCATCATGTGTATCATCCTCACCCACATCAATTATGGAATCCTCTTTTCCACTCTTATCAAAATCTCTCTCCACCTTCTTCAAATGTCATGGATGACTTGTTGGATACAAAGTCCAACACTTGTCTATAATATGACCCTACTTATGGCAATGAGTGCAAAATATTTGCATATTTTTTTCAACATGGTTTTCATTGTCCATTAGACCTTTGGCTTTCTATATCCTTTGTTTTGAAAGTTTTCTGTGTATGGCCATCTTCTTCCAAAACCTCCAAACAATATGGTTATTCAAACCACAAAAGGAACATGTAAAATTTCTCCAAATATCATGTGAGGATTTTCCATTTTTATCATAATTAAAAGAAACTTGATTAAAGGCAGATTTATATCTTGCACATTCAACTTTGTCGCCTTCTTGAGGAGGTGAATTTGATGAGGTAGTGGATCTCTTAGGAATACCAACAATGTCTTTAATGACTTTACAACTTTCAACATCCTCTTGTTTTCCATTTCCATAAGCCCCTAAGTAGCCTCTTCCGGCTCTTAAAATGGTTTTTAAGTGAAGCAGACATGGCCTCCTCTCCTGGTGGCCCTGGGCATATTTAATCTTCAAAGTGGAAATATCACTTCTAGAAGTGCTCCTCTACCTCTAAAACCTGCACCAAACTTCTCATAGCATCCAAATCTGCTAGGCTAAACTCTTTCTGAGCCTAATTTGGTCGAATATTACTCAAGTTATAGCTTCTTCAGTTTCTCCTAGGAGAACTCCTCCAAAACTAGAGCAACTCCAGTTAACTCCGAAAAATATGGAGTTCCTGCCAAAATTAGCGGACTCTGCCAATTAGTGCTAATCCAAAATAAAGGTTAATCTATCGATTAGGCACTAGTTAAGCATGCTTAATGTGCTAACCGCTCATTAACCTAATCTACAACTTAAATAGGCTTTAGCACCTTTAAAATCAGATTAATGGTTAATAGGTGTGGTTTAGTGGTAAACTATGTGCATTAAGTTCTAGCCTCCGTCGTGTTTAAGGGCAGTGGTCCCATGCGATGGGGTTGGTCCCCATATCCCTCTGCCATAAATTTTATGTTAATACAAATAGAAACAAATTGTTATATGTATTCTAAGAACTTCGGGTGGGTATAGTGGTGATATGTTGTGTTTCTGTGGGGGAGGTCGCGGGGTTGAGCCCGACCTACGCCCGTACACCATATAATTTTTTTTATCAAACATATATTTCCATTCGACCTTTGGAGGGGCACATGGTGGCCTCTGGGCTATCCACGTGTCAGCACATCATTGGTTTGAACCAAACCAATAAAATTACAAAAAATCACCAACCAATCTGGAAATGACACTTGTCAGCAGCTCACTGGTCCAGTTGGGGGGAATATTATTTTTGTTGAGTCGGTTGTACGGATGCCTAGTCAACATCATTGTCACCAAAATTTGCATGTTTGTGCAATCGAACATATCGCTCTAACTTTCTCATATGGACTTCGTTTTGAGCGAAACGAAGTGTGTTGGAATCAGGAAGATGAGACCTATATGGTCATTTAGGTTCTGACCAATTCTAAGAACTTTCATTTTCTAGCAAATTTTTTCCCCTAATTCATTTTCTGATCATACCCATAATTTTATTCATTGTAAGATAGCCAAGGAATTAAATTTCTTTCTATATCTAGCACCAAAGTGTCAAGTGATGGTTGCAAATGGAGGAACTATAAATTTCTCTAAAAAGTTCCATAATATCAAGATAACTATGGGGGCATATGTATTGAATAGTCTAGGCTTTCCATTCCAATGGGTGATGTCAATGTTGTACTAGGAGTCCAATGGTTACAATATTTAGGGACAATAAATTTTAATTTTCAAGAACTTTTCTTCAAATTTTTTTGGGAAGGAAAGTAAATTGAATTAAGGGGTATCAAAGGGAAACCAAGTGTTAAGCAGTTAAATCCTCTCTGCGGACAGAGACGATCCCTCTAGCCCTGGAGTGGGTCTAGAAACAGAGGGACACATTAAGGTGTTGCTTCCTAATTATTGAATGAACAAGGAAAATAGTAGATCGTCCTACCTGGAATCCAACACCGTCGTTGTTGCTATAGTAATCGTGGCCCTCTCTCTCTTGCTTCTGCAAGTCACAATCCGTTCGCCATTACGCTTGGATACCTAAACAAACAAGAAGGAAACAAGAACAACATACAAGATGACAACATTCCATTCATAACTATTAACCAATCAAAGAGGGGTAAACATATTGCGTTAAAAAAACATTATAACACAACAGTGGAACCAAATAGTATTCATGTATATAAATGAATAGAAGGAAGAGTTACAACCGATGCTTTGACATTGCAGTCTCCTCCAGTGGGGTTCAGGCGAAGGGTGTCTCAAATTATTTTCAAGGGATTCAGATGGCATGAGGACATGGACTCAAACTCTCTCGATGATTCCTCCTTGCTCTATCTCTTTCACAAATGTAACTTTAATCTATGCACAATTATTTAGCTACAGTATCAATCTTCAAGCTCAACTAGTTGATGAGAAGAGAGATAGTTTCTTTTATAGAGGTAAAGGAGGATGTTGGGATCCCTACAAAGGTGGGAGGGAGTCCTATCCTTTAGGAGAGTTCCAAGGGAGGTGGAAACTACTAACTAAAGGATGGAGTCTGCGGTTTTTTCAGTTCAACCACTCCCAATGACTCATCCTCGAGGTGGTTGGAATGGAACCTCCACCTCTGGTGCCAACTGGCGTGGGCTCAGTGTTAATTTTCCAGCTCAGTGCAGGAGTGTAACTAGCTACTCACGCCTAGGCAAAAACAAGGGTTTTTACAGTCCTGCTCATGGAATTGTCAACAGGAGGAGTATTGATCTCATGAAAATGGATGAAATGATGGTCTTTGTAAGGCATGACACTTCTTATAAGTCACAGAAATTACCCTCCAATGTGCGAGTTGGGGATTCGAGGGACAGTGAAAAAATGTTGTGTAACAGATGCCCCCTAAAGCATGAGGTCCGAGGGAGAAGGAGGGGTGAAATGCTTTGTGATAATGTGTTCGAACCAAACACCACTGTCGAAAAAATTTTAATTACAAATACAACTGATATCTCTAATACATGAACATGTGGCATGGGCGTAGCCATCCATAATAGAGTATATATAAAAACTGAGATCCGAGGTATGGACACAACCATGCATCAATAAGGATCAACAAATAGACTCAGGTATGGTCGCAACCATCCCATAAAAAGAGTCATGTAATAAGTCATGATAATCCACAAAAATCCGCACCCTGGATTTTATCAGACAAAACCCAGGGCCTTGCGCTCCATCTTGACCCAAAAAAGTACAAATTCAAGCATGTGAAAATATGAGCTAAAGTTGAACATGCAAGAAAATCACCTGATTACCAACCAATGATGAAAGCTATTAACAGGCATGAGAGAAACCACCAACAATGGCAATGGATCTCAAGGTACAACCAGTAAAATCCACGGAATGTGAACAATGATATGGCATCGAACATCCACAGAATCACTTGATCAAAGGCCAATGATGTGGACCTTGCATTGAATGCAAAAAACCTGCCATTAAGGCATGCAGGCTCCAAGGTACCAGAATAGAGTCTCTCGATCAAATTCCTGGATAATGAGATGAAGTCGACAGGAAGTGACCTGATCTGATCCAGGTGGATATTGGTGGTCACCCTCCTATTCCACTTGGGGCTCCACCATCGTCTATTTCAGTTTTTCAGTTTCGGCACAGTTTACTATTTTTAGTAGTTTTTCGGGTCCTAAACTTCCGGAGCCGTTTTGAGGCCCTAAACGACGTTTTTTGGGAAAACGGAGAGAAAGATTGGTCCATGGACCAATGTTGCTCATACCAAATTTGTAGTCCTCGGATAGATCTTTCTAACGAGGTATGGTACGCGTCAAACGGAGATCGTATGCCCAAGTTACGCCCCTGGGAACTTGAAACACCAATTTACCCAAACAGGGCCCATAGTTTTGGCGCTTCATCTCTTAGGGTTAGGGTTTTGGATGTTTAGGATTTCCCATTGTTTCTAAATGATAAATAGGCCCTCGAGCCTCATTGTAACTGAGTTCAGAGGCCTGTAGCCGCCACATCTCTTCTCAGAGATAGCTACCAGTGCCCTAGCTAGTTTTATTTCCATTCTGTCTGTAAGCAAATTTCAGTTCTTTGATATTAATGAAATGAAGTGTTATTTCCGCCGCATCTCTGTATTTATGGTTATGTGTTTATTCTGTTGCGTTCCTGCATAAATCCGGATCAGTGGTATCAGAGCGGTCTGCTTTTTCTCGATCCTTCTTTGCATGTCCCCAACGAGGTCTGGGTATAAGGAGCTAGGGCTTGATCTGGTGGAACCTTTGCAAGATCAGCCTCGCAAACCTCGACGGACGCCCATGGGGGACGAAAAGAAAGATGAAGGAGCAGGAGATCCTATCAAAATATTGCTCGAGGAGGCCCTCGAAAAACAAAGGAACGCGATGATGGATAGCTTTGCTCAGATCCTTCAACGGCTGCCCACCGGCGGCGCATCTGCATCCAGTAGCCACTCTGGAGTTGCGACTCCCTTTAAGGTACAAGTAAATTTTGACATTCCCATATTTGAGGGTCAAATAGAGGCAGATGCCGTAGATAGATGGTTGAATCTGTTAGAAGGATATTTCTCTGTTCATGACTTTTCAGACCGGGAGAAGATTATTTTTGCACTCCTCAAAGCTACCCCCCATGTTAAGGACTGGTGGGAAACCTACTGCGAGAACAAAGACCAGACAGAACCCTCTCTGTTCTCGGCCGTACCAACTTGGAATTCTTTCCGAGACACCGTCAAGGAACAGTACTATCCTGTGGGGAGCTATGAGGACAAGTACATACAATGGACCACGCTGCGACAACAAAGGGATCAAGATGTGCATGAGCCGACGAATCTGTTCCATACCCTGCGCACAAAGTTGGGTATCAAAGATTCAGAGAAACATCTGGTGCTAAAGTATCGCAGTTGTCTGCACAAATACATTCAGGAAGAAATGGAGTTCCTTGACATCTCCTCGCTTGGTACGGCATACCGGTATGCTGCCAAGATTGAGCAGAAATTCAAGTAGAAGAAGCGAGACTTTGGATCTGCGAATCAAAAGCAAGGGAAAGGTGCTTCCAAACCACAGAACAAAGGACTGAGCCAAGGCATGGCGGCTAAAGACAACTCATCGAAGCCACAAGAAAATAACAGCACCGCAAATCCAAAGAAGGACACGGGAAAGTGGTGTGAGTTCCATAAGAGCTCCACTCACAACACAAGTGAGTGTCAGGCCAAGCAGTCGCTAGTGGCCAAGATGAGGGCTTCTGAGTCAGATGCATGCTTTGACTCCGAATCAGAACCTGAAAAGGTGAATGAAAAAGGGAAACAGATTATTGATGCGGAGCCCAACGCCACTGTTTCCACTGCAAAGATCCCAAAGGAGGAACCGGAAGATCCAGAGGATGAGGAACGTCTCTTCCACTCCCAGATGTGGGTAAAGGGCTCCCCGGTACAGTTCATTGTCGACAATGGGAGCCAAAAGAACCTCATTTCAACAGACGCCGTGAAGCGGTTGGGCTTGTCGACCATAGCTCACCCACATCCATACACCATCGGGTGGCTTCACCAAGGACGAGATCTCCGCGTCAGCCGGCAGTGTCGCCTTCCCTATAGCATCAAGCCCTTCACGGATGAGGTATTATGTGACGTTGCTCCTATTGATGTTTCTGATGTATTATTAGGACAACTATACTTGTGGAAGCGTCATGCTGTGTATGAGTCTCGACCTCGTGCTGTTATTATTACTTTGGGAAATAAGTTGTACAGGATACCAGAGGTACCACCTCCTACGACTATCTCTTTGGTTACTGCAAAACAATGTAGCAAGCTCATTTCCCAAACCAGGAAATTCGTTTTTCTGATGATCCGCCCCCAGGGCAAGAAGAAGACTGTGGCCACGACCTCCAGACAGGGCCCCTCTGCACGACAACAACAAATGGATAAGGTCGTGGAGGAGTACTGGGACATCTTCACCTCACCCACAGGGGTTCCTCTGCACTGCCAGGTCAAGCACCCGATTGATCTGACCCCAGGTGCGCCACTACCCAATGGACCGATCTATCGACGCTCTGTTCTGGAAAATGATGAAATCAAGAGGCAGATTCAGGAGCTGTTGCAGAAAGTTCACATCAGACCAAGTTCATCACCATGTGGGAGCCCGATCGTGTTGGTACAGAAAAAGGATGGGACGTGGAGACTCTGTATTGACTATCGGGCGCTGAACAAGATCACTGTCCGGAATAGGTACCCAATCCCACGGATTGATGACCTTCTGGACCAACTCAAAGGTGCAAAATATTTCAACAAGATCGACCTGAAGTCTGGGTATCACCAGGTACCAATTGAACCCTCCGATGTGTGGAAGACTGCCTTCAAAGCCAAGGAAGGCCTTTTCGAATGGCTGGTCATGCCTTTTGGGTTGACGAATGCTCCCGCCACCTTCATGAGGATGATGGATGACATTTTGCGGCCATTCACCAACTCATTTGTAGTGGTGTACTTGGATGATATTCTGATCTTCAGCCAGACTTGGGAAGAGCACCTTCACCACATCCGACAAGTCCTCCAAACACCGCGGCAACACAAGTTGTGTGCCAATTTGGAGAAGTGCACTTTTGGCATGACCCAGGTTCAATATCTGGGATACATTATTGATGAAAGGGGGGTGCATGTGGATCCAGCCAAGATCCAAGTCATTCGGGATTGCCAGCCCCAACCACTATAACAGAGCTTCGCAGCTTTCTGGGTCTTGCTAATTTCTATCGGAGGTTCGTGTTGGGATTCTCTCATATCACTTGGCCCATGAGTCAAGTCACCAAGGGAGGAGCGAGAGAAAATTTTTTTTGGTCGGAACCTCAACAGAAGGCGTTCACAGAACTGAAAAACCGCCTCTGTTCTGCCCCAGTGCTCACTTTACCAGACTTGCAACAGCCATTTGAGATCGATACAGATGCCTCTTACTATGCTATTGGGGCAGTTCTTACTCAACAGGGACATCTAGTGGCATTTCACAGTGAGACATTGTCTGACACAGTTCGCAAGTACCCCACATATGACAAAGAAATGTACTCCATTGTGCAAGCTTGTCGACAATAGAAGCATTACATTTTGGCGAAGGAAACAATCATCCACACAGACCACAGGCCCCTGCAGTTCATACAGACACAAGGGAAGTTGCAGAATGATCGCCATCAGAAGTGGTCTACATATCTGCAACAGTTTCATTTGAACATCAAGTATAAGAAGGGTAGCACCAATCATGTTGCAGATTGCCTCAGCCGACCACCGATCGTGGCACTCACCACTGTACTCAACGCTTGTGGGCACGAGACTTCTGATTGGCCGCTTCTCTATGAGAGTGACCCAGAATTCGGCCAAACTTACAAGGCACTCCTGGGGGGTACGCAAGTTCCAAATTTTCACCTCCAAGATGCACTTTTATGTCACATGGGACACCTTTGTGTTCCTTCAAGCGAGCGTGCCAAGATGATATGGGAAGCACACTACAGTCGAGTCGCTGGGCATTTCTGGGTCGAGAAAACAGTAGCAATCCTGCAGAAGTATTTCTATTGGCCGAACCTTCGAAAGGATGTCGAGAAGCACATCAGATCCTGCACTGCTTGTGCCATTGCAAAACCGACCATCAAGAAGCAAGGCCTATATACTCCTAATTTCTACCCCTTAGTCATCTTAAACTAATTCTGGCTGGGATTACATGTCACCGGGCCTACTGCTGTGGAAATGATCGTGTTTTTGTGTAGGGTCGTCGATGCATTCTCGAAGATGGCCATTATGGCGGCCTCCAGAAGAACATCACAAAGAGAAGCCACTCGCAAACTCTATGAGTGAGTGGTACACTTTGGGATCCCACAAGCCTATCATATCGATCGGGATAGCGGTGTTCCTCAAAGACATTGGGTCCAAATTATCGATGTTGGATACCAAGTTCACCAAGTCCACAACTTTCCATCCCCAAACAGATGGCCAGACAGAGGTCGTCAACAGAATGATTGTACACATTCTGCGCATGTACAATTCAAAGCATCCACGCACATGGGACGAGAGCCTTCCTTATGTACAACATAGTTATAATCGGGCTCTCCACAGTTCAATCGGCCATAGCCCCTTTCAGGTGGGCTTGGGATTCCAGCCACTATGTCCCATTGACGTAGCCATGCCATTTGCAGCTGCTCAGGCCAATTCAGCTCATGTCCAGTCTGAAGTTGACAAAGCCAGTAGCTTCATCGAGTACATTCAACACATCCGCCAATAGGTTCATGATATATTGGATAGATCCAATGCCAAGTACAAGCAACGCCATGATCAACACCGGGTGCCACACAACTTCCAGGTGGGTGACAAAGTATGGCTACATTTGCAGAAGGAGCGCCTCACTGGACCCCACCGCAAGCTTCGCTCGTTCCGATACGGGCCGTACACCATCACCAAGGCTGTAGGGAACAATGCATTCGAGCTCAGTATTCCACCATTCCTTGGTCTGCACCCAGTCTTCAATGTGGATCGCCTTCGTCCTTACTTCCCACCTCTACTGGACACCTCAGACATTGCAGAACAACTCACACCAACCGAGTTAAATCCAGACTGCATGGAACAGGCCACCACAGATTGCATCATGGACATGCAAATCAAGAACACTCGCCAGCAGAAGATCCAACTATATCGGGTTGTCAAAGCTGGCCAACTCCTGCACCAAGGAAAGTGGTTCACCAAGGACCAAGTTCAGCAGAAATTTTCTCATCTCATGGAGGAACTTAACGCAATGGGGACCATTGCTTCCTAAGGGGGGAGGAATGATCCAGGTGGATATTGGTGGTCACCCGCCTATTCCACTTGGGGCTCCACCATTGTCTATTTCATTTTTTCAGTTTCGGCACAGTTTACTATTTTTAGCAGTTTTTCGGGTCCTAAACTTCCGGAGCCGTTTTGAGGCCCTAAACGACGTTTTTTGGGAAAACGGAGAGCAACATGGACCATGTTGACCATGTTGCTTGTTCCAAATTTGTAGTCCTCGTATAGATCTTTCTAACGAGGTATGGTACGCGTCAAACAGAGATCGTATGCCAAAGTTACGCCCCTGGGAAGTTGAAACACCAATTTACCCAAACGGGGCCCATAGTTTTGGCGCTTCATCTCCTAGGGTTAGGGTTTTGGCTGTTTAGGATTTCCCATTGTTTCTAAATGATAAATAGGCCCCCGAGCCTCATTGTAACACAGTTCAGAGGCCTGTAGCTGCCACATCTCTTCTCAGAGATAGCTACCAGCGCCCTAGCTAGTTTTATTTCCATTCTGTCTGTAAGCAAATTTCAGTTCTTTGATATTAATGAAATGAAGTGTTATTTCCACTGCATCTCTGTATTTATGTTTATATGTTTATTCTGTTGCGTTCCTGCATAAATCCGGATCATGATCGAAGGTGGGGCATAATTTTTCCCACATCACCGTCACGAGACAGAGAAACATGATAATAGTGAATTAGGATCAATAGAGAACCAGAGGGAGGCTGAAAACTGCAGAGGCAAACTTCTCATGAACGTATCAGTAGCACGACAGTGGATTTGGTAGTATTTTACATCAAAGGATTTGAGGTCATGGTGATGTGGCAAAGAGAAGATGAGAGGTCAAAAGAGATTACCCAAACCCATGGAGGAAAAAATGAAGAAATGAGATGTCCCCAACCTGACACGAATGCAGACAAGTGCCATGTTCAAGAGTGACATACTGCCAATATAACTAAAACTTGGTTCCAATTTCCCCCACCATTTCTGGCGAGTACCCCAATTATTTTTCTAAAAAACAAGCTTGAAGGGGATAACATATGCTTGTGTTGTAAGTTTGTCCTTCGGACAAATCCAACCTAGTACATTTTACAAGCCCTAGGAAGGAGGAACTCAAGTAACTTCATAGCGACGAAATTCGATGTCATCAGAGTTTAACAAGTCTGAGAAAGGGAGAACTCAGCATCTTTTCATGTTTAGAGAGTTTGAAAAGAAGGTAGAAAAGAAAACTCCAGCAGATCCCTTTTCGTAGGTAGTCTCACAGATCTGAAAAGGTAGAAAAAAATATCTAGGAGAACCTCTTAGTCGTGAAAGGCTAAGTTATTCCTTTTTCGTAAATAATCTATCCCAGCCCAAAAAAGGGGTAAACATATACTGGGTAGATATCGCTTCGTAGCCATTTAACGAGTTTGAAACGACAAGAGTCTCGGCAATATTTTCAGTTTTAGAGAGTTAGAAAAGAGCTAAAAGTTGACTCCTCCTGGAGGAACAAGTGGTATTAAGGGTAGCAACTGGTTCCAGTGATGGTGGAACTGCTCAGAACAAGTAAAAGTTAAGAGGTTGGTTAAGTATACCACTCATTGCAGATGTTCCTCAAGAATGGGAAAAACAATCAAGTGAAGGAAAATGATCGGCCAAGCAGATGGTGACAGTGGAATGAGAAAACCAAGGTTCATCTGGTAAAACAGGCTGATAAAATGACAATCAAGAGAGGTGAAATGAGAATAGTTTCATTTTTACACAAGCTTGAAAACAAGAAACTCTGCTTGAGGTTGGTTTCATTTTTACACAAGCTTGAAACAAAGATAAACTATGCTTGGAAAACAGGGAAAAACGAGCATGCCCCCAGCATGGTGACTCAATTCAAGGTACATGCCCCCAAGCTTCAGTCCATATGAAAGGCGGATGGATTGAAGGTTCAAATTACGAGATCAAGAAAAAGACTCAACTGGGATTTTACGAGATCGTTTCAAAGACTCGAATTGAACAGGAACGTGTTTCATTGTTTTAACGAGGTTGACACATTAAAAGAACTATCCTCATGACCTAATTCATTTTTTAACGAGGTTGAAATAGAAGACGAACCATCCTCATGACACGTTGTTTCATTTTTTAAGGAGCTTGACACAAGAAAACAAATTGTGCTCCAATGAGCTTGTTTCATTTTTTAAGGATCTTGACACAAGAAAATGAACTTTGCTCCGAGAACTTGTTTCATTTTTTAAGGAGCTTGACACAAGGAAACAAACTATGCTCCGATGAACTCATCATGTTGAATAAGAAGTCATAGCTTCCAAAAGGTTCTCATCCAATGGGAGAAAAACATCTCGGAAATCAGGCCCCAACACCCCCAGCACACGATGCATAATGGCACTATCACTGAATGCAGGCACGAGACAGGTGGCCACATAATTAACCTGTGGTGGGGAAGATACAACCGGTGGATAAAAATCTAGCAGAGATGATGGCAGGCTAGCTGGCACCTCATGACCAAAGAATGAAAGCTGATAAATGGTCACGATCCGACCTTTGTGTGGAAAACAGATCAAACGAAAGAGGGAAGAGAAAAGTGCACCCATGAAATAAGCATAATCGCGCCCCAAGAGTAAATTGAAATCCAAGGGGCCTGGAACAACCATCACGTCTATATAGATAGTTTTCCCTCCCAAAGTAATAGAAAACTTCAGAAGGATCCCTAACGATTGACTTGTTCCTCTTTTAAAAGCCAACATATTTTGCGTAACAGGCACAAGCAGTAGAGAACCAAAAGCTTTCCAAGTAAGGGGAGGCAAAATACTAATAGTTGTGCCTTCATCTATAATGGTGTTGGGTGCGAGCACATCAAAGTTATGTACCGTGGTCTCAAAAGGCACATAAGAAGGAAGGCGGTATCCCGCAAATCGACTGCAATCGAAGGAAGAGATTAAACTAATTGGAGGGGGTATCATTGAACCAAGATGGTCATCCCCTAGTGTTACCGAAGTAAGAGGAGCATCCTCCTGGACCTCCATCATGGGAGCAGGAGGAGAAACTTCCTGAACTACAGGGACAGGAGGATCTGTCTCCAAGTCCAAGGAATCAGAAGAAACAAGAAGAACGTGAGGGGGATGGGGTTCACTCTCGATGGAAAATACCTGATGAACCATAGGCGGTATTATATTGACCAATTCCATGACCAATGGTTGGTGAGGAACGGATTCGTGAATTTAAATTTTCGAGGGAACGGGATCGACTAAGGATGACTCTTGACCAGTCGTTGAATCAACTAGCGGAGGACTCAAAGAAAGCTTCTGGTAACTAGCCGGAAGGCAGGGTACAGAAATAGCAAGGTTGTCCAACACTCTCGTGGCTTCATCCATGTACGGACAAAGGTGAATGGGATCATGCCCTTCACACAACTTACAGGGATTGGTGATCTTACCCTATTTCTTATGAGTCTTATAATTACTAGTTGAAGATGTGCCACCAATATGACTTCTAGAATCCAAAGGCAACAACGGACGACCGTCATACCATGTTTCAAGTACCTTGGGAATGCCAGGGCAGTCTTGAAGAAGATGGTCACCTTTGCACAACATGCAAGGGAATTTGAATTTTTGTGGAAGGTTGGATGTTTTATCAATGGAAGGTTTCTTAGGCGCAATCCAAAGTTGGCCTCTCTCTTATCTGACTTCTTCTTTTTCGTCTTCTTATTCTTCTTCTTAGCCACCTGGTTACTAGAATCCAAATTTTCACCAGGCGAAGTAGAAGAGGAGGACGAAGAACTAGGCGAAGAAGCAGAGAGGTCCGCCTTAGAATCAACATGATGTTGTTCAGGTGGAGGATATGGTCAAACAGAGGTCAGAGCACTTGGGACCACCGAGGTCGAAAATAACCACACGGGAAAACCAATAGTTAACCCAGGAAGGGACAATGTTTCCATATAAGGAGCACCAACATTCCCAAAAGCAGGAAAAGGACCAGGATTCTCTTCGGAGGGGATTCCTTGGTTGGTAAACTCCAGAAACATTGCCAACAGAAACAACCCTCAAAAAACACTAAGGAAGATAACTTTAACCAAGAATATTTCATGGGCAGTTAATTTGTTAAGACACTGAAACAAAACTCTACCATTTCATATTTTAGGAGTCGAGAAACATGCAAAAGGTGACTTTATCACTTTTAGGTTGAACGAGCATGAAAGGACAAGTGTTCGATGATATTTTCACTTTTAAGGAGTCAATAAAAGATCAAAATGACTACTCAGGTACTCTAAGAAAGAGGGTGTACCAAGTTTCTGTGAACTACCATATACAGCTTGGTGATCAAATGAAATAGAAATGATTAAGGACTTGACGTATGTGCAGGTAGTCTCCCTGAATGTTGTGTTTGGTGTATCACAGTTACAAAGCAGTAGACTCAACTTCCTATGGATAAAAGAATTGCGACCTAGAGGGGTCTCCCTTTATATACTCGACGGTACGAGGAGCACAAGTCTGTATTAGCGCTGTCTAAAGCCAAATGGTGAGTGACAACTGCTAGGTTTTAAGATGCCGGAAAACGTCTCTAGCCTAGACCACTAAAATGTTGCGTTAAGTTTCAATGCTTCCTTAGGTTGATTGAATAAATTTTAAATTTGATCTTGATTTATGTCTCAATTTTAAGGTCCTATCGATTTTGGAGCTCAACTTCCTAAATGCAAACTATATGCAAATTAACATCATTTCAGTTCGATGAATGCTAGTTATAAGAAGGATAGGAATATTTCAAACAATAACAAACAAAGGAAGTAATGAAGAAAAATTCTAATGCCTCTAATGAAATAAATCGAAAATGAAACTCCTTCCTAGATGACAAAGGTTAGTTATGCAAAGGAATGTTTCAATTTCGATGCAACGAAAGAATGCAAAACATATTTTTTTATTTTTCAATGAAAAAGGCACACAATGTACTAATTCAAATGGAAAACAAAATAAACACTAGTTTGAGTTTTGTGAATGTAGGGATTTAAAATTGAATGACTCAACTGAAACGAAAAAAACACAAAAAAATTCAAGCTAATGCAACAAACTTTCAATCAAATAGAGATAATTTCCAAAATTGACCCAACACAAGCAATGTAATCGATGCCTAGAGCACTAAGGAGAACGATCAATCGATGAAATGAAAAGACCATTCAACCAAAACAAACACTCAAAAGGATCAAGAAAAACTCAGCGCAATGACGCAAAATGAAACGAGGCTGATAAAAATCAAAGAGACTTGTGTTTCAAACAGAACGCTAAATGTACTAGAACACTTAGAAACCCTAAGGCCTTAAATGACACAGATAGGAGAATGGACAAAAAACTGAAACAAAGAAGTATACAGTAGTCAGCACAGTTCCAAAGGCTAAATCACACCCAAAAAATAACCTAGAAGCAAGCACAATTGACCAAAAGACTCATTAAGGAGGTCAAAGAAAAACCTACAGGGGTTGGCATGACTGTAAGGCTGTAATCCACGCCATACAGGGGTTGGTACGACTATAAGGCTGTAATCCGCACCATACAGGGGTTGGTGCGAGTGAAAAAAGAGAAACCTGCACCAATCAGTGCGACTGTTCAGACAAAAACTGCGCCAAACTAGATACCTATGGGAAAAAGAGGAAAAACTAGCGCTGATTTACCTAGGGAACTTGTCTTTGTCATTCGACGAGTTTAGTCGAACGACCTTTTCCCTATTTGTTCATGTTTTTTTCATCAATTACGATCTTTTAGTTTTTGCGTGAAGTGGTGAGTCTAGTCTTGGTTGGGAGAAATTCTTTGTTTTTTCTTGTTCAGGCATTGGCGCTTTTATTTGTCTGACAGTAGCGTCGATTGGCGGTAGTTTTCAGTTATAAATTCGTGCCAATTGGCCATTGGTGCTAGTTTTCAGTTAGCAAGTTGTGCCAGTTGGTGCTAGTTTCACCCACAAACGTCATGCCAATTTCAAGGTGTGTGAAAAATTAAGGCTTTTTCCCTAAGTCCTTCACCAGTGTGTCTTGCCCTTACAGTTTTTTTCTTTGTATGATTTACACGTTCTCCCCTTTACTTGTTCACTTGTGAGCATAGATTACATTGCTCATTGTTCAACTGAAAAATATCCTTTCTATGATTGCTTGATGTAAAAGGGAATGAATGCCTTTTTTTGATCCCATGCTTTGGAATTCCTCTTTGTGCTGGACCTCATATGTCCTGTAGCCTTTTTGAGGATTTTCGTTACAAAGTGTTCAAAACAGCAATTGTGTTCTTAGTGTTTGTTTGCATCCCTTTCGCATTCATCCTTCCATTAAGGAAATTTGCGTTCATTTAGTTTTTGTCTCATAGTTTGCTTTTCGTTAAAGTGCATTAGATCACATTGCATTGAAAAGTCATTGTTGATATTTATCATTGAACTTAGATTAGATTGTTTAATAATTGAAAGCTAAAAATCACACTAAGTGCATTCTCTTTCATTAAAAGCATGCATTAAGAGATTCTCATTTCATCAAAAAATGTATTGAGTGCATTCTTATTCTTTCAAAAGAAAAAGGAAATTTTGCATAGACTACAATTGCATAGTTTTCAAAAAGAAGATTTTTCATAGATTACATTGCATAATTTGCATCGTTGAATGTTTTAGATTACTTTTGAATAGTGAAATTCATCTAGTTTGGAAAAATTTTCGTTTGCAGTATTATTGTTTGTTGCATTATTGTTTGTTGCATTATTGTTTGGAACTCTTCCCTTAACTAGCTAGCATTCATCGAATCAGAAATGATGTTCATTTGCATATAGCTTTCATTTAGGAATTTTGAGATCCAAAATTGATAGGACCTTAAAACTGAAACATACTCCAAGATCAACTTTAAAATTTATTTAATTAACCTGAGGCAACATTGAAACCTAACGCAACATTTCTAGTGGTCTAGGCTAGAGACGTGTTTCGGCGTCTTAAAACCTAGTAGCTGTCGTTCGCCATCTGGCTTCAGACAGCGTAGTACGGACTTGTGTTCCCCATACCATCAAGTATATAAAGGGAGACTCTCATAGGCTGCAATCCTTTATCCATAGGAAGCCAAGTCTGCCGCCCTGTAACCGTGATACACCGAACACAGCATTCAGGGAGACTAGCTGCACGTACGTTAAGTCCTTGGTCATTTCTCTTTCATTTGATCACTAAGGTGTATATGGCAGTTCATGGAAACTTGGTACACCCTTAAGCTTATATTGCCTGAGTATTCATTTTTTTCTTTTCGTGACACTCTAAAAGTGAAAATATCATTGAGCGCTTGTCCTTTCACGCTTGCTTCAACCTGAAATTGATAGAGTCACCTTTTGCCTGTTTTTCGACCCTTAAAATACAAAACAACAGAGTTTTGTTTTAGTGTCTTAAAATATTAACTTCCCACGAAATATTCCTGGTTAAAGTTATCTTCCTTAGAGTTTTATTTTACGGTTGTTTCCGATGGCAACATTTCCGGAGTTTACCAACCAAGGAACCCCCTTCGAAGGGAATCCTGGTCTGTTTCCTGCTTTTGGGAATGTTGGTGTTCCTTATATCACAACATTGTCCCTTCCTGGGTTAACTGTTGGGTTGCCTATGTGGTTATTTTTTACCTCGGTGGTCCCGAGTGCTCCGACCTCTATTAGACCATATTCTCCACCTGAACAACATCATGTTGATTCTAAGGCAGACCTCTCCGCTTCTTCTCCTAGTTCTTCTTCCTCCTCTTCTACTTCTCTCGGTGAAAATTTGGATTCTAGGTGGCTAAGAAGAAGAAGAAGAATACGAAAAATAAGAAGTCAAATGAGAGAGAGGCCAAATCCGCGGATATTGTACCTAAGAAACCTTCCATTGATAAACCATCCAACCTCCACAAAAATTGAAATTCCCTCGCATGTTGTGCAAAGGTGACCATCTTCTTCGAGACTGCCCTCACATTCCCAAGGTACTTGAAGCATGGTCTGACGGTCGTCCGTCGTTGCCATTAGCTTCTGGAAGTCATATTGGTGGCACATCTTCAACTAGCAATGATAAGACTCATAAGAAACAAGGTAAGATCACCAATCCCTATAAGTTGTGTGAAGGGCATAATCCCATTCACCTTTTTTCGTACATGGATGAAGCCAAAAGAGTGTTGGACAACCTTGTTGTTTTTGCACCCTGACTTCTGGCTAGTTACCATAAGCTTTCTTCCATTCCTCCGCTAGTTGATTCAACGAATGGTCAAGAGTCATCCTTGGTCAATCTCGTTCCCTTGAAAATTCAAATTCACAAATATGTTCCCGACCAACCATTGGTCATGGAATCGGTTGATCTGATACTGCCTATGGTTCATCAGGTATTTTCCATCGAGAGTGAACCCCATCCCCCTCACATTCTTCTTGTTTCTTCAGATTCCTCAGACTTGGAGACAGATCCTCCCATCCCTGTAGTTCAGGAATTTTCTCCTCCTGCTCCCATGATGGAGGTCCGGGTGGATGCTCCTCTTAATCCGGTAACACCAGGGGATGACTATCTTAGTTCGATGGTACCCCCTCCAAGTAGTTTGATCACTTCCTTCGATTGGAGTCAATTTGTGAGATACCACCTTCCTTCTTATGTACCTTTTGAGATCATGGTACAAACCTTTGATGTGGTCATACCCAGCACCATTATAGATGAAGGTGCGTCTACTAGTATTATGTCTTCCACTACTTGGAAAGCTTTTGGTTCTCCACCACTTGTGCCTATTATGAAGAATCTTTTGGCCTTTAACAGAGGAACAAGTCAACCATTAGGGATCCTTCCGAAGTTGCCTATTACTTTGGGAGGGAAAAATATCTATATAGACGTGATGGTTGTTCCAGGCCCCTTGGATTTCAATTTACTCTTGGGGCGCGATTATGCTTATGCCATGGGTGCATTTCTCTCCTCCCTCTTCCGTGTGATCTGTTTTCCACACAAAGGTCAGATCGTGACCATTGATCAACTTTCATTCTTTGGTCCTGACATGACATCTGGTCCACCATCATCCCTTCCGAGTCTTTATCCGTTGATTATATCTTCCCCGCCGCAGGTTAATTATGTGGCTACCTATCCCATGCCCGCATTCAGTGATAGTGCCATTGTGCGTCATGTGCTAGGGGCATTGGATCAGAGTTGTCGATGGAGCAAAGTTCATTTTCTTGTGTCAAGCTCCTTAAAAATGAAACAAGCTCTTATGAGGATAGTTCTTTTACTATGTCAACCTCCTTAAAAAATGAATTAGGTCTCAAGGATAGTTATTTTAATGTGTCAACCTCGTTAAAACAAGAAAACACGTTCATGTTCAATTAGAGTCTTTGATACGATATCGTAAAATCTCAATCGAGTCTCTCTTGATCTCGTAATTTGAACCTTCATTCCATCTGCCTTTCATATGGATTGAACCTTGAGGGGCATGTACCTCGAATTGAGTCACCATGCTGGGGGCATGCTTGTTTTTCCCTCTTTGTCAAGCACAGTTTGTTTCCATTTCAAGCTTGTGTAAAAATGAAACCGATTTCAAGCATAGTTTTCTACGAAGTTTCAAGCTTTTGTAAAAATGAAACCAACCTCAAGCAGAGTTTCCTGATTTCAAGCTTATGTAAAAATGAAACCATTCTTATTTTACCTCGCGTGATTGCCATTTTATCAGCCTGTTTTTCCAGATGAGCCTTGGTTTTCTCCTTCCACCATCACCATCTTCTTGGCTGGTCATACCCTTCACTTGGTTGTTTCACCTATTCCTGAGGAATAGATGCAATGAGTGGTCTTGTTATCCAACCTCTTGACTTTTATCTTGTTCTGAGAAGTTCCACTATCAGCAGAACCAATTGCTACCCATAATACCACTCGTTCCTCCAGGAGGAGTCAACTTTCAGCTCTTTTCTGACTCTTAAAAATTGATAAGATTTCCGAGACTCTTGTAATTTTGAACTTGTTAAATGGATGCAAAACGATATCTACCCAGTATATGTTTACCCCTTTTTTGGGCTGGGATAGATTATTTACGAAAAAATAATGCCTTAACTTATCGTGACTAAGAGGTTCTTTCAGATATTGTTTTCTACCTTTTCGGATCTGAGAGACTATTTACGAAAAGGGACATGATGGAGTTTTATTTTCCACCTTCTTTTCAAACTCTCTAAACATGAAAATATGTCAAGTTCTCCCTTTTTCAGACTCATTAAACTCTGATGACATCGGATTTCATCGCTATGACATTACTCGAGTTCCTCCTTCCTAGGGCTCGTAAAATGTACTAGGTTGGATTTGTCTGAAGGAAAATCTTATAGCACAAGCATATGCTATCCCCTTCAATCTTGTTTTTAAAAAGAATAATTGGGGTACTTTCCATAAATGGTGGGGGAAAATGGAACCAAGTTTTAGTTATGTTGGCAGTATTTCGCTCTTGAACATGGCACTTGTCTGCAGTCGTGTTGGGTTGGGGACATCTCATTTCGACATGCTTTTCCTTCATGGGTTTGGGTAATATATTTTGACCTATCATTTGATTTCTACCCCATCATCATGACCTCAAATCCCTTGATGTCAAATACTGCCAAATCCAGTGTCGTGTCGCTAATATGTTCAAGAGAAGTTTGCCTTTCCAGTTGTCAACCGTCCTCTGATTCCCTGTTAGTATTGATTCACTTTCATGATATTCCTCTCTCTCATGTCGATGATGTGGGAAACATTATGGCCCACCTTCGATCAGGTCACTTCCTGTCGACTTCAACTCATTATCCGGGAATTTGATTGAGAGATTCTATTCTGATACCTTGGAGCCTGCATGCCTTAAAGGTAGGTTTTTCGAATTCGACGCAAGGTCCACATCATTGGCCTTCGATCGAGTGATTCTGTGGATTTTCGATGCCAGATCACTGTTCACATCCTGTGGATTGTACCAGTTATACCTTGAGAGCCATTGTCATTATTGGTGGTTTCTCTCGTGCCTGTTAATAGCTTTCATCATTGGCTGGTAATCAGGTAATTTTCTTGCATGTTCGACTTCAGCTCATATATTCGCATGCTTGAATTTGTACTTGTACGGGTCACGATGGAGTGCAAGACCCTGGATTTTGTCTGTTAAAGTCCAGGCTGCGGTTTTTGGTGGATAGTTATGACTTATTACATGACTCTTTTGATTGGATGGTTGCGCCCATACATGAGTCTATTTGTTGATCCTTATTTCTAGATGGCTACGTCCATACCTCGAATCTCAGTTTTTATATATACTCTATTATGGATGGTTGTTCCCATGCCACATGTTCATGTATCAGAGATATCAGTTGTATTTTTAATTGCAGGTTTTTCAACAGCAGTGTTTGGTTCGAACGCATTCTCATAAATCATTTCACCCTTCCCTCTCCCTAGGACCTCATGCTTTAGGGGGCATCTGTTACACAACATTTTGTCACTGTCCCTGCAATCCCCAACTCACACATTGGAGGGTCATTTCTATGACTTATAAGAAGTGTCATGCCTTGCAAATACCATCATTTCATCTCTTTTCATGAGAGCAATACTCCTCCTGTTGAAAATTCCCTGAGCAGGACTGTAAAAACCCTTGTTTTTTCCTTGGCGCGAGTAGCCAGTTACACTCCTGCACCGAGCTAGAAAATTAACACCGAGTCCATGCCAGTTGGCGCTCTATCCCAGTTAAGCACTTGTGCCAAGCTGTTTATGGAATTTAAAAAAAAAATAGAGGTAGAGGTTCCATTCCAACCACCTCGAGGATGAGTCATTGGGAGTGATTGAACTGAAACAACCACAGACTCCCTCCTTTAGTTAGTGGTTTCCACCTCCCTTGGAACTCTCCTAAAGGATAGGACTCCCTCCCACCTTTGTAGGGATCCCAACCTCCTCCTTTACCTCTATAAAAGAAACTATCTCTCTTCTCATCAACTAGCTGAACAACTGAATAGCTGAACTTGGACGATTAGACATACTATAGATGAATGACTAGATAAGATAGAAGGAATTACGTTGAGGTAGCTTGATTCCATGCCTTCATCTTGTCTGAATTCCTGAGTTTAGTCGAACGACCTTTTCCCTGTTTGTTCCTGTGTTTTTTATCAATTACGACCTTTTAGTTTTTGGCGCGACTGTAAGGCTGTAATTCTCACCATACAGGGGTTGGCGCAAGTGAAAAAATAGCAACCTGCGCCAATCGGTGTGACTGTTAAGTCAAAAACTGCGCTAAACTAGATACCTACGGGAAAAAGAGGAAAAACTAGGGCTAGAGGGATTGTCTATGTCCGTAGAGAGTATTTACTTGCTTAAGAGTGGGTCTAGAAACAAAGGGACACACTAAGATGTTGCTTCCTAATTATTGAATGAACAAGCAAAATGGTAGATCGTCCTACCTGGAATCCAATGCTTTCAATTTTGTTGCAGTAATCGTGGCCCTCTCGCTCCTGCTTCGGAAAGTCACAATTCGTTCGCCATTACGCTTGGATACCTGCACAAAGAATAAGAAAACAAGAACAACATACAAGATGAAAACATTCCATTCATAACTATTAACCAGTCAAAGAGGGCTAAACATATTGCGTTAAAAAAACATTATAACACAACAGTGGAACCAAACAGTAGTCATGTATATAAATGAATAGAAGGAAGATTTACAACCGATGCTTTGATGTCGCAGTCTCCTCCAGTGGGGTTCAGGTGAAGTGCGTCTCAAATGGTTGTCAAGGGATTCAAATGGGATGAGGACATGGACTCAAACTCTCTCGAAGATTCCTCCTTGCTCTATCTCTTTCACAAATGTAACTTCAATCTATGCATAGTTATTCAGCTATAGTATCAATCTTCAAGTTCAACTAGTTGATGAGAAGAGAGACAGTTTCTTTTATAGAGTTAAAGGAGGAGGTTGGGATCCCTACAAAGGTGGGAGGGAGTCCTATCCTTTAGGAGAGTTCCAAGGGAGGTGGAAACTACTAACTAAATGACGGAATCCACAGTTGTTTCAGTTCAACCACTCCTAATGACTCATCCTCGAGGTGGTTGGAATGGAACATCCACCTCTATTTTTAAAAAACATTCTATAAATAGCTTGGCACAAGTGCTTAACAGGCATACGCTCAGTGTTAATTTTCAAACTCGGCGCAGGAGTGTAACTGGATACTCATGCCAAGGCAAAAACAAGGGTTTTTTACAGTCCTGCTCAGGGAATTATCAATAGGAGGAGTATTGTTCTCATGAAAAGGGATGCAATGATGGTATTTTCAAGGCATGACACTTCTTATAAGTCACAGAAATGACCCTCCAATATGCGAGTTGGGGATTGCAGGGATAGTGACAAAATGCTGTGTAACACCAAGGAAAATAATCATCTCTAATGGCATGATTTTTTTTTTTAAATAACAATGGGGCATAACTGCATAATTATGTTCACTAGAGGTTCAAGCATCAAAATAATCTATTTCTCCATATCTCGAAAAAGTCTTCTACAATCATTCCAAGGTATTTTATACTCCAAAAGGCTTCCCACCTATTTGTGATTATGTTCATGCTATTGACTTGATTCCATGATGTGTTCCTCTAAACATCAGGGCTTACAGATATCATTATGCCCAAAAGAGTGAAATTGAATGTATGGTTGTAAAAATGCTAGAGGTTGATATAATTCAACCTAGACAAAGTTCTTTCTCTACTTCAGTAGTATTGGTTCATAATAAGGATGGATCATAGCGTATGTGTCCGGATTATAGGGATCTCAACAAGCTCACTATTAAAGATAAATTTCCCATTCCTGTCATTAATGAATTTTTCGATGAATTACATGGAGAGATTTACTTCACCAAGATGGATCTTCATTCATGATATCATCAAATTATAATGAAGACTAAATACATTCCGAAAACAACATTCAGAGATGATGAAGGTCACTATAAATTTTTGGCCATGCCTTTTGGCCTTACTAATTCACCTTCCACATTTCAAGGTTTGATGAATTCAATTTTTCAAACCCTTCCTTAGAAAAAATGTGTTAGTATTTTTTTTTATATACTAATCTACAACAAGTATTGGAAGGATCATGTTCAACATTTTGAGATGGGGCTCAAACTATTGGAGGAGAAGAAATTATATGCAAAAACATTCAAATTTTTCTTTGGAGTTCAATATGTGGAATATTTGGGTCATATTATATCTCATGAGTGTTTTAAGGCATACCCTAACAAAATTAAAGCCATTAAGGAATGGAAAATCCCCACAAACCTAAAGCATCTTCGAGGATTTCTTAGGTCAACAGGGTATTGTTTCAAGTTTGTTAAGTATTATGGGAGAATCACAACACCTCTAACAACATTACTGAAGAAAGATGCATTTTCTTGGACTCCATGAGAAAGTAAGGCCTTTTAACATCTTAAAGATGAAATGTTCCAAGCATCGGTCTTAGCTACACTAGACTTCAAAAAAACCTTTATTGTGGAATGTGATGCCTCAGGAAATGGAATTGGTGTTTATTTAATGCACAAGAAGGAAGACCCATTTCTTTTGAAAGTCGTCCAATCAAGGAAAATTATTTACACAATCCTATTTATGAGAAGGAAATGTTCGAAATACTACATGCACTAAAGCGATGACGACCTTACCTAATGGGAAGACACTTAAAGGTAAAAATATATCATGATAATCTTAAATACTTTTTGGAACAAATATTAACTTCATAATAGCAACGAAAATGGATCACCAAGATTTTGGGTTATGACTTTGAAATCATCTAAAAAAAAAGGGAAGAAAAATGTTGTTCCAGATGCACTCTCAAGAAAGGATGATGATGTGGATGCATTGCTATGTTTCATTTATATTATCCAACCTTATTGGTAAACTGAAGCAAGGGATGAATGATGAAGAGGTGTGGAACTCATTCAAAAGTTGCAACAGTATCCAAGTACATTTGATACATTTATCTAGAAAAATGATTCATTATGTTACAAATATCACTTATATCTCTGTAAGAATTACCAAATCAAACAAAATATTATTTTGGAATTACAAGCCTCCCACTTAGGAGGGAACTCAAAAATTTTAAAAACGTACCACTGGGTCAAGAAGGATTTTTTTGGGGTGGCCTTAAATCCGATATGCAGAAGTTTGTGGCAGAATATGTGGTTTTCCAACAAAATAAATTTGAGACTATTTTGACCTCGGGTCTGTTACAACCTTTAGCCATTCCAAGTCAGTGTTGGGAGGAGGTATCAATGGATTTTATCATAGATTTTACCAATTCTGAAGGAAAGAGTGTCATCATGGTGGTAGTTGATAGACTTACCAAGTATGCACACTTTTTTGCATTGTCTCATCCTTTTAAAGCTAATACAGTGGCTATTGAATTTATGGAAACAATTCAAAAGCTACATGGAAACCCAAATATTATTGTAACTGACAGAGATCCCATTTTCACTAGAATTTTTGGATGAAATGCTTTTCTTCACTTGGTACTAAATTAGCTCATAACTCATCTTATCATCCTTAATCTAATGGGTAAAATAAGATAGTGAACAAATGTTTGGAAGGACACCTTTGTTTCTTTGTATCTGATAAACAAACACAATGGGTCAAGTGGTTACCTTTGGATGAATGGTAGTATAAAAATTCCTTCAATATTGCAAAAAAAAATTACCCCATTTATGGCACTTTATGGATATCATCCACCATCGATCACATCATCTTTAAGAGAAAATTATAAGGTTCAAGTAATGGAAGATCACATTGAGCATCAACAAAAATTACTCCAACTCTTAAAGGATAACCTCACTTTTGCACAAAATCAAATTAAACAATAGGTTGATCAAATTCACAATGAAGGAATTTTTGATGGAAGAAAATAGGTATTTTTACGGCTACAACCATACAAACAAATGTCCCTCAAGAAAGCTAAGAAGGATACTAAATGATCACCCAAGTACTATTGTCCTTACAAGGTGTTGCAAAATATTGGTAATATGGCATACAAATTGGAGCTTCCTACATCTTCCCGAGTACATCCAAATTTCCATGTTTCATGCGTAAAGAAGGTTATTGGTGAAAATATCCTAGTTCAAATAGTATTTACAGAACTTGACAAAGAATGAAAATCATATTGGAGCCTGAGGTAGTCATGAAAACAAGAACCCAAAATCTACAGAATCAATCAATTTTAGAGTATCTCATTAAGTGTAAAAACTTACCCTCTCAAGATTCCACATGGGAGGATGAAAATTTTATATGGAAGCATCAAGAACTACTCAAGCATTGAGGACAACACTTTTTTTGAAGGAGAGGGGCATGCCAGGTACCTATAATACTAATTTATCCCCTTTATTGGTATTATTAGTGTAGACTCCTCTTGTTATTTTTGTGCCCATGTAGCCCCCATATTGTTATTGTTGTGCCCCATAAAAGCCTGCTATTGTTATTGTTATGTCCTTACATTATTATTTTTATATAGGCTCTAATTATATTATGACCCCTTAGACTCCCATATATAATAAGGAGGTCTTGTCATTTGTATTATCCAATAATTGTTCATTTATGTGATGTAAAAGGAGGTTTCACCCTCAAAGATGCTTATTTTAAGTCGTTGATCTATTTCTTCTTCTATTTTGTGATCTAGTTACATAACAAAGTTCTTAAATAATTAAGTCACAACAAGGGGAGGCGAGTCCCTCACATGTCCCTCCCTAGCCTTTTAGATTATATCTAGATAGCGGTAAAATGTATATGAGCTATATATGTGTATAATTTAATCATGGTATAAATAAATTTTATGGTATATAGAAATGCACAAATGAAATTTGATAAAGAATAGTAAATATAGAACACAAATTGTTTGTCAATAAATTATTATACGTTGATTATAATAATTTATAGCAACAAAAAACGCTATAGTAATTAGGTAACATTTGTAATAAATTAAAAGAAATAAAAACGAGTATACTAGTGTCCAAATAACTTAAGTATCCTAAATACCTTGTGCAAAAACCTTTATCTTAATGGAAATACACATGACTTTAGCATGTAATGTACAGTATAAATTGATAGAAATAATTCCCATATGGGAAAGAAAAAAATACTTTTATAAAATATTTATCGTAAAGATAGTGCAAATAAGTGGGAAAATAGTAAATAACAATCATGAATTACACAAAAGTATTGCTTACTATTGGTCCTTAATTCATTAATAAACAATATTTTTCAAAATATTTTATATTTCTCATTACAAAAGATAGAAGTACCAAATTTTCTTTGTCTGAGAAAAAATCCTATGCCAAAAATCATATTGGAAATGAAACAATGTTTGTAGAGGAACTAAGTACTAAGCCATCTGACCATAGTCATTTAAAATACAAATGTTCGAGTAATTACAATTTAGGGGGTTAAAATAACTGGTTTGGGAGCCCACCATAGAAAGGCTCAACTAAACCAGTTAAAAGTACCCTTGATCTGAAAAGGAAAAACTAGTTTTATTGTCCTAGCTTCCTCATCAGTACAAAAGAAAAGTGCTTAAGGATTGTGTCAAATAGAAAGTTTATGAGAGGGTTTATGTGTTAAATTTGTGTGTCTTTTATGAGAAATTCATGAAGTAAATTAGCTTTAAAAACACATAAACAACAAGTAAATTGTAGAGAATATAATACACAACAAGCACATTACACAGTAGTGATGAAGGAGTCCACCCCTCCTCGGCTACGTCTCCTTGGACCAGCTTCAATGGTTTGGCCCTCTTTGATTAACTGATAAAAAATTTCAATACAATCATTTCTTGAGCTATGATGACTCTCAAACCTGCTCCAAATTGTTCAAAATATCCAAAAATTCTAGGATAGAATCTTTCTGAGCCCGGTTTGATTAAAATTTTCTCAAGTTATGGTCTCATCAATTTTGTCGAGGAAAGCTCCTCTAAAGCTTGAACAACTCCAGTTAACTCCGCCAAAACTAGAGATCCTTCTGAAATTGGTGGACTCCACCAACTTAAACCGCATGGATAAACTTGCATTAACTAGATATTAGTGGTGGTTAAATGTGGTTTAGGTGTGTTTAGAGCACTAACTTTGCCATTATGGATAGGCCTCTGACGTGGTCGTGAGCCGATGGTCTCCTGGTAAGGGGTTGGCCCCTCTTTTCTTCCGACGGAACATACTTAAACTTCATATAGAAGTTTTAACATTAGTCTTATAAGAACTAATTTTGTGGTCTATTTGTATGGCAGTTGCATGTTGTGGGTGAGGTGTGTCTTTCAATAGCGTAATTCCATGAACAAATTGTAAATCATGAAATCATCAAACACTTGAAAATAAATATGCATCAAACCACAAGACAAAATCAAATGATGAAATATGTTGTTCAGCTCAAATCTATGCACATAAGAAGCACACATGTTTAAAATCTAAAAGAGGTACTTAGCATAGCATTCACTAATACTTCTCCATTCAGATCAACCCTTGTCATTCAAAACCCTAATGAATGCAAGAAACCCAGGAAAGGGTCTTGTCCTCACGGTAAAATAACCATGGCCAAAGACAAGAAAATCTCATAAGAACTTCGAATATTGTAGGTCTAAGGACTTCTTCCTTAGAAAAACCCTTTCCAAAATAAGTCCTAACAGGGATGCTTCATCTATAGGCAAAGGAATCGAACCTGTAAAGATAGGAAAATAAATTAGGTGAGAAAAATTTGAATTAAAATGAATCCTGGAACCACTAAGGAAATAGAGGCACCATGAATAATTTTGATTCGACTTTAGTAATGACACTAAGTATATGAAGTTAGGTAAGACTCTAAGACACACCATCCGATACCTATGATTATAAAGAAAACGGTTAGAAAAATAATGAAGTCTAAATGAAATTAATGGAAGCCAAAATAAAGATAGGATTGAGGCTAGGTCATATCTGAAAGACAATGGATGTTAGCTAACCCTAGCAACCAAAAACAAATTTCAAGTATTGTTAGCTGGAAGAAGGTTTTCTAAAAACTGTGATGGTATGTGTCTGTCACTCTGATAAGTATTAGAAAATGAATACCCATTATATATGGGGGATAACACCCAATAAATATAAATCTTAATCACATGCAAAAATTTACAGTTTGAAATCTTGTGAGAGAGGAAATTACCTAGAAGAAAAATGCTGAAAATTCTTAACATTAGATAGAACATGGCTTCAATTACAAGCCTGATAATTCGAGCAGATAGGGAGCCATAATTGTAGAGTCAAGATCAAGGAAATGATGGTTAGCGTAATTTTCGTAGTAGTAAATCTCTCTTCCGAGCAAGTAGAGCTGTAAATGAGCCTAGTTTGGTAGAATGGGGGTGGGTAGTTACAACCAAATGACCCCAAACACTTTCCATCCATAGATTCAAACCATAGAAGCATGTACCATGGAAGGAATACCATATAATTATGTTTATAAATAAAAAAATATATGTTAAAATATGAACCAAATGGATTCAAAGTTCTATAAATGCATTAAGTTAAGTTGGATCCTCTTTAACAAGAAATGAGTAGTGTTTATCTAACGAGGTCAAGGTAACTCGTGGGTTTTATGAAGTTTCAAAGACATCATATTATGTGATTATGATCGATATTATTTATTCTTCTTGAAGTGGAAGAAGCTTGTATTATATAGTTATCCACGATGTTATATATTAAAAAAAAAATTGTTTCCATGGGATCTAAATGCGTTAATAATTAGTATTTTTTTATGAGGAATGTTACAAGTGGTATTAGAACCAATGTTCAAAAAGCGTTGGGCCAATCATGAATTCCATTTTCATCTAACCGTGAATTTTTGAATTTTTCACAACTAATAAAAATAAGAAAATTGTGATATAGAAAGACATTATGACAGAACCTCCTAAAGGTACCCACATTGGTGAAGATGAGATATATGTACATTTAGGACAACTGGGCCAAGCTCCTATCATGGAACTAACGAACATGATGAAGGAATTACAAAATTAAATATCAAAACTTTGTGTTGATCATGAAAGGTTATTAAAAAATAGTGCAGAGAAAGAGCATATAATCCAGAATCTGTCAGATAGACTTAATATTAATATTGTGTAGACCAGAAAGGGAGGTGAAGACTAGGAAGAAATTTCTAAGCGTAAAAATGTGGAAGAAGATACTGACAGTCAAAAGGGGAAAGATGAAAAATAAGAATATAGCTAATTCAAATTTCAAAATAGGCCAGAAAAGAAACCTATAATAGAGTTGCATGGGGAATTCAGGAATTATATCCCCAACGTATGATGGGGAATTTGAGTGGGAAGCAGAAGCATTGTTGATCATTAATTGATATTTATAGGTTTATTATTATACTACTGAATTAAAAGCTAAGGTGGATACTTATAGCTTGTAAGGAAAAGCATCCCTATGGTGGGAATAAGTTTAGTTAGTACACAATTTAGATGGGAAGGAAGTGAATTGGAAGGATTTATGATGATTTTTTAGGTAGAATTACTTGACTGAACGATATTTTGATGGTTAGGTGAAGGCGTTTCACAACTTGAAGTTAGGAGAAATGTCTATGGATGAACTCCTAAATAATTTCACACTCCTATTGTGTTATGCACCATACATTAAATAGGAAAAAAGAAAAAAATAAGTGGTTTGTAATTTTCCTTTTGTTCTCTTTCAAAGAGAGAATTGAATATGATAATCCTAAAACCATGGATGAGGTGATTCAAAAGAAAAAGGATTTTCTACCAACAAGTGAATTAGAAAAATTATAGCTCAAAATCATGGCTTAATAAGAAGAAAGAACAATCGATGCATAACAGTAAGGGATGAAAAAGTGGATAATTTAAGCAAGGCGGTAAAGGGGGATAGAATCACAATTTCATCAAGAATAATGGACAAACACAAAAGTCACAAGTGCAAACCCCGTTAGGTCCCTATACTACTAGTGTAGCCCCCTTATTGTTATTATTAGTGTAACCCCTATTATTATTATTGTGCTCATGTAGACCCCATATTTTTATTGTTGTGCCCCATAGAAGCCCACTATTGTTACTATTGTGTCATTACATTATTATTTTTATGTAGGGTCTAATTATATTGTGACCCCTTAGACTCTTATATATATGAAGGAGGTCTTGTCATTTGTATCATCCAATAATTGTTCATTATGTAACATAAAGGAGGTTTCCCCCTCTAAGAGGCTAATTTCTAAGTCACTTATTTATATTTTCTTCTATTTTTCAACTGGTTGCATAACACTTGGTATCAGATCTTTGGATTCTAGGGTTTCCCTACTTCAAACAGGTTATCTTGGAATTTTCACTATAAAATTTTCTACGAAGCTTCAAAAGTTGAATTTTGATCACATGATTTGAAATCTTGTTGAACATCGTGTAGAAATTTATGATCTTGGTTCGTTATATTTTCTGAGATATTATTAGAAGAATTTAGGGTTTCTGCATGCTCCAAAATTTAGTCTCAAACAGGTGACTTGGGGAAAATCGTCATATATTTATTTTCAATCATATTTTTTTCCATAAAAATTGACTGAAAGTGCATGAACTACAGTTTTTTTTGTATCAATTCCAGGGATGAAGGTTGAAACAAGGACATGTGGTATCCCATACAAATTTGCTTACAGATCCAGTCCATAATCAGGTCATCATGGAATATTTAGCATAACTTTATATTAAAGAATATAATATTGGTATGTCTTGTGGAGTTGGAAAGAAGACTCAAAGTGATACGAGAGGACCGAATTTCAGACATTGGAGAGCCGAAATTATAAATATACAACAGTTTCAAGAGAACGATAAAAAAAGAAGCAACAAAAAGGTGAGTATTTTTTAAATTTTCATAAGTTTTTTTTTGAAAAATCAGTTTGAAGTGATTCAAAGGGAATATTATATATCATTATTTCCAATATTCCTCGCACCAAAAACATTGAATGCACCTGGTAAGCAACCAAAAATCTCTAATATGATTAATGAAGAAGAGGAATAAATGCAACATGATATATCAAAATTACGAGATCAAGTGCACCAAATTTTTCTTTCACAAAGAGTAACCAAAAATTAATTGTAACCGATAATTAATGTTAAGATGGATGGTTTAAAAGGGAACATGGATGGTTTAGAATAAAAAATTAAAAGGGACATGGAAGTTTTGAAGGATGGTTGAGAAACAAAAACGGAAGGTTTGAAGGATGGTTTAAAATAATAAATGGAAGGTTTGACAAAGTTGCTACAAGAAATGCTTCCTAATGTCTACACTGTATTCCATGAAACTCATGATGAGAAAAAAATGAATTTTAATCATGATTTTAGAGGCTCTAACTTTGGGTTTAATACCAACCACATTTCAAATAAATATATGAGGAATTTTTATGGCAAGGATTCGGTAACATGGATACTACAGATGGAGAAATATTTTGATCTACATGATGTGCAACCCACACAAAAGGTAAGTATTGAATATTTATGTTTAGAACCCAATCATTTTTTATGGTATCGATGGCTTTGATCTCGTAAACCACTTGTTACTTGGTCAATTTTTATGGAGGAAATGATAGCACATTATGAGGATACATCAAGAAACACCTTCTCTAGCTAATTGATAAATTTCAAACAAAAGGGTTCAATGGTGGAACACATTAAGGACTTCAAAAAATTAAATATTAGGTTAAATGATATTCCATAGGAGCGTAGGATTGATCCCTTCAGAGGGAATTTAAAGGACAACATATAACATGAGGTACGCCTTTGGGAACCTGATTCATTACAAAAGGCATTCAGGGTGGAAAAAAAAGTTCAAAGCAAAATTATGGCAACAAGGACTAGGTGATTTCTTTCCAATTTCTGAGGATACATACCTCTTTTCTTCTTCTTGTTGGAAATTTTTTCATTGATGGAAAAGTAGATGACAAAGGAGGAGCACCTGAAACATCAGCCAAGGAGCAGAGGAAGAAAAAAGAGAGGTAGCAGAGACAACAAAAATATAAGTAAGGAGAAGCATCAGTCAAAGAAGTAGCAGAGGCAGCAGAGAGAGCATAAGACAAGTAGCAGAGGCAGTAAAGAGAGCAACAAAGATAGCAAAGAAGTAGAGAGGTAGCAAGGCAACTCTAGAAAAGTTAAAAGCGGGGGGAGGCAGATGAAGGTGGTCTTTAGGCTTGATGAGGATATTAGCTATCAAATGAAGAGTAATTGAATTGCTTGGGATGAGTTGGATCATTGCCCTAAATGATGAAAGGAGACGTCAGAAAAACTCTGCTCAACAGACAGAGCAAAGGCACAACAGAAAACAGTGAATATAAGCCAGATAGATTATCATGGCAATGGAGGCAGAAAAGACAGAGATAGACAAAGGAGGCAGCAAAGAAGAAGACTGTTGAAATGTAACAGTCAAAACAGCAAAAGCAGCGAAAGAAGCAACGACAGAGACAGAGAAAGAAGCACAACGAAGGCAGAGGCAGAGGCAGAGGCAGCGAACATAGACGCGCTTTTTTTTATGGAATGGAACCATGTGCAAACATACATAATATTCTGGGAATCGTACAACCCAAGCGGCAAGTATATATACTTATACAAACAAATTCCGAGAATCGCCTAACCCCACTGGAAGATACACTAAAGATTAGAGCAGCAAAGAATACATATATATAATTCCGGGAATCATAACCCAAGCGGCAATGTATGTATATATAAAACCTTATTCCGGGAATCATTACCCAGCCGAGCGTTATATATATATATATATAAATAAATTCCGAGAATCGCCTACCCCGTTGGAGGATACTCTAAAGCTGGAACATAAAAGCATATATATATATGCAGCACAATACATATATATGCAGCGCATTACATATTTCACAAAGGTCCAAATTTTATATATATTAATTCATATGGAGCGCTTTATGATCAAAGAATCAAAGTATGATAAGGTGGGACCCTTTCCCAATTGCATCGGAGATTATAAGGGCAGTGGAACATATAAACAAAAAATTGCGATTGCGATGAAGTCCGGACCCGATGGGTATATAAACTACAATTTATATATACCTTGAGTTCTGGTGAATAGTGACTGATCGCATCGGAAAAAGGTGGAATATCAAAACATGCTACAAAGGGTTGTGATTGCGATTGAAGCCGGGACCCGATGGGCTTATAAACCATGAGTAACAAGTATTTGAAGTCCAGCCTAATCGCATCGGAGCATGAAAATAAAGGATTGCGATTGGGATTGAGTTCCGGACCCGATGGGTCTATAAGTTATGACTTTATATGTTTGAGTTACGGTCTAATCGCATCGGCACTGGTCAATCGCACCAGAGTGAAAGTGTGGCAGCGGAGCATGACAATGCAATTTTCGATTGCGATTAATCGCAATCGGAAGTAATCAAAGAGTGATACATCGCATCGGAGCAACTCAATGGAAGTCGTGATTGCGATTAATCACAATCGGAAACATTTGCAAGGAGTTTCATCGCATCGGAGAAGGAGTCATCGCATCGCATCGAATCGGAGGCAGCTCATCGCATCGGCAGATAGTCAAAGATCGGCAAGTGGGCCTGAAAGGTTGTTTCCTATGTTAAATAGGTCTATTATTATATCGTCGGAAGTTACATAAGAAAGGGTTCATATACATTAAATTGCAAAGAAAGGAGTTTAATTATCATAATACATTGAAGAGAGGGCGACATTATTAAGTGTTGTATTATAAAAGGACCATGGATATGATACGCGTTGGTTGAAACTGCCCAGCAGTTATATTAAAAAGGGGCGTTGTTAGATATATAAAACGAATGTTACGACTGTATTGAAATATGCTGCGTGGTCTGTGGACCCACGGGCCTCAGCTTAAGGTGGAGGGCGATTGTTAATGTAAAATGATTGCGATGTGTGCAATTGCATCGGGCCATAAAACAAAGGTCGTGATGTATGTATGTTCTGCTTGCGGAACTCACCACATCAACAAGACACTTGCTATGTATAGAGCGTTGGAATTTGTCCAGAATTACAGTCAGCAGTTTCATATATATATATATATATAAAGCGTTGATATAAAAATAAAAAAATTCAGGAGTTACGCAGCAGCCATAAACAGAAAGGCATACAGAGGAGAGAAAGGGACAAACACAGTCAAAGAAAAGAAAAATGTGCAGCGATCCAAAAGGCTGTATGAGTGAGCTGGAGCTCTCATTGTAATTAAATGTAATATTTTAATTGGTTTATATTGTTTGTGATGCATTGGCAAGTCTCCGAAGGAAAACAAAGCTCCCACTGTAATATTGAAATTAATGCATGTTGTTATATTTTCTGAATGATCAGATAAAAGAGATGAGAAGGCAGAAGGCAAAGAGTCATGGTTGTCCATTTCGAATTCCTGGTAGAATACAAACAGCAATGAAGCTAGTTTGTATAAAATAGGATAATATCTAAGGGGAGAAGGTTGACGAAAAAGAATGAGAGAAGAAGAGAGTGTGCATCAGAATTAAAGAGATTTGAAGAGAATAAGCAAGCTATAAGAGGTCAGAGAGTGTGAATATAGAGAATGCAAAGTATGAAGAATTGAGGAGAAAAGACAAGAAGAAGGAGGAGTTGAGCAGAGAAGAAGAAGGGGCTGAGCAGAGATGATGCAGGTCTGATATGAGAATTGATGAACAACAGAGAAGTCTGCAGGCACCAACCTACAGGAGGCTCCTACCTCAGTCAGCTACAAATGATGGGAGTTGGAGCTTCCTTGCAAGTTGTAGCTTGCAGAATTGAGGTTGGTGCCTCCTGTAGGTCGGTGCCTGCAGAAAAACAGTGGTGAGAGGGAGTTGGAGCTTACCTTTGCATCACAACAATAATAAGATGTGGTTTTCTCCTTTTGGGTTTACTTGTACAGTGTATATGTGAATGATGTTATGTGTTTGATATGGTATACATATATTCTACTAATACCTTTGCTATATTAAGTTCACCTTCATACTGTCTAATCGCAGTAATTACTTTGCTCACAAATAAAGATTGCTCACACATTATGTTGATCATGAAATGAAGGTGTTAATAAAGTATAATAAGTTTTAAGGGAAAAGTTTTAAAAGACCATGAATGTGTTAAACTGATTCACCCCCCCCCCCCCCCCTCTCAGTTTAACTAAGGGTTCAACAATTGGTATCGGAGCCGGTTCCTTTGGTGTAAGCCTAATAGCTTGAAGGAGACCTGGTTGAGTCATGGACTATCAAAATGTACCTGTGCTAAATACAACAAACTTTCCTGAATGGAGAGATAAGGTTAAAATAGGAATATTGGCTTATGAACCTGAAGTATGGAAGCTTGTATGTGATGGTTACTTCACAGACTCCCCCACGGTGAAAGAACAACAGAGGAATGCCAAGGCAAAATGTGTGATATATAACAGTCTTCATAACAAGGACCTTGAGTTGATAATGGATTTAACCTCTGCAAAATAAATCTAGGATAGATTGCACTTCATGCATGGAGTAAACACTAAGTACTGCACTGACAAGGAGGATAAGAGAATTAAGAAGAAGAAAAATTCATGTAAAAAAGAAGATGTTCAATCAAATGAGGTACCTGCTAGTGTGAATGGTAGTGAGAACCATGAAGAAATTGTAGCTGAAGAAAAAGCCAAACTTGACACAGCCTTGACTGAAATAGAAAGACTGAAGAATGAAAACAAAGAACTGAATACATTGGTGCAAATATGTGATGAGAGAGAATATGAAGATAAGAAAGAAATTATTTACCTGAAGACTCAGCTTGAAGAAGAAAACAAAGTAGAAGACATTCTGCTACGACAAATGAGAGAGAAAAGTCAGGAATGTGAAAGATTAGAAGAAGAAGTAGTGAGCCTAAGAAAGAATTTAGAAAAAACCCAAAGAGAACTATTAATGAATACACCTCTAATGAAAAGCACTGAACAATTGGACAAAATGCTAAATGCTCAAAGGTCACCTCTCATAAAGGCTGGGATAGGATATGAAGGAGAAACTAGTAAGCCCAAGGTAGAAGATAACAAGAAAATCATCTTTGTAAAATCTGTAAAGGAAAATGAAGTAGCTCAAAAGATTCCCACAGAAGAAGAAGCCAACAAGAACAAGATTTGTAAAGAAACAAACATAATCAAGCAGCAACATGAAAGAACAGAGAATGAGAGGATGAAACAATCAACTGCCAAAGGCTCATATGCTCCTAAGGATGAATTGAATAAATTTGGAATATGTCAAAGAAGGTTCTTTCCTCCTATGGGAAGCATCACTTGTTTTTCCTGCCAAAAACAAGGACACACTGCAGCATATTTTAAGACAAAGCAAACCCAGTCCAACCAGCAAAGGATGCAGCAAAAGAGAAGAATCCCTCAAGCAAGAAAATGGAAAGGACAATCTTTCACCAGGTACACAAATAATTTCCATGGCTATTGTTATGCATGCAATAATTTTGGACATAAATCTGTTGAATGTAAAATGTATTCAAAAAGGGGAACAAAGTATTGTACATCAGCTCAAACATACCTTGGTAAAATAAAATGTTATGTATGCCTCAAGCTTGGTCACAAAGAAAAGGACTGTAATTTTCCATATACACTAAAGAACTCTAGACAGAGAATGGAATCTAATCAAATCAAACAAAGCTATGAATTTAAAAGAAGTGCAGAAATTATGATGAACCCCAATAGAGTATGGAAAGAAAAGAGAAAAGGAGAGCCTATTATCTCAATAACATAATGAATCCTCCATAGTATTGGGGGGAGCTGCTCTAGGAAGCAAAGCAAAAATCCATCATGTAATATATATGAAGCAACATCCCAGGGGGAGAGCAGTTCATAAATAGACCCCATGAAAGCAGTCTAAGAAGAGCTCCATGTAATAAGAACAGATATGAGATCAAGAAGATTATTTGAAGTATTCAATAGCTGACAGATTGATAGAAGGAGAAAAAGCTGCAAGCAACCATGATGATAGAGGAAACATCAGTAATGAACATGTAAGCTAATAAGATATCAGCACATTAAAGGATGATCAAAGAATGCCCTATACTGCTAGAATTAACAATGTATCACATTAAGAAGGATGAGTAAGAAAAGCGCCTATCATCAGTTCATTACATCTTTCAAAAGGTCCACTTGGAGAAATGCAGTTAAGTGAGTAATAAATCTTTGAGTAATCAGCCCATGAAGATTCATAGAAAATAAATTGAAGATGTCCTTGTGAAAATCTTTATGTTAGAACAATTGAATTGAATATAAAGCAGCAATGACTCTAGAGCAGTCCTAGAAAGGAACATGCAATGGCTTTCTTTGGAACAGAAGGACAGAAAAAGAAGAGTGGTAAATAATTCCAAGATCAGATTCAATATATTGATGATTGTTGGTATGAACAGTGGAAAGATCAATAATAGAATTTATGAAGGATGCATCAATTATGGGTTAATGTGCAAGCTGAATTGAAATCTCTGCATGGTTTATCAAAGTAATATCAATTGGTGTTTAGGTACAAGCAGCATGCCTATCAACAGAATATCAAGTGTTGTCATAGAGCAGTAGTATGATACAGGTCCTCAGGATCAAAGGAATATGGCAAGAATGCATCAAGGTAAAATTTCCAGGGTTATCTGCATTCAGCATGAAAAGGGCAGTAGCAGTGCTAAAAGATCAATATCTGATTTACACTTGAAGTATTATATTGAGCACCGAAGCAATATATTTTTCTATATATAATTTCATGCCTTCCTGAAGTTAGTACATGTATATCTTCAAGGCCTCTTTTTAAAGATCAATTACAAAACTGTGTGAAGTTTGTTTGTTGAGTTTTCAATTAAACATCTTGAATATGTTATTGTGGAAGATCATCCTGATAGAACAGTCAAAGTATCTGAAGAATAAAGGACTAGCTGTGATTACCATCTAAAGCTCAATTTTTTTTTAAAATCCTACTTCAGCACAAAGGATTTGCAGGTATTTCACCATTGAAAAGAGGTTGATCACTGACATACATACCCCCTTATGTCATAAAGAAAAGTGCTTGGTTGATAAGTAAGACTAAACAATAAATTGAATGTATCTAGTCTCAAGGGTTGTTTTTGAATGTACATTGTCCAAGCAAGTAAAGGCATTTGATCTCTTAGATCAAATTTTGGTTAATTCATTGATCACATCTGTAACAAGGACCTGCAGCTATTTAGTGTAACATTATTATCAGCATCCTAGCTCAAATCATCACCAACAGGAAAGAAAGTTGTACCACAGCATTAAAAGATATATTGGCATCATTATCATAATTGAAAAAATTATATTCAAGTTGAAATAATCCCCAAAAGTGTTCTCTCAACAACTCTTTTACACCAGTTTGGAGCAGCAGGGTACAAATTCAGAAGAAGAAGATCTAAACAAAAATCAGAAAGAAGAAATGCAAACACAAAATCTACACTGAGAAATGTGCAACCCTTTGCCATTGATGTCAAAGGGGGAGGAAAAGCAGATAATAGAAGAAAGGGTCTTCTAAAAGAAGCTAGGCAGAGGAATACTTGGAGAAAGCATTGGATTATCGGTGGATGTGTTTCCATCAATGCCAAAGGGGGAGACTGCTGGAAATGTTGTCATTGATGGAAAAGTAGATAACAAAGGAGGAGCACCTGAAACATCAGCCAAGGAGCAGAGGAAGAAAAAAGAGAGGTAGCAGAGACATCAAAAAGATAAGTAAGGAGAAGTGTCATTCAAAGAAGTAGTAGAGGCAGCAAAGAGAGAATAAGACAAGTAGTAGAGGCAGTAAAGAGAGCAGCAGAGATAGCAAAGAAGCAGAGAGGTAGCAAGGCAGCATAGAAGGAACAAAGGCAGCAGGAGACAGATGAGGTGGTGCTGTAGAGCAGTGAGGATATTAGTATCAAATGAAGGTAATTGAATTGCTTGGGGATGAGTTGGAGCATTGCCTAAATGGTAAGGAAACCATGAAGTGGTCGAAGAAACTAATAATGAGCAAAGGCACAGCGAAGAACAGAGGCAGAGGCTGCGAATATAGAGGCAGAGCCGTTATCATGGCAATGGAGGCAGAAAAGACAGAGATAGACAAAGGAGGCAACAAAGAAGAATATTGTTGAAATGTAACAGTCAAAACAACAGAAGCAGCGAAAGAAGCAACGACAGAGACAGAGAAATAAGCACAGCGAAGGCAGAGGCAGAGGCAGAGGCAGCGAACATAGACACATTTTTTTTATGGAATGGAACCATGTGCAAACATACATAATATTTCGGGAATCGTACAACCCAAGCGGCAAGTATATATACTTATACAAAAAAATTCCGAGAATCGCCTAACCCCACTGGAAGATACACTAAATATTAGAGCAGCAAAGGATACATATATATAATTCCGGGAATCATAACCCAAGTGACAATGTATGTATATATAAAACCTTATTCCGGGAATCATTACCCAGCCGGGCATTATATATATATAAAAATAAATTCTGAGAATCGCCTACCCCGCTGGAGGATACTCTAAAGCTAGAACATAAAAGCATATATATATATATATGCAACACAATACATATATATGCAACGTATTACATATTTAACAAAGGTCAAAATTTTATATATATTAATTCATATGGAGAGCTTTATGATCAAAGAATCAAAGTATCATAAGGTGGGACCCTTTCCCAATCACATCGGAGATTATAAGGGCAGCGGAACATATAAACAGAAAATTGCGATTGCGATGAAGTCCGGACCCGATGGGTATATAAACTACAATTTGTATATACCTTGAGTTCTGGTGAACAGTGACTGATCGCATCGGAAAAAGGTTGAATATCGGAACATGCTACAAAGGGTTGCGATTGCGATTAAAGCCTGAACCCGATGGGCTTATAAACCATGAGTAACAAGTATTTGAATTCTGGCCTAATCGCATCCGAGCATGACAATAAAGGATTGCGATTTCGATTGTGTTCCAGACCCGATGGGTCTATAAGTTATGACTTTATATGTTTGATTTACGGTCTAATCACATCGGCACTGGTCAATCGCACCGGAGTGAAAGTGTGGCAGCGGAGCATGACAATGCAATTTGCGATTGCGATTAATCGCAATCGGAAGTAATCAAAGAGTGATACATCGCATCGGAGAAACTCAATGGAAGTTGTGATTGCGATTAATCGCAATCGGAAACATTTGCAAGGAGTTTCATCGCATCGGAGAAGGAGTCATCGCATCGCATCGAATTGGAGGCAGCTCATCGCATCGGCGAATAGTCAAAGATCGGCAAGTGGGCCTGAAAGGTTATTTCCTATGTTAAATAGGTCTATTATTATATCGCCGGAAGTTACATAAGAAAGGGTTCATATACATTAAAGTGCAAAGAAAGGAGTTTAATTATCATAATACATTGAAGAGAGGGCGACATTATTAAGCATTGTATTATAAAAGGACCATGGATATGATACGTGTTGGTTGAAACTGCCCAACAGTTATATTAAAAAGGGGCGTTGTTAGATATATAAAACGATTTCTACGACTGTATTGAAATATTCCGCGTGGTCTGTGGACCCACGGGCCTCAGCGTAAGGTGGAGGGCGATTGTTAATGTAAAACGATTGCGATGTGTGCAATCGCATCAGGCCATAAAACAAATGCCGTGATGTATCATTAACAGGGAACTCGCCCATCAGCAGAACCTTGCTATGTGAGCATTAAATTTATGATAAACATTTCGACGGTTCATATATATATATAAAGCGACGTACAAATAAATCCTTAGAAATTAGTGACCATAAGATAGAAGAGCACTCGAGAGGAAAGAATGGCTTACACTCAAAGAAAAGACAAATGCGCAGCGATCCAAAAGGATGTATGAGTGAGCTAGAGCTCTCATTGTAATTAAATGTAATATTTTAATTGGTTTATATTGTTTGTGATTCATTGGCAAGTCTCCGGAAGAAAACAAAGCTCCCACTGTAATATTGCATGTTGTTATATTTTTTGAATGAGCGAGTGAAAGAAACGAAAAGGCAGAAAGCGAAAAGAGACATGTTTGTGTTTGCAATTCCCAGTGAAATATCAGACAACCATGACATAGTTTGTATAAAATAGGATATCAAGAGAAGGTTGATGAAAAGAATGAGAAAGAGAATTGTGCGGCAAATTAAAGTGATTTGAAGAAAATAATAAAGAGTGGCAGAGGTCGGAAGGAAATTGTGAATATAGATAATGCAGTATGAATATTGAGAGAAAAAAGACAAGAAGAAAGGAACAGCTGATGAGAAGAGTGAGCGAGAGATGATGCGAATTACGATATGAAATTATTGAACGACGGAAGATGGTCCGAGCATTGATATCCAAGGTAAATCAACAAGTGTGTTTCTTTTGAAAGAGTAAGGAAGTTGGAGCTTCCCTATCAAGTTGTAGCTTGATAGATGTCAGTTGTAGCTGACTGAGGTAGGAGCCTCCTATAGGTTGGTGCCTACATAAAATTGATGGGAGTTGGAGCTTCCTTACAAGTTGTAGCTTGCAGAATTGAGGTTGATGCCTCCTGTAGGTCGGTGCCTGCAGAAAAACAGTGGTGAGAGGGAGTTGGAGCTTACCTTTGCATCACAACAATAATAAGATGTGGTTTTCTCCCTTTATGGGTTTCCACTTATATCTGGTGTCTATGTGCATGATGTCTATGTGTTGATATGGTATATCTATTCTACTAATATATACCTCATATTAAAGCTATTTGACACATTATCTAATCATTACTTTATATTGCTGCTCAAATAAAATAAATTGCTCACGTGTGATGTGAAATGAAGGTGTTAATAAAGTATAATAAGTTTTATAGAAAGAAGATTTAAAATACAAGCGAATGTATTAAAGGCGATTCACCCCACCCCTATAGGTTTTCCTAGGGTTCAACACTTCTTTATCAATGTATTCCTTTGGAGATATTTCAATATTGATGTTGCTTATTTTGTTTGATTGGGATCTCTTCTTATTACAGGTTATATTGGAGAGATCAACCACATAAATTTCAGACTCTGAATCTTCTTTATCAAGATTTGTTATATGCTGCCTCCATGCACCATTTGATCTGCCTTCCTTCGGGGTGTTCAAATAGCTCCTCTGTAGTTCTCTTTGCTTGCTCTTATCATAATCCATGTCTATGATTGCGGATTTTTGGTAAAATTTGCATGTGATTGCTTTATGCCCAAACTTCTTACATTTGTAACATTCAAATTTATTCAAGAAGGGAGGAAATAAATTATTCTTCGTACCAAATTTTATTCCTGTCCAATTTCCTAGACTGCAATTCTTTCTTTTGCTGCTATTGGACCATTGAAAATATTTAATTTGTGGGGAAAAGGCTTTATGTACTCGGTTATTTGAATTTCTTTTTTGAGGAATTGGTGGTTGTGGCTGAACCTGCGCATGAATATTTTATTGTTGCGCCTTATTTTTCATCTTTGTACACTTTGAGGCAAAGTGTCATATGTTATTGCAATAAAAACATATAAGGAGTTGCATACCTTTATTTAGATTCATGGTAGTCCATTTATCTCCTTGATGTTGTCTTCTTTTGTTGGTGGGTACCTTTAATGCTGCCATTGAGTTTTCATCATATTCAATTGTTGTCTCACCTTGAGAGGAATAATGGTTGGTTTGATTCTCGTTAAACACTTCAAAATCCTTTGCATGCTTTTGAAGATTCATTAATTGATCTTTTAATGTCTTATTCTCTTCTTCCAGCTTTGTATTTATAACTCTAAATTTCTTAATCTCATCAAGAGTTGATATGAGCTCCTTCTTCAAAAAGATATTTTCTTCAAGATCTTCCAAATCAACAGAGGGGCAACTAGATTAAACCACTAGTGTTTATTTTACTCTAAAAATTTTGTTCCCTTGATGACTCTAGGGATTCTTTTGTTGGTACATGAGATTTCCTTTCTTCTTCTTCACCAGAGGTGGATCCATTGTCTTTTTGACCAATGTCTAGATTTGCTTTTGTAATTAAGGCATCTCTATAGTCACTACAACTTGACGAACATCTCTCACTTTCACCAATACTTGTAGTCGAGAAGTTTGAAAATAAATGGTCTATTTTTATACTATATAAAAAAAAAAACTTACTTGCAGATTTCATCTTATCTGGGTGTTGATCATCGACTTGGCCTATTGATACAGAAGAATCATCATCTGATTCATGATTTTCAAGACTCTTTGAAACTTTTCCTCCTTCATCCTCCATGGAAATCCTCTTGACACCACATGTAGTTTGCATGTCTACTTCATAGATGGATTGAATTTTTTCCCATATCTCCTTTGTAGTTTTAAAATATATTAATTTTTCAATATACGACTTAGATAACCCTCTAATGATTTACTTCCTGGCATGTTTATCAAACTTATCATTTATTACTCCATACTCAAAAAATATCCAAACATCCAAATCAAGATCTTATAAGTAGATTCTCATCCTTACCTTCCAAGTTGTATAATTTGAGCCATTCAAAAAAGAAACTCCATATGAGATAATCCAGTCCTGTTTCTCCATGATCCTTGGTTTTCCTTCCAGTTGTTAAACTGCTCCTGAAGGACACTAGCTCTAATACCAATTGTTAGAAACAATGGAAACCAGAAAACTACTAAGAGAGGGGGGTTGAATGAGTAGTGTGTTAAAATTATACAACTCTTCGCAAATTATAATTTTTAATCTCTTTAACAATTATTCATGAATCAACATCACAACACAATCATTTAAAATATAACATTACATCCACATGAGAAACACATATACACAAGACACCAATCTTATTTTCATTACAAGCTTCAACTTTATTACATCATGGTCCCAAAATTTACTACTTGTATGTTTATCAGTTGCTACTGAAAGGAATTATATCCCTGTTCATTTTTCATCTATTTCTGAAACATATTTCTACCTCTTCTCGTTTACTAGTACCCACTAGAAGGGACTATTTACCCTTCTCGTTTATTAGTCTCTATTGAAAGGGACTCTTGCCCCCAAAGATTTACCAACACCCACTAGAAGGAGTTTCTACCCTCGGTCTGCAAGCTACCACTTTCCAGCCCTGCTGATCCATATTTCATACATTTTAAAACTCAGATCAATAGGCTTCTTACCTCATAAACAAACAAATTCTGACTGCAACTACTCACCAAATACACCATAAAACACCTTCGACAATCTCTGGTTGATGATACAAACACCATCACCTTCAACAATTTATGATTGCTGATCAAAACAACATGCTCTGTTCTCCAACAACATCAACACCTCAACATCATTCTGCTGCTACTCGAATTTTACTGCACACACCAACACAAACCCTCTTCTTCTATCACTCATTCATCCACCAAAAACTCCATCTCTAGAAATCCTTTGTCTCGCAAACCTATTCAACAACCAGTAGCTCTCACCAATTTGTTGCTCTTGACACTCTCATCCATCTCTCTGTTGCTTGAGCTCTACTTTATAGAATTTTGCACTGATATTTTTGAATTGGATTGTTGTTATCTTTCTCTTTGATCTCCTACATGAATTGATATTTTTTGTCTTTTTCTTGTTTATATTCGTCTTTTAATTATGATCTTCAAGTATTATTCTGCTAGTCACATGTTACTTCAAGAAATTATGAGTTTAATTGTTGTTTTCTTCAATTATTTCGTTGTTACAGGATTTTGCAGTGCACCTACTATTTTTAATTGTTATTAACCCTATGTCTTAACTCCCAAATCTTGATGCTACAACTGATTGTTCTGCCAAATCTGCCTTTGTTTGTTTTGTTTGGCTTTAACTACCAAATAACACCACTTAACCGCTTCCAATTCGTTCATGCCATTTCGCGCTCTCTTGTGCTTGGTGTCACTAAATTTTTACTTACCGTTGCCACCAAATTAATTTTTTGACTAATTCATGCCTCCATCGGGCTTCAATATCCACCATGACTGCTAGTTATCAATTATTATTTCCATGCACAACAATTTGTTGTAGCTCAAAAGGCCTCCATGGTCCTTTTTAATTTCAATACAATTTTTTTTCCAAAACTATCAAATTGGCCTTTAACACCTTTCTCTTTGGCTCCCTTACCTGTTTTGCCCCATATAACCAAGTCTCGACGACCACTGTCTAATACCTTTATGCACTAAGCCCTTTCAAGTCTTGTTGAGAACCTTTCATTTTTTTAACAACTTTGTGCTATTGGTCACATCTCTACACGAGATGACCAACCATCAACCCAAAGTTCGGAGCTCTCTATATCCCAGCTCTTGTATTTGTGTCGTGCCCCTGGTCTCGTTTCTACATGAAACAAACCAAGGGGGAGGTCCAAGAACTTAGCCAGATCTCCTAAGAGCCTCCACAACACTTTTCTCCACGCCCTCGGTTCATATCTATGCAAAATGACCCAAGGGTTGGGTCTAGGTGCTAAGACCAAAACTCCCAAACTGACACATTCCATTTGCGCCTCCATATTTAACTTCTGTGATTTTTCTTTGGAGGGCTTAGTTGTAAGCGAGATCTTCCCATTCAGTCTTCTAATTGGATGTTTTTCCACCGTGTCTCAACGCTTGTTGCTTCCTGGCACTTCCAATGCACACACCATTAACAAACCATTGGGCTCCATCTAGCGGGATGAGTTGGCATGTGTATTCCTCCTGCTGAACTCTCATTGGTTTGTGGCATGCTTGGTTGTCAACACTGATGTGTCCCGACTCCAACCACCTAATGATACCTCTATGCACACCACTAACAAACTGTCGGGCTCCCTCTAGCAGGATGATGTCACAATGATGTCACTCCTTCCATGTGTGGATCTCTGAGTGGTGACACATGTCACTAAAAAAATGAGACCTTTGGGTTCCCAAAAACCTCAAATTTTCCTGCCACGTGTCCATGTCGACGTCATCCTCTGATGTTGTCTCGACTACTCACAAGTTTCCACTTATCTTCCTGGAGGAGAGAGAAAAGTTCCTCCAAACCTTTTTTTTACCATTCCTTTATTATTTTGTTTTTCAGGCTTACCATCCTTCTCTTTATTTTTCCCTTAGGTCGACACTCTGCTGCATTTTCCTGCTTTTTTATTCCTCCGGGCTAGACCTCCACGAGTTGAGTTATCGGAGTGGGCCTCCTCCTACTCCCTTTTCATTGGTAAACTGCCTCAGTTGGCGTGTCGTGACACTTACCTCCTTTCCCATCCAATATTGCGCCATATATGAATCCTTTGAGGTGCTCTCGTTGAGGTATTATTGCTAGTTGGGCTCCACCTGCTCAGCGCCCATTGGAGAACTCATAGATGTTGTGTCTCATTGCCCATCTCCCAGACCTTCTCTTTGTGTGCCAAATGTGATGCACTAGGGTGAACTCGTCAGAATACCACTGTCAGGTGGGCTCCACTTGTGGCCTATCAAATTTGTTCCTGCTACTTCCATGTCTGCTCGGAGGTTCGCATAGAGGCGTCGTCGCCCTTGCTGCTAAGTTTGGAATTCAAACCAAATTTGGCTATGTGCCTAAGGCTCCTCCATTCACCTTTAACTCTTCTATGAAGGCCTTGGGGTCACCAAAATTTGACTGGGTCTAAATTTTGAACCAAGAGGCCATTTTCAACCTTACACATAATGTTGGAAATATTTTTCATAGCTCTTTCCATCTATGTGGGTTATGCTTGCACCTAAGTTGATATGATACTCCATTATTGGCTTCAAATCCTTTCCACATTATAATTCCTTTACCTTGCACTCTTTAGCATTACCTATGCCTTTGCATTTACTGTGTATATCTTTTCCATTGGCCACCTTTGTCATTGGCTTTGCTTTTTCTTATGCCACAGATGCTATGTCCTTTGCCATCAATCATCTTTTCCTTGGCCACCTTTTCCATTACCTTTGATTTTTTCTTTGCCACCTCTGTTACTGCCATTATCAATCTTTGTGATTGCCTTTACCATCAATCATATTTGTCATCAATGACAAACATTTCCAACAAATACTAAAATTCATTATATAACACATTTGAGTGGATTTTCTTTATTAATTCACATTTAATTCTAAAATTAATAAAATTAAAATTTAATAACACCATATATGTTTTTAAGGCATTGCAAGACTTAACTTAGATTCTGGACTTGTAACTATTTAATGTCACTAAGTGGAATTCGTTCATTCTAACTGTACTTCAAGGTTTTTTGAAAATTTTGTCACCAAAAAAACTCTTTAATTTTTATATCAATGAATCTTTACCACAAGAAAAAATTAACTGAGGTTGCCTCGACTTTGTGGCTCACTTTCCTTTTATCAAATTTGCCTGCATCACATGCAATACGCATACTTTTTTTTTATAGGAAACAAATAATCCAATAAGGCACTTGATTAGGAGGTTTTAAGTATCTGTAAAACCTTGAAATATGTTAAAACAGCCTAAAGCTATATTCTTTATAACTTTTCCTTCACCGAACTCTCATTAAAATAAAAGTTTATAAACCATTTTAAGAAAGCCATATTTTAGGACACTTGGTTTATCAGTACCCCATAAGGTGGGTTAGGCGACCTTCGTCCAACTTCTTTATTGATCTAAAAATTATTTAAAAATCGTTCTAGGAAAGCCATATTTTGGGACACCTAGTTTATAATTACTCCATAAGATGGGTTAGGAGACCTTCATCCAACTTCTTTATTTATTTAAAAATTGTTTTTCAATCTAGTAAGAATTGTGTCTAAGAAGTTAGAGTTTCATTTTAATATTGGTAACTTTATTTTAAGTTTTATTTGTTCATTTAAATAAGATTTTGAGAAATCAATTAAAAACAAGTGAATTAGCTTAATGAAAAAAATGAGATGACTTGAATGTAATACTTTAATGTAAGTTATAAGAGGTGCAATTTTCTCCTTTTTCATTTAAATTTGATAATATTATTTGTAATAAAACTATAATATTTTTTATTTATATTATGTTTTGATATTAAAATAAATTTATTATCTTTAAAATATCCTAAAACATTTAAATGGTATAAACTTATCAACTTTAATAAATAACAATTTTTATTTTTTAAATAAAATAAATTAAAAAATTTACTTGATACTATGATTATAGTCGTTGCGTTACATAAAATCTTGTCGTGATGTTAATTAAATCATCTAATTTAATCAATGAAAAGTCTCACTGTCATTGTTTCGTACAATTAAATATCACAGCAAATTTAATATAAGATATTGTCATAATCTCAATGAAAAATGAAAAACATCTAGCCTCCATTCACTGATTCGTAAACTGACCCATGAAAAACTTCAGAATGGTAACATACATGTCTTCTTCCCTGCATTAAGACAACTGACATCTAGCATACCCACTCACATCTGTCTCCACTTCGAAAGGCCACTGTAAGTTTGGTAATGCCAAAACTCGTGCATGACTGGTCTTCTTATTTAACTCCTCAAAATCCCTTTGCTGACCTTTTCCCCACTGAAAAATCTTGCCACTTGTTGTTTTGGCGTGGAGCAATGCTGCTACCGCTGAAGACGAGGCTATGAATTTTCTTAGGTACTGTGTTGCCCCAATGAGACTCCTGACCTCATAAACATTAGTAGGCACCAGCCATTTCATGATGGTCTCCATATTGGAAGGATATATCTTCAACTCTCCTCCACCGATCACATACCCCAGATACACCAAAGGCTGGTGCACAAACTCTCACTTCTTGAGATTTGCTAGCAGTTCGTGCTTCTTCAATGTTTCCAGCACTTGTGTCAAATGTGAGATATGCTCCTCCTAGGTAGCACTATATACCAGTATATAATCCAAATAGACAATAACAAATGAATCTATAAAAGGGCGTAGTACTTCATTCATTAATCTCATAAATGTAGTTGGTGCATTACATATGCCAAATGGCACAAATAACCACTCATAAAAACCTTACTTGTTTTTGAAGGCATTCTTCCATGTATCTTTTTCTTTGACTCGAACCTGGTGATATCCAAACTTCAAGTCCAACTTGGTGAAATAATTTTCTTGCTGCAACTGATCTAGAAGATTGTTTGTCCTGGGCAAGGGGTATCTGTTCTTGAGTGTGATTTTACTCAACACCATGTAATATATACACATCTGTCAAGTCCATCCTTCTTTGACACAATGATGATGGGTGACCCAAATGGAGATGTACTTAGTCGAATGACACCATGTTATACTAGTTGTTGCAATTGTTTCTTCACCTCACTTGCTTCAATAAAACACTGTCTGTACAACCCAATATTTGGAAATTGGGAGTTCGGAAAAAGTTGGATCTCATGCTCCACTTCTCTCTTAGGTGGTAACCCTTTAGGCTCATGGAACACATCCTTGTATGTCTGTAACATTTCCTCCAATTTTTTTTTTTGTTTCTTAGTACACCCCTTCAGCGATGCATTGGCTCTTATTGAATCCTATTCATATTGAATTTCTCTTAGAAACAATAAAACATACTTCTTGCTAGAACTGATCAATTTCTTGGCTTCGTTGGCATTCACTAGTCACAAATTTTCGACTTGCCTTTGTGCGCATTGATGATGAATGAATTTCCATCCATGATGAGATGGTACTTGTTGGATCTCCTCATGAATATTGCATCACGCATGTACATTTACGGACTCCCAAGCACGAATCCACATACATCAAGGGGAACCACATCTAGATCCACTTCATAAATAAAGTCAACACTAATAACAAATTTAATTCTACACTATTTTTTTACCTTCAATTCTGCATCCTTATTTACCCATCCCAATGGATATGGGTTTGGATGATCACGAACTTCCAACCCCAACTTCTTAACCAGCTCTACTGCAATGAGATTATCCTGCGATCCTGAGTCAAACAAATCATCAATATTTGTCTTCTTAACATGTATCTTTATATGGAAGAGTTTGGCCATTTCTTTCTCTTCATGTTGTTGAAGGCTACTCAGATTCACCTCCTTATTGATGTACATATGATATTCTCATCCACGTCTGAGTTGATTTCAACTTGGTTGCTCGAATCAGTGGCCATGAGATTCTTCTTCTTGTTATCTTTCTTCTTGTTCTTCAGGTTTATCTTTGGTTTCAACTTCCATCACTTCTCCTTTGTATTTCCATCAATTTTGCAGTGGCTCCTAGGATCTTTTCACTGGTGTGTCATGGTTTTCATATTTTTATCTTTTCCCCAATTTTTGCTTCTTCATCCCCTCCTTAGAAGCATCATGTTGCTCCTTCTACTTCAATCCACTTGATTGCGCTCTTTTCAGGCCTATGTTCTCCAAGTACTGTGTATGTACACATGATTTGAATATGTACAAACTAGTTTTGTTGTGCTAACTTTCTCATCGGTATAAAATAAAAGTGTTTAAGGATCGTCTCAAATAACAAGTTATGAGATGATTTATGTGTATTTTATGAGAAATTCGTGAGGTAAATTATTTTTAAAAACACATATAAAGCAAGTAAATTACAGATAAATAATACACAACAAACACATTACACATAGTTTATAAAGGAGTTCACCCCTCCTTGGCTACATCTCCTTGGACCTGCTTCAATGGCTTGGCCCTCTTTGGATTAATGGTCAATTCTCTTATTACATGCACCTACATTTCTCTAATGGATTCCCAACCTACTCCAATGGATTCAGAAGATGCAAAACCCCTAAGTAGCCTCTTCTAGCTCTTCAAATGGTTTTTAAGTGAAGCAGACATGGCCTCCTCTCCTAGTAGACCTAGGCATATTTAATCTTAAAAGTGGAAAAATCACTTCCATAACTACTCCTCTGCCTCTGAAATCTTTACCAAACTTCTCAGAGCATCCACATATGCTATGATAGACTCTTTCTGAGCCCAAATTGGTCGAATTTTTCTCCAGTTATGGTTTCCTCAATTTTGGCCTAGGAAACCCCTCCAAAACTGGAGTAACTCCAGTTAACTCCGACAAATTTGGAGTTCTCGCCGAAATTAGAGGACTTTTCCAATTAGTGCTAATCTAAAATTAAGGTTAATCTGGAGATTAGGCACTATTTAAGCGTGCTTAATGCACTAACTACGCATTAATCTAATCTATAACTTAAGTAGGGTTTAGTGCCTTTAAAACCGGATTAGTGGTTAATAAGTGTGGTTTAGTGGTAAACTTTGCGCATTAAGTTCTGGCCTTCGTCGTGGTCATGGGTGGTGTTCCCATGCGATGGGGTTGGCCCCCATATCCCTCTGCCATAAATTTTGTGTTAATACAAATATAAACAAAGTGTTATGTATTGTAAGAACTTTGTGCGGGTATAGTGGTGAGACATTGCATTTGTGTGGGGGAGGTCGCAGGGTCGAGCCCGACCTCCGCCCATCCGCCATATAATTTTTTTAATCAAACATATATTTCCATTCGACCTTTGGAGGGGCATGTGGCGACCTCTAGGCTGGCCATGTGTTAGCGCATCATTGGTCCGACCCAAACCAATCGAATTGCAACAAATCACCAACCAATCTGGAATCGACACTTGTCATCCGATCACTGGTCCACCTGGGGGGAATATTCTAAAGAATATTCCTTGGAATATTATTTTTGTTGACTAGGTTGTACGAATGCCTTGTTAGCATCCTTGTCACCAAAATTTCCATGTTTGTGCAATCGAACAAATCACTCTAACTTTCTCATACAGACTCTGTTTTGAGAGAAATGAAGTGCACCAGAATCAGGAAGACGAGACCTATCTAGTCGTTAAGGTTATGAAAAATTCTGATCTATTTTATTTTTTAGCTAATTTTTGCCCCCAATTCAATTTATGGTCACTCCTTCCCATTGAAAGGCTTTTGGACCCACCAAATTTGTTTATCTAATGAGTGTTTAATACTCTTCTCTTTTCCAAGTTCTATCGACTTGATTCTACTTGAAAAATATTCATGACAACCACTTTGGTTCACTGACATTCCTTACCTTGCAAATGGCTTGGCACTTCAACCAATGTCCTCCTTTCGCTGCTGACCCAATCCAAAACTTGTTGGTTACTTGCTGACTGATTAAACACCTTGTTGTACCAAAGCGATCCTTCTATGCTTGGAAATCTGACTAATGGCCTTCCCACTAAGAATTTTGTTCCTCCTTTGCATAAGCATGCATTTGATGCAAGCTTCTCCTTAGAAACCACTTTTACAAGTTAAGCCCATATGAGTGAACTACAACAATGAGTTCCAATATCCGTAATCACAAGAAAAGAAATGACCATTCTTTTTTTACCTCCACGATTCCAAATTCCACATCTATAAGAATGCATTCGCCATCTCTTTCGCTTCTTGGTGTCAACACATCAAATGGTCTACAATGGTTTTTGTTTTGGCTACAAACTTTTTTTCCATTTTTCCACTTTCTGCTTCTTGATTCCATCATCCTCCAGTATTGACATGCTGCTCATGCCATGTATTTGAGAATGTTTTTAATCATGAGCCTCTTTCTCAAGAGTGGACCTTCCAAAATGCTGAGACATCTTGTCACAAGAAAAACCATTGACTTGAAAAACACATCATGCAAGAAACACAAATTGACGACATCTTCCTTTTGCTCCTTCAAAGCAAAAAATGTCACATTCTGTGAATATTTTTGTGCATTCTTACATCTTGGTGTAAAAACCCATTTACCAAATACAAGTCGACAAAAAATTCCTCTTCAAACAAATGACTCTTAAGTCAAACAAAAGCATGTATAACACTTGACGATTATTTTCCCAAAAAAACAAGAATTTCACATCTCATGAAACAATTCATCAACATCTACCTTTCATCTTTAGAGACAAAATCAACTCTTCCAAGTTGATATGACATGCATGTAACGTGAAATCGACCAACACAAGTCGACACGCATGCATGTGAAAATGATCAACATTCTCAAGTTGAAAAAAATACATGATAAAAAAAGTAATCAACCAACACAAGTCAATCACTCATGCATGTTCAAGCACAATGAAACTATAAAAATTCAATTGTTCACACACACAAACTCTCATGCATGTATACAATGTTCAAATCTCTCACAAATACAATCACAAGTACATGAGTCCAATCGGTATGTATGAGTACTTAAAGAGTTGAAATGACCAAATCTGCTGCAACAAAGTGAGTCAACATACTCCAATTTCAAACACTTTCCTCGTGTAAACATGCAACATGCATTCTATAGAAAAACAAATGCATTCACATTAAAATTACAACTAGAAATTTCCATGTTTGCTGGATCTAAGTGAGTCAACATAACTCTACTTTTCCAACATCTTGCTTCATGCAATGTGAAACATAATTTCAAGAGAAAATAAATGAATTCAGATAAAATGAAATGCATCAATAAGGCAATATTTTCATCAATTATCAAAAGAAATGCAAGGCCTTAATTGGTTAAGAAATATAACCATCTCTTTCCAAACCACTTCAATTGTGCTTCTTTCAGCTACACTTCATCATGTGTATCATCTTGACCCACATCAATTATGGAATCCTTTTCTCCATTCTTGTCAAAATCTCTGTCTAGCTTCTTCAAATGTCGTGGATGACTTGTTGGATACAAATTCCAACACTTGTCTACAATATGACCCTGATTATGGAAATTACTGCAAAATAATTGCATCTTCTTTTTAACATGGTTTTCATTGTCCATTGGACCTTTGGCATTCTATCTCCTTTGTTTTGAAAGTTTCCTTTGTATAGCTATCTTCTTCCAACACCTAGAAACAGTATGGTTATTCAAACCACAAAAGGAACATGTAAATTTTATCCAAATATTATGTGAGGATTTTCCATGTTTATCATAGTTAAAAGAAACTTGATTAAAGGCATATTTATACCTTGCACATTCACCTTTTTCGCCTTCTTGAGGATGTGAATTTGATGAGGTAGTGGTTCTCTTCGGAATACCAACAATGGCTTCAATGGATTTAGATCTTTCAACATCCTTTTGTTTTCCATTTTCATAAGTTGCATGCTTAAGAGCATCTTCTTACAAAGTGGGTATAAAACTTTTGCATTCTTCATGAACACAAACTTCACAAGCTTGAGGTAATGAACATGTAATGAAAGTATTTCTTGGAACACCTTTATGTGCATCTTTAGCTTTGGAGAATTCTCCATCATGTTGTCCATAACCAAGACCCAAATACCTAGGAATTTCCTCTAAAACAATTGATTGGCTCAACTATGCCTTGTGCATGTTTGCCCGATCCTTTACCTTCATAGCCCATATTTTTTAACAATTTGGACCCTGTTCCTCTAGTGTGTCTTTCAAAAGCTCCTACACATGCATTCTGAGAAGAAATAGAAGATAAAATTGAATTGCATACCTCTTTTTCATGCACATACTTGGCTAGGGTTTCATTTGCAATATGGAGTTGAGTCTCCATCTCATGCATCTTTTAAAGAAGTTCTTGCTTCTCCTCCTTCATGGACATCAACTTCTCATGAAGTATAGTGCTCTCCTTGTTATCTTTAAACATATCTTGCACCATATCTCTCATGATGAAGAGATTTTGCAACATATCTTCACCAAAGAGTCTTTCTAAGGAAGATTGTTTAGAAACATCACTTGATGAAGCTACCATTACACTTGTAATGCATAAAAAGGTTCTTTGTTGTGATTTGAGAGCTGGGTCCTCAATCTTGACCTTCTCCTCTCTTCAGCATACACACATAAACTTGCACATAGTCAAATTCTCCTTGCATAAATACAAAACCAATAGTTGATTCTCTAGCTAACCTTGCAGAACCCTAAAACTGAGCTAAATTGTGCTCTGATACCAACTTGATCTGAATATGGAAAAACTAGTTTTGTTGTGCTAGCTTCCTCATTAGTATAAAATAAAAGTGTTTAAGGATCGTCTCAAATAGAAAGTTAGGAGAGGGTTTTTGTGTCAAATCTGTGTGTCTTTTATGAGCAATTCATTAGGTAAATTAGTTTTAAAAACACATATACAACAAGTAAATTGCAGAGAAATAATACACAACAAACACATTACACAGAGTTGATAAAGGATTTCACCCCTCTTGGGCTACATCTCCTTTGACCTGCTTCAATGGCTTGGCCCTCTTTGGATTAATGGTCAATTCTATGATTACATGCACCTACACTACTCCAATGGATTCCCATCCTGCTCTAATGGATTCAGAAGACTCAAAAACCCCTAAGTAGCCTTTTCTGGCCCTTCAAATGGTTTTCAAGTGAAGCGGACATGGTCTCCTCTCTTGGTGGCCCTAGGCATATTTAATCTTCAAAGTGGAAACATCACTTGCATAATTTCTCCTCTGCCTCTGAAACCTACACCAAACTTCTCAGAGCATCCAAATCTGCTAGGATAGACTCTTTTTGAGCTCAAATTGGTCAAATTTTTCTCCAATTATGGTTTCCTCAATTTTGGCCTAGGAAACCCCTCCAAAACTGGAGTAACTCCAGTTAACTACGACAAATTTGGAGTTCCCATAGAAATTAGTAGACTCCTCTAATTAGTGCTAGTCCACAATTAAGGTTAATATGGAGATTAGGCGCTATTTAAGCATGCTTAATGCGCTAACTGCACATTAATCTAATCCGGGACTTAAATAGGGTTTAGCGCCTTTAAAACCAAATTATGGTTAATAAGTGTAGTTTAGTGGTAAATTTCGCGCATTAAGTTTTGGTCTCTACCGTGGTCACGGGCGGTGGTCCTATGCGATGGGTTGGCCCCACGGGGCTTGGCCCCCATATCCCTCCACCATAAATTTTGCGTTAATACAAATATAAATAAAGTGTTATATATTGTAAGAACTTTGTGTGCGTATAGTGGTGAGATGTTACACTTGTGTGGGGGAAGGTCGCAGGGTTGAGCTTGACCTTCACCCATCCACCATATAAAAATTTTGATCAAACATATATTACAATTCGAGCTTTAGAGGGGCACGTGGTGGCCTCCGGGCTAGCCACATGTCAACACATCATTTGTACGACCCAAACCAATCGAATTGAAACAAATCACCAACCAATCCTGAAATGAAACTTGTTAGCTGATCACTATTACACCTGGGGGGAATATTCCTTGGAATATTCTTTTTGCTGACTAGGTTGTACGGATTCCTAGGCAGCATCCCTCTCACCAAAATTTTAATTTTTGTGCAATCAAACAGATCACTCTAACTTTCTCATACAGACTTCGTTTTGAGCGAACGAATTGCACCAGAATCAGGAATACGATAACTATCTGGTCATTCAGGTTCCGAGAGATTCTGAGCACTTCCATTTTTTAGAAAAATTTTGCCCCTCGTTCAATTTATGATCAAAACCAGCCTCATCCACCAATTTGGGCTTGAACAAAAACACTTGCTCATGCAAATGGTGGTGCAGTCGCCCCAAATACTTGAGGAGTACATATGGGTTTTTTGGAGAGATACCCAACATTATATCCATCTTTTTTAATTCTGTGGTGTACTCCTACATGCTTTGACCTGAATTTTTCTTGAAGTAATGCCATTGGATCCACTGGTCCTCCACATACCCAATGGGATAAAATTGTGAATTAATGAGGATTTTGAAAGCCTCCCACTTAGTCACTAGAGTTTCTCCCTCCAACCTTAAGGTTTCCTTGTGGCCCTCCCACCAAGTCATTGCACAACCCTCAGTCATGTAAATGAGATCTTGTTCCCTTCCTCAATCTGATGGATACTGAAATAAACTTCCAGTTGCTGCAACCAGTTGTTTAGCTTCAGAGCATCAATCTCATAGTAGTATGGATTAATATCAAAATTTTCTTCCACTTTAAATAGGGATTGATTCATGACACTTAAACTGGGTTGATCTTTTCCAGGTTCTTTCTTCAGTTGGTTCTATGTGTCTTCCCGATCTCTCGATCCCCCTTCTGATTTTTCCTTTACATTCGAACCCCCATCTTCTCCAAATATCCCCAAATTATTTCTTAGGTTCAGCATGAGGAGGTTTACATTGCAGCTTATATCTGCGAATTTTTGTTCAAGCCATGAAAACCTCACCTCTCCAGGATCACGAGGTTCGTTTACAGATTTGTCAGCCATGATTAGGGTTTTATGATTTTCAACCCCACCGACCTAGATCCCCTGCAAATATCCAAAACTACCCAAAGAAACCTACTCTGATACCAAATGATCCGTAAACTGCAGTGGATATTCCACTAGATAGTTTGCCACAATAGATATGATAATATTATATTAAAAATATGAGATTCTACAATATTAAAGTTTTATTAAACTTTAAGGCCTGTAGATTCAACTGTAATTAGTGCATTCATGCAAATATAAATTATGCAGAAAAGTATAAAATGAAAAAATGAGCTCACACACACATAAGAAAAAATATATGCTCTTTCGGAAACCTTTTCGAGAGAAAACCCAGCTAGAAGGTGAGTCTGCTTATCTCTCTTTCTCAGTCTAGAAATATGGTTGCATATATAAAGAAGTAATTCTTGTGGCCAGTGGGATGCTATAGTGCGTGAATCCTCTCTATGTGCTCTACCTTCTATCTCTCCTAGCTATCTGTGCTCAATTATGGAACAAAATGCTCTCGAAAGAATAGAATGTCTCTTCCTCCTAGTGTATGAATTATAACACAACCCGATAGCCTACTAGTGGTTAATTTTGAATACATCAACTCTTAACTATAATTACAAAATAGACTCTTCTAGAGTCTTTTACATCACAAACACGTGGCTAGCCCCTTTTCCATGAATAATGGGGGTTAACGTGACATCCTCCTGAATTATAGGTGTTAAAGCAGGAAGTTCAACTTATAAGTGGCATAAATTTTGCATACGGACTCCGATTGACGCGCTTCTTACTGCCTCAAAACACTCCTGGAAGGTTTCAGACCCTGTTTGGCCAAACTTGGTCCTGCCAGTAAAAACCGTCCTGTGAGTTTATTCCTCCACTTTTTTCACTCCAAATGAATCGAGATGGATGAAAAACAATATAATGATCCAATTTTTATCATTCACTATGAGATCCAAGTGCACAAGTTAAGAAATTGAATCACTAGGAGTAGACCATTGCAAGCATTATTTTTCAATCAATATTCATTCTCTATCTTAGCCATATCCAACTTGTATCAATTACTCTACATATAAATCTTTTTCCTAGGTTATGAACCTCTATGTCAATCCTTCAACAAACATTAGATAATAAACAATAGCATTCATAAACAATCTTCTATCAGAAACACATTGATTTATGCATACATTGTCAAAACAACACATTGATCTCTATATGCATTGTCTTGCATACACTATCAAATAAACCTCTATCTTCAGCTCAACCTATAATATCCCTCAAGAGTAAACATCAGGGTTAATTTTTAAAACTATATTTCATCAATGACAATAAATTAGATGCAAACCCCTAATTACAATGATTACAAGCAAATTGAACAAATCCTCTATTCAACCATAACAAGCAAGTAGATCAATAAAAAAATATTATTCTTGGAAAGAACATAAGAAGGATAAAGATAAATAGTAGCAAATAAATTATTCCCTAATAATTCTCCAAATCCATTATTTTATATCCCTTGTTCCCTAGTGCACACGTGTTCTAGAACAAGTCACACAAAATTCATCAAAAGCACACACAATTGATCAAATATGTTATCCTTCCATAGCCACTTTTTCATTCCAATACCACAAGAAAATCCATATGATTTGTTGATGGTAATATTTAATGAGATCAAATAGACATTACTCAAACTTCCACACAAGAATACCTTGGGAAATTCCATGGTTTTACCAAAGGTTTTTTATTTTTCTAGACTTAGAGACAATAATCTGCCCTCTCCTTTAGAGAAACACATGAAACCTATGTTTCCCTAGGCTATAATTCTCCCTCTACACTGGAAACTTATGTTACCATGTATTCCAAGCCTAAGACTTAGTCAAACTCCACTCAAACTGGTTTCAACTTTCCGACATGTCTTCTTCAACACTTGTAGGACCTGTTCAAGCCTTGACAAATCTCTGTGACACCTCAACAACCTCTTCAATATTTGTAATAATGAATAAACCTTCTGCAATCAGTCACTTGCGTTATCTCGATTTTTTTTCTTTTTCAAGCATTTGCAAACTTTGTCCATCTTCTTGCAATTTTTCTAGACGTTATGAAACCTTTTACAACTCCTATACAATCATCAAGACTCCTGCAACTGCTTTGTAATCATTAAGAGATATCATCCATCGATGACCTAGATAGGCACATCAATTTTCCATACTTCAATAGTGTCATAGTGTGAGAATACATATTGTGACAAGAGGGTCATTGTGTGACATAATGTGACAAGATGACAAACCAAGTTGACTTCCAAGTTGACATCAAGGCCAACACATTATCCATAATTCCAACAAAGAAACTAGCCCAGTGTCTTGATTATTATTTTCATTGTTCATAAGTCGTGTGAAAAGGTTACAACCAAGAATATGCCATGTAATACATGATGAGAAGACATTTCAGTGAAAAAATACATTTTTCAAATAGGATTTGTGTTGGTGAAGTGAGTAAGCTATAAGTCCCTCATTTATAGATTAATATCAAACCATATCTTGATTCAATACTAATTGAATGTTTATTTTATGGGTAGAGGTTAGCTATCACTCATAACTAAAAAAATACAATAATTTACAATTGTTTTGTTAATTTCTTTTATTTGAATATAATACATCGATTATTGTGATTATTTATTAGAAGGGGGTATAGTGATAATTTTGGAGGGAATGTCCAATATAAATATTAATATTATTGATGTAGTGTTCTAACATATCGTTTTAGTGACGTTAACTTTGGTAGCTAAAACTTATTTCTAAGTTTACCATCCAAAAGGACAAGTTCTCCTTTTATAAGGTTGAACTATTTATAATATTTCAAATTTATAAAAAAAATGGCATGATATCATAAACATTGAAAAATATTTTAAAAAAAGAGAGCATATTGATAAAGTTGTAAGGAAGAAATCAAGTAAAAAAAATGGTGTCATATCATAAGAATTGAAAAATATTTTAAAAAAAGAGAGAGCATATTAATCAAGTTGTGAGGAAGAAATCAATTAATAGGTAAAATTACAACTAGGGGTAGTATCTACTTTCATGTATAATACTTTCGTTAAATGTTATTACAAAGCACATGACCCACTGGAGGTAGCATCGAAAATGACCATAAGGAATACAAACTTTCTTGTAAATTCTATATAAGTTGAAATTTCTATTGGGTCTTCGAGTAAGACTGTAAACTATACATGAATGGCTAAGAAATCATCTTCCTTAGAAGCAAGGAAATATGTTAACCACTTAGGACCTAGACACATTTCACAAGAGTAAAAAATTTCCCCCTCATGGATCACTAGTGAATTATTTTAAGTAGCCTGATAAACCAACCTACATTCAATAAATAATGGTCAACAATAATTTCCCTCACTCTTAATAAACAAATAATTTATAATAACGCTTACCAATTAGGTGTAGACTAGTTGGTTTACATGGGATTTAATCCCTACTAGGTCACATGTTCAAACCTCCTGGGGAGGGGTTGAAAATGGAAGCCACCTTGGGGGAATTAATGGGCCACACTAGCCCTTAACATAGTTAGATTTCGAAACAATAGCCTTCACACCATCATCATCACCATCTGGCCAGTAGGCTTATAATTCCATTTAATATTATAAATATGAAATTTTTTTCTTAAAATATTTTAATATTCTTATTCATTTAATATATTTTTTAAATAATAAAACTTATTTTTCTAATTTTTTTTTAATTAAAATTTATATTAAAATTAAATAATCATTTATATAATAATACTTAACTTTTCTAACCACAATTAATGTAAAATTAACACTAACATTAGTTCACCTTGGTATATAACCTGAGCTCAGATGTTAAAACAATGCCTCCAACTATAAAATAATCACTGAGTATGCAGTTGCAAAAATATTATGGCATGGCGAAATGCAATTTGTCGTGAGAATTACCACAATAGCATGGTGAAATGCAATTTGTCGTGAGAAGGTTAAAACTATATATATGTCGAGCATCTAGGGGAGATATGTCTAATGTTGTGCAGGGAATAGTAATTGTTATAGTACAGGTCTCACCAACCCACCAGAAATTGAGATATGTGCAACCAATAATTAACAAAAAAAAATAACTTTAAGTCCAAATATCTTTTAAATTATGTCTAAAATTTCCCAAAACATTGACTGGACCCACAACTGTCCATAAATAGTTTGTTAAGGATTAAGAGTACAAATCATATTGTCTCAACTAGAAAACTCATAAAACCATTAATCCTTCCAAAATGGTTTATTCTAGAAGTACAAAGTAGCAGTCACTTCAACCCCACTGATTAGAACTAATGTTGTATATCTCAACTGCATATCCATACCTACACATAATAAAAGTTAATGTATGTCAGCCATAACTGATGTGTTATTCAACATTTAAACCTATTGTGTTGTATAAATGACACCCACCCAATAACAACATTTAAACCCATTGTGTACAATAAATTACACCCACCCAATAATTTCAATAAATGAAATTCAACCTATTCTATTTCCCATTAAAACATATCAAAGCGCATGGATTAAAAAAAAATTCCCAACCATTGGATCACATCAAATTCAATCCTGATCACACATGTAAAATGAAGACACTGCAATCCATGCCCGTCATTGTCACCAATTAAATTCAACTGCAAAAAACTATAAAATAAGTTCAACCACTGTTGAAGTTGCATGCTTCACATTCAAACTATTCACCGGCCCTGGAGACAAACCAGCATAGAACACACCCCAAAACATTTCATAGTATATTCAGGTTAGTTTTTTCAATTACAACACAAATTTCTTACAGTTTTATTTTAATTTCTGAGTCTTTATTTAAGTTTTCTTACACTTTTATTTTCATTTATGAGTCTTTATTTCAATTTTTTTACAGTTTAATTTTCATGAAATCATATATTTTTTCTATTTTCCTATGTTCTGAATCATTTTCAAGTTGACTAGAAAATACAACACAACCATAATGCAGAGTATTTTCTAGTATGGCAAGCTACACATGAAAAAGAACAGAAATCGTTTATAGTTGAACACCAATTCATCTCAAGTTCTAGACATTCATCCCAAGTTCTAGACATTCATCCCAAAGCCAAAACAATGTTATAACAACTAGTTCCTCTCATTCAAAATTAATCGGAAAATGAACCAGCTCCTAGCTACAATTTAAGAACAGCTAGATAACCAACTGAATTAACAAGGAGAATCCACACAATTATTTAAAAAGGTTGTCTATGCTTCATTATCTACATGATAGAAGAGAATATATGCATATGATTTGTGTTGATTAAGAAATTATTTGTTAAAGTTATGAACAAAGTAGGGCCCTTGAATTATATGCACATTCACAACTCTGTCTATGACTGGGTTTCCAGTATTAATGTATTGTGGCCCCAATATGCTCATACTACAGTTCTCCTACTACATTGGATTATTTTTTCCATATTAAAACCTCCTATGGGCCAAGTATTATTCCATTTGTCTCTTTTCTCATTAACATATTCAAACCACTTTTCAGTTCATTTTATGTAGTTCATTAACACCTTTAGCTTAATGGTTTATACAGTTGGGAGGTAGAGGATGATTCCATTATGACTCTTCGATTGTTATGTGCTAGAGTCCTTATCATGAGATCCCCATTATTCATACGAATCATAAAACCGATACAAATAACTGAAAACTCTTTCATCAATGTATTCTCTCCTTTGATTTGAGTTGAGGAGATGAAAGTTATCAATATTTCTAGGCAGTGCACTTTATAACTAGGTCCAAGAACAGCTAAGGCTACCCTCAGCAACCAAACAAATTGCAAAATTACTGTGTCTTCCCAAATATTTTTGGCTACCATCTATCATAAAGCATGTATAATTTATTGTACAATAAGTTTGTCATTGTGATGTTATTCAAAAACATCAGGAACTCAATTCTATGTAAGTTTGAACATATACAACAACATAATTAACAAAATGTATAGCAAAATTAACTAGATTACAACAAAAACTTATTTATATAGGCAGTGCACTTTATAAATAGGTCTGAGAACAAAGCTAAGGCTACCCTCAATAGCCAAACAACTTGCAAAATTACCATGTCTTCCCAATCCAAACTTAGGATGTTTGTGAGTGTCTCCAACATTGTAAGACTTTATAATCATTGTATATCAAACCCATATACATAGTGTACAACTATATGTGCACTATAAACTTTGTTAGCAGTATCATCTAGAAGATCCTTGTCATAAACTATTACTCCTGCAAGCTCTATAATCCCTTGAAGACAAGTCAAGAAAGACCTGCTGAAAGAACTCTCTCATTGAAAACTATTGCGTCTAGATTTATTCTGTATCCAGATTGACCCAAATATGAGTAGCCTTGTTTAATAGGGAAAATGGCCATTCTGAGGTAATTTTTTTTAGTCAACTCTTTAAGGAATCCCTTATATAGACCAAAGGAGGAAACAATACTAGATTTTATAAAGAATATACATTGTACTATTTTCGTGGGTAAGTTCTGTAAATATTGTCCCCCCCTCCCTAGTCCTATTGTTGTTATACTAAAGGATTGGTACTCCATCCAATCATCGTAGGTTTTTGGTAGTACTAGAAGGGTCTAATAGCAGTCCATCACCCTTTGTAAAAGTGGATAAATTTAGAACCAGAGTGATGACCTATGCAATATATTAAATTGGGAACTGAAAATAGCCTTGTTCAGGTAGGTAAATTCACTACTAAAAGGTGGCCTTACCAACAACCCAAGTGATGGGAAATTAAAGGGCAAAGCGATGGTATTTCCCATTCAACCATACCATGCCTTTCTATTGGGGAAATTCACTCTCCAACATTGTAAGATTTTACAGTCATTATATTTTATGTGTAAAAACAAGTTATTAAAACAATCATTGTATTTTAAGTGTAAAAACAAGTTATCAAAATAGTTGTTGTATTTTAAGTGTAAAATCAAGTTATCAAAACAGTCAATGTATTTTAATTGTAAAAACAAGTTATCAAAACAATAACACTGATATATTTGAAGACATACAACTATTTCCATCTGTAGATTTGTTTTTTTAAGGATATTGTTAAAAAACCATATGTATGAAAATCTCTTGAGTTGCTACTAACATACATGTTGATAATTCATGTAATAAAGCAAAGATATGTTTGTCTTGAATGAAAGAAAAAATTTCAATTATTATTAACTAAATTCATCAAATGATTTTGCAAGTAGTTGCATCTATATAAATAGTTAGTTATGTAGCTCATACAAGGAGAAGTGGTAGAAGAGTGATCAGGGGTGCCCAGTTGTGATGCACTTCATCAGATGAGGAAATGACGACTGATGTGAATGTCAACAATTCTCTAAGCATTGTTGTTGAGGATAACCATGTAGTTGAAGCTGATGTTGTCACACCATCACTCATAGAGCCACCGTCAACCACAGTTTAAGGGTCAGTTCAACTAAAAATATCAGCGCTATAAGAGATTGGAAAAAAGAAGAAATGTTAGTTGCAATTGACGACATAGAGTTTAATGGATATTCAGTTCAGGAATCTGCAAAGAAACATGGTATTCCTCCCTCATCAATACATTATTGGATAAATGGGCTCACTCGTACCAAACCTAGAGGGTCTTTTACAGTTATGACTGAAAAGGAGGAGGCCGAGGTGATTAAGTGGTGTAAATAAATGGTCCAATTGGGACATGGGCTAGAGTTGATACAAATTAAATCCACAGTTCCTCAAATCTATCAAGGGAGGCCAAAACCATTCAAAGATGGGTTTCCTGGTAAATCATGGTGGGTTTGGTTTAAAATAAGGCATCCAGACTTTGTATTGCGTACAGTTGAGGGCCTTGATAGAGACAGAGCATTAAATTTGCACCCTGCAATTTTATGTGAGTTATATGACACTATTTCTAGTGCATACGATAAACATTTTTATGGTGCAGGCCATATATGGATTATGGAATTATGATGAAACAGATTTACAGGTGGGAAGGAATTGTGGCATGTGGGTAATTGCCAGGAGAGGGAGCCGAAACGTGCCAGATCTTTTTCCTAAGAGCAGGGAGTGGATAACTATTTTATGTTGTGTCAATGCAATTAGTGCTTCAATCCCAGGATTTTATCTATTCAAAGGTAAAAATCAGTTGAAAAACTATGTAAAAAACTGTGAACCAGGTGCATGCATGGTTGCATATCCCCATGCATGGATGACTAAAGATTTTTTTTTTAATTTCCTTTGCCACTTTGCTGCATCTGTGCCAGGTGGAGTCTCACCTAATAACATACACCTATTGATATTAAATGGCCATGGAAGCCACATGGTTATACAAACAATTGAGGAAAAAAACAATTTGGGCATTGACCTTTTAACATTGTTTGCTCATACCACTTATAGATTGCAACCCCTTGGTGTTAGTGTGTTTGGCCCTTTCAAGAACTATTTTAGGTTAGAGTGTGTTGCATAGATGACAAAGAATCCAAGGGTTGAAGTGAAAAGGTTTGAGCTAGCAGAGCTTGCAAGTAAAGCTTTTAAAAGGGATCTGACACCATCAAATATCAAGGCTGGCTTTAGGAGGACATGAATTTGACCATTGAATTATGATGCTCTTATGCATGATACTAGTTGTAGCCAAGTGTTTCATGTGGATGGTTAGGAAGAAAGGCATGTCCAAACAAATGTTGAAGTGCAATAAGAAGTAGATGAACATGCTGATGTGGTTGCAAATAGTAATATAATTTCCCTCTATCAAGACAGTTATATGATGATGATGATGAGCAAGTATGTGAAACAAAGTATATTCATGAAAAAATTGATAGAAACATGGAGGTTGTTCTACCAACTCAAGCATATGGATCCGTTGTTGTTAATATTGTTAATGACATTGTTGAACATGCAGTTGACAATGAAAATGTAGTTGAAAATGAAATTGTTGATTTTCTTAATGCAAATGTAGTTGAAAATGAAATTGTTGATATTGTTAATGACATTGAAAATGACCAATTAACATTTCCAAGACAAGTAAATCCACCATCATTGCTGGCATAAGCCATGATTAATTTGAACCAACAGTGTCTCAAGAACCAATGAACAAAGCATGAACATGCCTTCACAATCCGCTGAATTGAACAGTGAAATTGTTCATTTTTTTGTGGAAAATAGATCAATGGAATAATATTAAGCACATAATGAGGCATCAGATAAAGATTACAATATATTTCAATCAATTGTCATGGATATTGAAAGGCAAGTTCCAAGCAATGACATGCAGGTGCGAGGTGGGAGGGTGGTGGTGGAAAAGTTACTTGGGCGGTTCTTAAAGCTACCACTAGAAAAAGTGTCAATAAAAAATAAGAAAGGAACACCTGGTAGTATTCGTTTGGACCAAAGTTCACATTTACTCACCTTAGAATATGGGGGGGAGTGGAGAAGTTACTTGTGCGGTTCCTAAAGCTACCACTAGAAAAAGCGTCAATGAAAAAGAAGCAAGGAACACCTGATAGTCTTCGTTTGAGTCGAAGTTCATAGTTACTCACCTCAGAAGACTATATAAAACTCGTAGTTGAGTTTGAAAAAAAAAAATTTGAAATTCATGAATTAAAACATAAAAAAAAAAGATCTAGCCAAGGAGAAGAAGGCAGCAAGGACTATTGCAGCACAACGTCAAGTAGATGAAAGGCTTAACAGAGAGAGATAAAGGCAAGAGAAGGAGATCGAATTGCAAGACAGAAAAAGGAAGCAAGAAAGACTAAACAAATGCTTGAAAAAGAACAAGGGATGACTGATATGGTTGACATAAATGCAAGCACAGTTGATGAAACCAGGGAAATGTCCAACACATTAGACAATATTGTAAATAATACACCATTATTCCAAGACCTCATAAACATTCAAGTGCCTTATTATCAAAATGGGGGTTTACCCAATTGCCTTATTCCTACCACAAGAGGTGGGAATTCAATGTATGCTCATCACACACCTCCACTTAACGTAAATGTGAGGTATGAGTACTCAAATCCTCCATGGTTGGAAGGGACAAATTGGTCTCAATTATATGGCAGCAATCAACCACAACCTAATCAACTCTTCTTAAGAATGCCAACCTACTTGGCTCAATCAGGAAACTCGGCATTTGGCACTGAAGATTCTCAAGGCCATAAAGAATAGGGGTGTTATATGTTTTTGGTTGTAACCACATTATGATGTGGATTTTGGATGGACTGTCTATTTTTCTTGTCACATGAAGGTTGATTTATTCCATACTGTATGCAGCATTGTAACCCAAATCGATCTTAGAAGGAACATCTATAGTCTATTATAATGGAACATTCTGACAGAATGACGTGAGAATGACGCATTAGGGGAATTTTGAGGTCTAAAATGGGCCTCCTAAGGAAATTATAAAATAATAATGGAAATAATAAAATAATATTAGATTACATCATCAAATCTTAGAGGGAAAAATGAAAAGTAAAAATAAATAAAATAATAAAACTACTTTTTCAACCTGTATTTTCAACTTATCTCCCTAAATGTTTACTCAAATTTCAAGTGGGAGTACAAGTTGGATGCAAAATTTAATTCCTCATCCAAGGAGTACTCATGTTGCATACTTTTGATGAACCTTGCTATATGAAAAATGAGAAATATATGAAAAACATGATTGTATGGACCCTGCTACACAAAAAATGAGAAATACATGAAAAAACGTGATTACAATCACATTTTTCATGTATTTCCCATTTTTCATGTAGCAGGGTTCATCGAAAGTATGCAACATGGGTAATCCTTGGATGAAGAATTAAACAATGAGTACTTTCGCTCGAAATTTGAGTAAAAAATTAGTGAGATAAGTAAAAAATAAAGGTGGAAAAAGTAGTTTTATTATTTTATTATTTTTTATTATTTTTACTTTTTTACTCAAAAAATGGTGAATCATCCCCCATGGATGACATCATCATCTTAAATCCCATTGGTTCTTATAAAGTTTATTTTGTTTGTACATTTTTCTTAGGAGGCCCATTTTAGACCTCAAAATTCCCCTAATGGGTTAGTTATGTTAATTTTTTGATACTGTAAACTGTTAGTTCTGTTAGTTTATGAAGATTTTCCAAACTTCTATTTGTTTGGACATTTTTTATCTTAATAGATCCAAGATTTTCTCTACTACACTAAGTATAATTCAAATGTTTTCATCATACTTTGCAAACCGTATCTCACATATCTATCCACACACAACATGCAGCAAAGCATACCTCTTTATACAAACTTCATTCATATGAATATTAGCATCTATCTTAGAAGTAACATGTATATTCTATTAGAATGTTGTTAATACTATTAGTGATTTGATACTGTATGCTATTAGTTTTCCTGAACACATAAACTCAGTTAATACAAATCACAATATCATCATCTCTACAACACAACTCTCAGAATCAATCATCCATCTCGAGTCTCGGTACAACATCCAACAGTCAATACAACAACCAACAGTCAAGACAACATTCACTCACACGAAAAACAAATATGCTCACAACAACTCTCCCGCTCAACCATATGCAACATGACAACACTTTACACAAAACTCACTCAAGATTACAAAGCTTGAAAATTGCATGCAAACAAATGATGATAACACGTGAATAGTTGAATATAGATTGTTGTAAATAGAACAACAATCATTCCTGAATGTAAAGTACCAAACTGTGATGGCCCTGCAATTGCAATTATGTCTTCTTACTTGAGACACACATGGAGTCAATTCCTATTGAGGTTCCCTCTATAGAAGTTTCTTCAGTTTCATACGGATATTACTGCAACCAAGTCTGGTATTTTTCATCCTGCACACTCCTTTAATGTATTCTCCAATATGTCTACCACTGAAGAGAGGTATGAGTAGTTCAAGAAAGAGAATAAACCACTCCCTTTTCCAAATGGAATACCTACTCAAAATTTAAATAGTGGTAGAATATGAATGAAACCAATTTAGAGTGGCTACCTTACAACCTATGTAAACAAAGATAAGAAGGACATGGAACTACATGATTATGATACTTCTATTCTTAAAGTTGACTTAAAGCAATTTCATGCCTTGGATAAGCTTGAATTCCATAAACAAAGTGGCAAATGTAATATATAGTGATTACAACAATGGCATTGTAGAGGTTTGAAAGCTTCAGATAAAGAGTCAACCAGTTGTTTAAATATTTGTGACTTGAAAAAGTTATCAATAAAGCTAAGGTAAATAGAATCCATGAGTTGGAGAATGATATTTTACATTTAGCAACAAAGCCCAAAAAAGCTAAAATGGTGGTTGCACTACTCAACGCTGATGACAATAAGATCAAGGAATTATAGGTTGAGTTGGTAATTAAAGATGTCATTATTGTGTAAAGCATTGCAAAGACCACGAGTTTGATGTTGCCATTGCAAAAAGAGATGCTTTAGCTTCAAAAAAATAAATCTCAAGCCAATAATTATTGTAGAAAATATGAGAAAGGTAAATTATATTTGCATCTTAGGGATCATGATTTATGAAGGTAACAACTAAAATTGTATCTGAAGCAGAAACACTTCCATGTGATTGTAATGCCTTAAAATTTTATTAGAAAAGCAATAAAGAAAGTTACTTGAACAAGTAAAAGATAACACTAAAAAAATATATGGTGCAAGGAGTAAGTTGCAGATAAAACCACAGAAGCCGATGGCCCAAGTACATCACTTGATGTGAAAAAATTGCTTGTATATATTTTGCATGATGAAGCACAACATAAAGAAAAAGAACTAAAGAATGCATAGGATTTACAGAAGACCAATTGCACATTGGATAAAGCATGTAATCTTCCTATAGCCAGTTTCATCCTATTTGGGATGAAATCATTGATCACATGGTCCTGTTTAGAGATTAGTCATTTTCATAACCTTGTCAAATTAGTAAACCCTCATATTCTACTAAAGATTCAAATCAGGGCTTAATACTAGAATCAATCACTCCTCAAATCAGGGTTTAATACAAGAATCAATCATCCCTCTAGAGTCTCAATACAACAAGCAATAGGAAACAATCTACAACTCTTAGAATTTGTTGAAAGAGGAGCAAAAAAACTAATTACATTCAAACCCTTTTATACAACATATTATTCAAACACTTTACCATTCAAACCTTTTACATAACATATTACATATTTCTCAATACAACAACCAACAGTGTACAACTCTCAGAATGTGTTGAAGAGGAGCGAAAAAACTAATTACATTCAAACATTTAACACAACATATTACATATTACATTATTCAGCATAGCAGAACACCATTATCACTTTCAAACCCATAAAACAGAGCTAACCAGAGCTAAATATCTCAACAAGAAATTCCATTGTTAAAAAACACAACTGCAACCAGAGAGCCAATTATTCCAACACAGAATTTAAGTGTTAAAAAACACAATTTAAGTGTTAAAAAACACTGAAGCCGGCTGGTAGGAATAGAATTCCTACCGGGGAGGTGCAGAACCCAGCTGGAGAGCCGCAAACGTCAGTGGCCCTAAACCTCGCCAGACCTGCAACAAACACAAATTAGCAAAAACCCACCACAAAAATACAAAAAAATGCAAAAAAAAACACAAAGTAATTGCACAATTCCCTGAATGGACCTCGAAACCTCCATGTCGACCACTGAACCAGCTCGAAACTCCCACTGGGTCTTTCGAAAACAACATTCAAGCCGCTTATTTAAGAACCCCTGCAACCCTGAACCGTTTAAGAACTTCTGCAAACAAAAACATCAGACGAACAGTCTCACAATGCCACGCAACCAAGAACAGTTGAAGGCTACAAGCAAACTGCATAACCAAACAAACATGATAAAAAGGCCGAACAACCAAGAACAGTTCCAGATCGCAAGCAAATTGCACAACCAAACGAACAGGTTCACATAGGCGAACCAGGTGAACAAGTATTGGCCCCTCACAAACCAGCTACCGACGAAACTCACTTCCCACACACCGCACCTTGACAAGAATGCACAAGAATACAAACCCATGGCACTAAACACTGCGTAGTAAACCCTAAATGATAATTAAACTGTACAATTTAATAACCCCACCAACCACGACAAGTGCCTCCATCCAATCAACATGTGTCGTATTAAGTTCCTAAATCTGACCGCGTGGATTGCCTACGTGGAATGGAGAGCGCCCAAGTAATGGCGTCACTCCCCTATAATCCGCGCTCTTTTAAAGTCCTTGTTCGCTAATGTCCTTTAAGTTAATCGAGGTTCCACATCTTCGATGTTTTGGGAGTTGTGCAAAAGTATTTATAAGTTAAATTCCCGAACAAATTGACAGTGGTGTTTGATGATTTCGAAACTGGTTGATAAATAAATAAATGGACTTGTTTTGATGGTTTTGAAAGTATCACGTAAGGAAGATAAATTGAGAAGAGGGCTTTCTTATTTTGAAAGTGACACGTAAAGTAAAACCGTTGGATGTTGAAACAATCGGCTGGTAATTGTAAACCATGGTCTACCCACAGAAACTTCAACCCTGACGAAACCATGGTTTACCCAAGCACCCAGTTTCGAGGAGCAAAACTTGAAACCATGGTCTACCCACAGAAACTTCAACCCCGACGAAACCGTGGTTTACCCAAGCCCCCAATTCCGAGGAGCAAAACCACTTACGCTATGGACACACTGCTTCTTCCTCTCTATACATGTCCGGATTGTACATATGCAATTCTGTTAAAGAGTCAGCATTTATCATATCATGTCCTTCGTTCCCACCATTGTTATTTCATTCCACTCCCAACGAATGCGCAGCTATTTAAGTACCAAAAATGCGCAGCATCGGGTGGCACTGAGCAGTACTTCTAAATTTTAGTTCTGTTGGGCCTTAAAAGGACTCTCTGCAATTGTAAATTCTTTTGATAAAACAGATATGTTGATATTTCTTCAAATACATGCGCATATTGTCCAGTGCATAAATCTTGATTACCACACATGAATTCTCTGTGTCGAGTGTAAATTTTATAGTTGTACACAGTAAATTTATGCAACACCCTGTTATCGTTATATTTGTAAAAGCTATTAATGAAGTTTAATTTAATTATTTTAAATTTTGATTTTTCGTTTCATATTTTTCAATCTTATCCCAAAGTTGTGATCGTAAAATAGATATTGATAAAATATCAATTGAGTTCAGTTTTATTATTTTAGTTAATTACCTTAAGCTTTGTTTAGTAAAGTTATGCAAAAGTTGTTCTGGAGTTTAATTTAATTATTATAATTAGTTAAGTAATTTTATCCAGGCATCATAACACAAGTATGTGATCAAAGGTGTGCCTTTTTTGGTCAATGAAACGTTGGAATACGCTAAATTGAAAAACTTTGTGTAAAAGTTGGAATATGTTAAAATTCTAATAGGTTAGAATTTTCTAAGTTTGTTATTCTAAGTTTTATCCAAAAGTTGGAATATGTTAAAATTTTAATATGATAGATTTGTAAGTTTGTATATGATAAAATTTTAATATGTTAGACTTGTAAGTTGGAATATGTTAAAATTTTAATATTTTAGATTTTAGATTTGTAAGGATTAAAATTTTAATAGGTTAGAATTGTAAGTGGGAATAGGATAGAATTGTAATTGAATAGGATAGAATTGTAATTTTACTTATATAATTCTGTTGATATTTATATTTATTTTTGAGTAGATAGATATAATTCATATATTTATTTTGGAATATGGTTTTTAGGTGTTGAATTTAATTATTAATATCTATAAATAAATGGTGAGGTAAATGGTAGGGATTTAACTATTTTAGAATATTGGCACAACTATAAGGAAAAACACATACATAAAAAAAAAATTTAACTTCACATTTTTACTCTTACCAAGCCTATTGTAGTTTCTAATCCTAACTTATATCATTTGGATTATAACTTTATGTTTATTCAAATATTGCAAATGCTATATAAATAAAAGGGGTCAACCATACCCTTAGATTATTTACATGATTCTAACCTTAGGTCATGATTCTAATACTCATTTGCAATTAACATTGCTACACAGGAAAATGATAGTTCAAACCCATACTTGGTCAGTACATACACATTATTTATAAAATTATTCCATACTTACATCTGGAATTGTCTTTTCGTTGCTATGTATGCAAAACTTGGGTTATTTGATTATCGAAGTATTTATGATATGTTTTAATTAAGTCTGTGCACCCGCATAATGTTTGGTATTCCAAATTACGTTTGTGATTAATGCAATCAATAGTGATCTATCTCGATTATCGTAAGTTGTTTGGCCGTTTGGCATAACCACGGGCTGGTAATTGTCACACACTTGATCTCCATTGAAGAATTACATCTGTTGATTTGATAGCCCTGCATCCGACGGTTCAGGTTATGGCAAGGATGGTTAGGGTAACCACCCACCCCATCCCTTGCCTCTCAGCTCATTTCTTCCTCGATTGCATGCTGTCGGATTCGGTTCTACCCCCTGGTCATGCTTGTCGATGGTTGTCAGAGTATTCTAACCACAACAACACGTTCTTTGCTCCTAGCGATGGTATTTTCAGTAACCCTGCTCACATTAGGGGAATTTTGAGGTCTAAAATGGGCCTCCTAAGGAAATTATAAAATAATAGTGGAAAAAATCAAATAAGATTTGATGACATCAAATTTTAGAGGGAAAAATGGAAAAACTACTTTTTCAACTCATATTTTCAACTTATCTCCCAAAGTTTTTACTCACATTTCGAGCAGGAGTACTCGTTGGATGCGAAATTTAATTCCCCATCCAAGGAGTACCCATGTTGCATACTCTCGATGGGTCCTACTACACGAAAAATGAGAAATACATAAAAAACGTGATTACTATCACGTTTTTTATGTATTTCTCATTTTTCGTGTAGTAGAGTTCATCGAAAGTATGCAACATGGGTACTCCTTGGATGAGGAATTAAATTTCGCATCCAACGAGTATTCCCGCTCGAAATTTGAGTAAAAATTTTGGGAGATAAGTTGAAAAAGTAGTTTTATTATTTTATTATTTTTTAATATTTTTACCCTTTTATTTAAAAAATGGTGAATCATCCCCCATGGGTGACATCATCATCTTGAATCCTATTGGTTGTTATAAAGTTTATTTTTGTTGTACATTTTTCTTAGGAGGCCCATTTTAGACCTCAAAATTCCCCTAATGATACGCAGATTAGAGGTAATATCCTGTCGATTTGGTCAGGTTCTTCATTCGGTTTTCCATACCTTCAGTACTTCTATCCAAGTGTAGATGTAGACCTCGCTCATAACTCAATGTTCCAGTTCATTTGTTAATAGGTGATAAACCTTTATGTTTATGATTTCTATTTACTGTGGAGTTCCACCGAAGTTGTAATGGATGACCCTGACAGGGTTTTTGATATATCTTTTCATTTCTCTTCAGTGATAACCTTTTATGTCATGAGCTATGAAACCCGTCAGAATCATTTTCTTACAGTTGATCGAAGGTGAAAGAGTTCGGCCATGGCAGACTTAACCAGAAACATGTAATAGTTCTCATGGATTTATTCTTCCTCTTCTCGCATTTGGTTACAATGGTTAGTTTAACACTTTGGCAGCGAACTCTCTAGCTTTACTCTTCAGTAAGGGCTTTAACCCATTGTCTTATTTTTATTTGTGTACATGTTCTGTTACGACAGGACCGCAAACATGGGTTGGGTCGACTTAGTTTCTTCTCAATGAGTGCACAGGTAAGCCCCAGTGATCATTGTGAATTTCAGTTTCTTTCTTTTAAATGTAAACTCCACTCCGCTGAGGGTTAATCCCTCTTTGTCACAGGCCTGCAAGCGACCTTAGCTACGCCTGCATGCAGGGTTTTCTGGGTTTTCCAACACTTGTTAAAGATGGCATTTCGAAACGTTTTATGTTCAGACTAGTCCATCTAGTCTTACTTCTAGACCTTAGTATTTATATTTCTTTGTTTAACAAGGACTATTACTCTCAGGCTGTTGGCCTTTATGCGCAGTTCTGAATTTTACTAGAGTCACTGTAATTATTTTGTTCTATATTATCACAGAGCTAGCTTCTTGTTTATACTCGTATTATTGGAAAAGAGTTCTCTTTTAGAAGGGTTAGGATACATATATTTTCTCTGTTCTATATTGTAATTTTTATCTTACTATAATGCATGCAAGGTTCTAATTGAAAACCATCTCTATACCTCCATCTGAGGTTTTTATGTTTTTAATATACGCTTACTTTGGGACTTTTTTTTGTAAATGATGGTCTCTATTACGAAGCTTCAAATTTAATTATTATGTTCTTTTCTTTCTGTACATAGTTCTATTGGCTTACTTCTCTTGTGAGTTAATTTCAGAGTTTAGTTCTTTACTCCACTTAGGTTACTATTTATTTGTTTTTAAATATTGATGTATACGACAGTAACCCTCCGTCAATATGACCAGAGGACTATGACCCCAGCCCTGTCCCCACAGGGCTCGGTGCTAAACCTCTGGGCCTTGACAAACTATCCTCCCAGAGCTATTGCTACCTATTCCTTAGTTCATAAGATTTTTCTTTATCATATACTCTATCTATAATAGGCTAAATACAATAATTTCATGTCTAAAGGAAAATGGGGTCATTCCTCTTACTGGGTTCCTGTCTGTGTTATGTTGTCTGTACATTTTACTTACAACATAATTTAAACTCTAGAAATTCACATTTCTCTTTATGACATGACAAATAGTAATATGTTTTCTTCCAGATATTCACAATTCCAACTCTGTTTGCTAGATAGAGGTTAGAGTTTGTTGTGCTATTCTTTATCAACAAAAAGGCATAATAACAGTCGAGTTATTAAAATAAGCATTAAAATAAACAAATAAAACAAATAAAATACTTATCTCTGTATTTTTATTCTAATTAAGTGATGGTTCTGCCCAACCTTGAGAGAGGCAATCACGTCCTCTGCTCCCCCTGTGCTCCTCACCAAAGCCTTAGGTAGTAGACATAGTCATTAGCAGATAGGCCTCAAAATCTAAGTCTAATCTATGCTTCTCTTGGGTTTTTTGAGCTCCATTGGTTTCCTTACTAGCTCTGGACAAAATCAATGCAACATGTTGCTGTTAAACCCCATCATTCTTTCTGAACAAAACCCCATCCATTACTCAGGATTTTCCATTTATCCTTCTAGGAAGGTAACTGTCAGAACTGCCTCTACCTTTTACTCTCAGTACTTGGAATTATTTACCATTCAGTTAATCCATTTTACTCAGGAAAATTTCTCAATTATTTATAAAAATAAACTCAAGTATTGTTAACGAATAACCTTATTCGTTACATATTTCAAATGTGTCATAAAAAATCTATCAACCATAATTTAAAATAAAAACTGGGTGTTACATCTCCCCCCTTTAACGAAAACATCGTCCTCGGTGTTATTTGATCATTGAGAACAATTCAGGATATGCTTCTTGAATAATAATTTTCATCCTCCCAGGTAGCCTCCTCAGGGCTAAAGTGCTTCCATTGCACTTTAACTTGGGGGATGACTCGTCTCTAGAGCGTTATTTCTCTCCGATCGAGAATACGCTGAGGTTCTACCAGAAACTCATCGTCTGGTTCTACCTGCAGGAAACAATTATTATAATTAGTTTAATAAAAAATCTTACTTATTTACAAATCGTAATGTAATCATGACTTACATGTATAATCTACTAATGTATCACATGTTTAAGGTCATGTATGTATCGCTTCAACAGAGATACATGGAACAAGTCGATAAGCCACCAGCCCTATCCTTTCCAAAATTTCAAATGGTTTGCAATAATAGGGAGCCAATTTGGCACAAGTATTCCACCTCAAAGTACTCTTCTTTGGTTTAATTCTTACATATACATGGTCACCCACCACAAATTCCCGGAAGGTCCTTTTTTGGTCTGCATAGATATTTTGTCTGCCTTGGACCGCTTTTAAATTATGCCTAATCTTCCTTACCTCACGTTCCATTTCCTTCAGCATGTCTGGTACAAGCATCATCTTGGTTTCTGAACTGCTCCAATTTATGGGAGTCCGACATTGTTTTCCGTACAATGCTTCAAATAGACCCATCTTGAGGGATTCTTGATATCCATTATTGTAGGCAAACTCGACCGAATGAAGATATTCTTCCCACTTTGTAGGTTGTTTCATTATGTACATGCGTAACATATCCTCCAAAAATTGATTCACCCTCTCTGTTTGCCCATCCGTTTGAGGATGGTAAGAGGTACTAAACTGAATTTGGGTTCCCAATCTGGTGAATAATGTCTTCCAAAAGGTTGATGTAAATTTTACATCTCGATCTGAGATAACAATTCTTGGAATACCGTGCAGTATACAAATTTATTTCATAAAGATGTCAGCAATCCGTACTTTCTTTCATGTTGATTGGACAGGTATGAAATGGGCTACCTTGCTGAGTCTATCCACCACCACCATGATTGAGTCATTGTGCCTTTTATTTCTTGGTAACTCGGTGATGAAATCAGGTGAAATGACCTCCCATTTGCATTCAGGTACAGGGATAGGCTGAAGCAATCCTGTTGGATGCTGGTGTTCTACCTTGACTTGTTGTCACTCCAAGCACTTGGTCAATTATTCATCAATGTCTTTACGGATTCCCGACTAGAAATAATCTTTCTTGATTGTTGCTAACATCTTTTGATATCTGGGATGTCTTGCATAGGAAATCCTATGATATTCATCTAGAATCATCCCCTTTAAGATCATTTGATTTGGAATACATATCTTCTTTCGGGGTATCAAGAGTTTTTTATCATTAATCTCATAATTCGATTACCTCCCTTGCTTTTCGCCTTCTCTTGATTGCTGCCATAGGAATTGATATTCAGGGTCCTTCCTTGCTGCCTCCATAATCTGTTCCTGGAACTTAGATTCAACTTGGTTAAAATAGAGTTCATAGATGCAATGAAATTTTATGCTTAAAGCATTAGCAACATGGTTCTCCTTACCTTTTACATGTTGAATATAAAAATCAAATTCACTTAAAAATGCATTCCATCTTACTAGGCGAGCATTTAAATCAGATTGTTTAAAATAGCTAATTAAACTGCTATGGTCTGTTCTTAGCACAAACCTTTTTCCCATAAAGTAATGTCTCCATACTCACAAAGCATGCACTACTGCAGTTAATTCTAAATCATAGGCATAATACTTCTACTCATGGTCCTTCAACTTTCTAGACTCGTATGCAATGCCCTTACCTTCTTGGTTCAAAACTGCTCCTACCCCTTCGTTGCAGGCATCAGTGCATACTTCAAATTCCTTACTTGGGTTTGTTTCTTTCAGTACAAGGGTAGTAGTAAGTAGTTCTTTCAATCGTTCAAAACTATTTTGACATTCTTGAGTCTACTTAAAGACTCGTCCCTTCTGCTGCAGAGAGGTAATAGGAAAGGATATTTTAGAGAAATCGTTAATGAACCGCCGGTGATAACCAGCTAAACCCATGAATGAACGTATGTATGCCACATTAATAAGAACTTTCCATTCCATAATTATTTTTATCTTTTCGGGGTCTACATAAATCCCCTCAGTAGATATCACGTGTCCTAGATACTGAATCTGCTCCTTGTAGAAGTTACATTTACTAAACTTGGCATAGATCTGGTGTTCCCGTAACATTTTCAGCACTATGCGTAAATGTTCCTTGTGTTCTTCTATATTCTTAGAATAAATTAGTATATCATCAATCAATATTAAAACAAATTTATCCAAAAATGGGTGGAAGATACCATGCATCAAGCTCATGAATGTTGTTGGTGCATTGGTTAACTTGAATGGTAACACAACAAATTCATAATGTCCGTATCGGGTATGGAAAGTTTTTTTTGGATATGTTCTCATCCTTAATTCATATTTGGTGATACCCCTACCTTAGATAAATCTTGGAAAATATTGTTGCCCCCTTCACTTTATCAAACAGATCGTCTATACGTGGCAATGGGTACTTTTTTTTTACAGTCAATTTATTGAGTTGTCGGTAATCCATGCATATTTGCATAGTACTGTACTTTTTCTTAACAAACAAAACTGGTGCTCCCCAAGGAGACACACTCGACTGAATATATCCTTTGTTCATTAATTCTCGCAATTGCATTTTTTATTTTTTCAATTCATGCACACTCATTATGTATGGTGCTCATAAGACAGGTGTTGCCCCAGGTATTAGTTCTATTGTGAAATCAATATCTCGCTTTGGTGGTAATCCTGGGATATTATCAGGAACACGTCCATGAATTCTTGTACAACTGGAATATTTTCCAGCATAAGGGTCTTGTCCTTGGGGTTAGAGAACCCCACCTGAATTGCATAGAGATGACACCCTTTATAATGCATTTACCGAGCTGGGATGTAGTAATGGGGTGCAACCGAAGTGCCTTCTTGATCCCCTACAATTCTTGACGTGTACCATCTTCTTATTTAAAGTAAATGACTTTATCTTTTCAATCCACTAATGACCGGTGTCTTTCTAACCAGTCCATTCCTAATAAAATACCATAGGATCCCAGAGGTAGATTGTTCAGTTCTACAATTATGTGTTGATCTCCTATAATCAGCTCTCAATTTGAAACTTTAGCATTGACTCACCTTTTTTCCCCCGTAGCCAATTGAACCAACCATGGGTTCTTAAATTTCTAAATTTGCAGTTTACAATTTTTTACTATGCGGAGGTTTATATAGCTAAAACTAGCACTAGGATCAACCAAAATGGAAACAGATTGGGTTTGTAGCTTACCTTCCAGTTTTATCATAGTTGGCTGGAAATCCGCTTGTCGATCTTCCAAAGCAGCATTGATCCTGGGTATGTTTTGTGCCACATATCCCACTGTAGATGCCTCGTGCAGGTTGTTTGTCACTTCATTTCTCCTTTGATGAGGACAATTATTAAAATAATGTGCCTCTCCAAATCCCCAACATTATAATGGTGGTTTTTGGGACTACCCAAGGTCTGGCCTGCTGGAGGCCTCAGTATGTCGTTCTTCAGCTGCCCATTTGGGTTTTTGTTGATTTTTCCCAATTTGCCTAATTTTTGGATTCCTTGCAGCATTCTTATAGTTTCCAGATCTGCTATTTTTAAAGTTTGAAGGGCCTTTTAGCCCTTTTTGAGTGGCCAACTTCTGCCAATTTATACCTTAGCCTTGGACTGCTAATAACACATCTGTGCTTTTCTTATCACTCCGTCCATAGTTTTTGAGTTCACAAATTCAATCCTTTCCTTCATGTGAGCAGGTAAACTAATAAAAAACCACGGCACCTTTGCCTTTTCATGACACAAATATGGTATGTATCTTAACAAGGAGGTAAATTTAATGATAAATTCATCCACAAACATTTGTCCCAACTTCAAATCATGAAACTCCCAAGATTTTTCATCATAAAATTGTTCGGTTAAGTACTTTTCCTTGAAATATTGCTGGAATTCATCCCATATCACATTCTGGCCTTCAATTCCACACACATTTTTCACCTCTTCCCACCATAATGTAGGATTTTCCCAACTGATAGATATCTAGGTGAGCCTTGAGTTTGTTGTTATGCTCATAGACCTGAAAGTACTTACTCATATTAATTATCCAAGCTTCCGCCACCTCCTCAGCATTTCCATCAAATGTAGGAGGTTTGATCTTACAAAATTCACCGTGCAATTCGGCTTTCTACTAATTCAGTTCTTGCTGATATGAAATATTACCCAATTCAGCTTCATTATAAGTTCTACTCTTATTACTCCGTTGGGTACGACTCCTTCTAGATTATCATGAACTTTTTGTTGTTTCTATCCTTCTCCGTGGGTGTTCCTCTCTAGACTGGGTTGTGCTGTGTGATGGTTTTTCTTGTATGAAAGACTTTTTAGTATCCTTTCTTGCTCTCTCATTAGCCTTTCATTATCGCTTCATATTCATCTATGTCTGAAGTTGTTGCATCGTATCTAACAACCTATTTGTCTGACGTTGTTTCTCTTCCAACAATTTGTTGGCTTGTTGGTGTTGATCTACGCTTAATTGCACCCACATTTTTGGGTTGACCTCAGGATTAAACACATGGTGTTCTTCCCCTGTAGTTCTTTTAATTTGATGAATAGAACTCCTTCTCATTGTAATTTCTTACCAGTCTTCTTATCACTGTGCACAATTTCAAAAGAAACAAAAACAAAATTAAAACATCCATGTTGTCTTAATGGCCCATCTGGCCCTAATGTGTAACCATGCTCTAATACTACTTGTCACAACCATAAGGAAAAACACACATATAAAAACAAATTAACTTCACATTTTTACTCTTACCAAGCCTACTACAGTTTCTAATCCTAACTTGTATAATTTGGATTATAACTTTATGTTTATTCACATATTACAAATGCTATATAAATAAAAGGGGTCAACCATACCCTTAGATTATTTACATGATTCTAACCTTAGGTTAGGATTCTAATACTCATTTGTAATTAACATTGCTACATAGGAAAATGATAGTTCAGACCCATAATTGGTCGGTACATACACAGTATTTATAACATTATTCCATACTTACATATGGAATTGTCTTTTCGTTGTTATGTATGCAAACTTGGGTTATTTTATTATCAAAGTATTTATGATATGTTTTAATTAATTCTGTACACCCGTATAATGTTCGGTACTCCACATTACGTTCATGATTAATGCAATCAATAGTGATCTGTCTCGATAATCGTAAGTTGTTTGGCCGTTTGGCATAACCACAGGCCGATAGTTGTCCCGCACTTGATCTCCATCAAAGAATTGCATCTGTTGATTTGATAGACCTGCATCTGATGGTTCAAGTTATGTCAAGGATGGTTAGGGTAACCACCCACCCCATCCCTTGCTTCCCAGCTCATTTCTTCCTCCACTACATGATGTCGTATTAGACTTTGCAACCTGGTCATGCTTGTCGATGGTTGTCGAAGTATTCTAACCACAAAAACACATTCTCTGCTCCCCAACGATGGTATTTTCCATAACCCTGCTCAATACGTAGATTTTAGGTAATCTCCTTTCGATTTGGTCAGGTTCTTCATTCCGTTTTCCATATCTTCAGTGCTTCTGTCCGGGTGTAGATGTAGACCTCGCTTAGAACTCAGTGTTCTGGTTCATTTTGTTAACAAGTGATAAACCTTTATATTTATGATTTATATTTACTGCGGAGTTCCATCGAAGTTGTAATGGATGATCCTGACAGGGTTTTTGATATATATTTTTGTTCTCTTCAGTGATAACCTTTTATGGCACGAGCTATGAAAACTTTCAGAATCATTTTCTTACAGTTGAACGAAGGTGAAAGAGTTCGGCCATGACAGACTCAACCAGAAATAGGTAACAATTCTCATGGTTTTATTCTTCCTCTTCTCTCATTTGGTTACAATGGTTAGTTTAACACTTTGGCAACGAACTTTATAGCTTTACTCTTCAGTAAGGGCTTTAACCCATTGTCTTATTTTTATTTGTGTACATGTTTTGTTACGATAGGACCACAAACATGGGTTGGGTTGGCTTAGTTTCTTCTCAATGAGTACACAGGTAAGCCCTAGTGATCATTGTAGATTTCATTTTATTTCTTTTAAATGTAAACTCCACTCCGCTGAGGGTTAATCCCTCTTTATCACAGGGCCGCAAGTGACCTTAGCTACGCTTGCATGCAGGGCTTTCTGGGTTTTCCAGCACTTGTTAAGAATGGAATTTCCAAACGTTTTATGTTTAGAATAGTCCATCTAGTCTTACTTCTAGACCTTAGTATTTATATTTCTCTATTTAAGAAGGACTATTACTCACAGCTTGCTGGCCTTTAAGCACAATTCCGAATTTTAATGGATTCAATGTAATTATTTTGTTCTATATTAACACAGAGCTAACTTCCTGTTTATACTTGGATTATTGGAAATGAGTTCTATTTTAGAAGGGTTCGGATACGTATATTTTCTCTGTGCTATATTGTAATTTTTATCTTACTATAATGCATGCAAGGTTCGAATTGAAAACTATCTTTATACCTCCATCTGAGGTTTTTATGTTTTGAATATACGTTTACTTTGGGACTTCTTTTTTAAATGATGGTCTCTGTTGTGAAGCTTCAAATTTATTTATTATGTTCTTTTCTTTCTGTACATAGTTATGTTCGCTTACTTCTCTTGTCAGTTAATTTCAGAGTTTAGTTCATTACTACACTTAGCTTACTATTTCTTTGTTTTTAAATATTGATGTATACGACAGTAACCCTCGGTCAATATGACCAGAGGACTATGACCCCAACCCTGTCCCCAAAGGGCTCGGTGGCAAACCTTTGGGCCTTGATAAACTATCCTCCCAGAGCTATTGCTACCTATTCCTTCGTTCATAAGATTTTTTTTTATCATATAATCTATATATAATAGAATAAATACAATAATTTCATGTCTAAAGGAAAAGGGGATCATTCCTCTTACTGGTTCATAATTTAAACTCTAGAAATTTAGATTGCTCTTTATGACATGACAAATAGTAATATGTTTTCTTCCATATATTCAAAATTCCAACTCTGTCTTCTAGATAGAGGTTAGAGTTTGTTGTGCTATTCATTATCAACAGAAAGGCATAATAACAGTTGAGTTATTAAAATAAGAACTAAACATTTTATTCTAGCTTCTATCTCTTAACCTGTAAGATAAACAAATAAAATACTTATCTTTGTATTTTTCTTCCATTTAAGTGATGGTTCCACCCAACCTTGAGAGAGGCAATCACGTCCTCTGCTCCCCTCGTGCTCCTCACCAAAGCCTTAGGTAGTAGACATAGTCATTAGAAGATAAGCCTCAGGATCTAAGTCTAGTCTATACTTCTCTTGGGTTTTCTGAGCTCCACTGGTTTCCTTACAGACAACTCAATGCAACATGTTGTTAAACCCCATCATTCTTTATGAACAAAACCCCTTCCCTTACTCAATATTTTCCTTTTATCCTTCTAGGAAAGTAATAGTCAGAACTGCCTTCTACCTTTTACTCTGGGTTCTTGGAATTATTTACCATTCAGTTAATCCATTTTACTCACGAAAATTTATCAATTATTTATAAAAATAAACTGAATTCTTTTTAACGAATAACCCTATTCATTGCATAATTCAAATGTGTCATAAAAAGTCTCTAAACCATAATTTAAAATAAAAACATGGTGTTATAAATATTTTCATAAATCAATTATTAGGTGAGATTGATGATATGGGTTTAACCATTTTAGAATATTATTATAAATCAAAATTTGAGTTTTATTTCTAAAGTAGTTATTTCTTTGTTAAATACAAAAATTGAAAAAAAAAACACTTATGATCCCTTTCAAAACTTAATTGATTAAAAATTAAAAATATTCTCAACTAGTTAATATTAATGAAAAACATTTGATTTGAACGAGTCAAAAGCAGTTTAACCCTATACTCCACCAACGAGTCAATCACATTAACCCTATACTCCACCAAGATTTTGGCACTTTAACCCTATACACCACCAAAATTCCAGCAGCAAAAATTATTGTCGATATATAAAGATTCAGATGTAGCAGTGGTCAGAAATGTTGGATGTGAAGCAAAAGAAGATGCCATCGCCTCCAACGCGGACACCGACCATCATCACCCTAACCTACCATGCCAACGGTTGCTAACAATCCACTGTTCATTGATTTCTAATTTTTTTATTTATGAAAAATACATGCAAAGAAATCTCGTCCAATTTGTAAATTTCCTTAGCCTGAGATTTAAACCAAGAAAGGCCTTCCACATAATGAATGTGAAATGTGATTTCTATTCTCCATAAGTTTAATGTATTTCTGCTTTGTGTTGTCTGAGATTATATTAATGTGTTCTCTTATTTGAATTCTCTGATTCCATTAACTAGTTTCAGAGCCAGGTTATACAAATGTGCTCAAGAATTACAGACCATTGACGAAGAAATTAGGGATGCTCTGTTTATCTTTGGGCCTGGCGTTACCATTGAAGCAGTCGTGCTCAAGAGCGTTCCCCTCATTGTTCAAATTTGAACACGTCACAACCCTTCAAGAGGCCTGTAGCACGTCACATAAGTGCTCAACAAAAATTACCCGTCGAAAAAAAATTTGATTTTGATTTTTCCACGTATATAAAAAACATTAAATAATATTATAAAACGCTCTATGAAGGGTTGTCATTACCCAGGAATTTCTAAAAATTTCGGTCAACTATTACCAATTTACCCGGGCCTGGCCTCGGGCGGCGATTGGGCCCTGGAGGCTGGCACTGCAGGGGGTTGTTGCAACATTAAAAAAATCAAGTGTAATGGTTAATGGAGGTTGTTGGTAGTTTCAAGTTTCATTATCAATTTTTCCGACCAATAGACTAGCAGTAATAATAGCGCCGAAAATAATGATATTTTTCGCTGCGGAGGATTTTCCTATCGGATTTTTCATTGACCTAACTGGAGAAGAGACATTTTTTTTTTTTTTTTTTTGTAAATTTGGTGATTCCTTCTATTTTCTATTTATATGTAAAGACAGGTTACAATATAAAAACATTCTTAGCCTCAACCTGCCCGCAGGAAACCAGGTCTGTTGGCCATCTAACTCCATTAAAAGCTTGCCAAAATTGAAATTGTCTCTGTCTCCTATACTTCGCATGAGCTAATTGTCCTACTGTTTCAACATGTTTATATAAACTAAGTTCATAAACTTTCCAAAAAACCATAAAACAAGAAACTAGGACTGACTACCCATCAGACGAGGACACCGGGGCTGGATCATTGGCACGAGACCTAGGCATATCAGTCTGCTGCATGTGCTGGAGCAGTTTCTCCACTCTTCCCATTCTGTCATCCAATCTCTGAATTTCTTGGTGTTGGGAAAATTTAATATGCTGCAGGTTGGTGTCAATGTTCTCCAACAGGTCTTTGAGGAACGTCTCTGTCTTTGGCTGAACTTTATACTCTGGAGGTTGTGCACTCTGAATTGCTTTTGCCAGAAGACATTTCATTACCCAATATGTATGAACGGTTTGGTTGAATAAGGTGAAACGTCCCCGAGTATTACCAGGATCCTGAATGAAGTCAAGGATATCAACAGCAGCTTCGTTGTCTTCCGGGTTTATCTGCAATTCTCTTTCCCAACCACGTATTTGATTCCGGGTGGGTGATGCATTGCCTACTATATAATTCAACACCAGATTCTCTAGATGTTCTTTGTTCGTTTTCCTTCCTCTTTTCGCTGGCACCTGTTCATTCTGTATCTTTTGTTTTCCTTTAGCTATATCAGAACGGAGACAGCGTTTCCCCATGGTAGCTCTGGACCTATTCAATAGAGCAGACAGGAAATTAATAACAGTAATAAAACCCAGAGTACTGATAAAGTCTCTGTTTTCATTGCCATGCATTTCGAGTATCGAATCCGCAACATGAAAATTACAGACCTCAGAGACAAGGAAACTGAAATGCAACCGAGCATTGTTATTCGGAGCGTAAATACCAAATTGCAATCGTGCACAGCTTGTTTTGGACGCAATAACAAATACCCTGCCAGCCAATAAACTGAGCATGCTGCTACAGGGTTTTTGCATATCCCTTTTATCATGAGTCTTCGGGGTTTTCACAGACGCCCGACCAATATGAACAATGCCCAAAGGAACAGCTTGCGAATTCACCTTACTAGGGTGGGTCAAAGGTGTGACACAACCGATACTGACTCTGTAATTTAACCGAGGGGCCAAAGGCCCGGGTTGTGGAGGGGGTTTTCTATCGACAGAGAACCGCATAACTAAAACTTCCCGCATCATGTGATTGGTCATGGTAATGGTTTTACTTCTATAGGCTATAAGAGTTAGACAGGGATCCCTAAAACAGGGCCGGACAGGGTTATCCAGTGGTGCTACTGACCAAAGAAACCAGCTTAAAAACCTAGCAAAGCGACTAATCTCTATCCATTTTCGAGCATACAAGATAGTATTCATGGAAGTGAGAACAGATACTGAAACATACCTAGCCTCTGTTGCGCTCGCCCTCCTCTGCTCCCAAGCTTTTGCTCGCAGTAGATTCTGTGAATTATGCATAAGCTTTTTGGGCGAGGGGGGCATATACACTACCTTAAACTTGCCTTCCTTCCGAGGCGCTGACAAGCCAGCAGAGCAAGTCATGTTCATCATTACGCTAACACATGCCGCCACCCACATTACTAATACAATTTGGCGGTGCGTCATTATACCTGTTAATTGTCCGTAGGGCGGTGTGCCATGCAATTGCCACCTGTTGTCCTATTTCCCTGGTTTTCACCCCGATCGGGGGGAGAAGAGACATTTTAATTGGGTATTCCTTTGGTCAAAATTCCAAGTTCCAACCATCTGAGATTCACATTGCGCAATCACATGTATTTCCTGAAAATCTAAATGACCATTTGTTTGAAAAATTTTATGGTTTAAATTTGATCTAGTATGGATTGTTATTAGGATATGATACATAATTTTTTTCTAGTTTAAGACTTAAAAACGAACTTGCATTACTGTCCAGACTCCAAACCCTAAATAAAGACGAGTTGAAACTTTTAGTAATGTTCTTTAGCCATAAAAGGGTTTAAATGTACTAGCTCCTGCTTCTCCAAGGTCTTTTCTTATTTTATTATGGAATTTCATTCCATATTTTTGTATTTATCTTTACAGTTTATCTATTTCAGTGACCGAATTAGGATGAAAACCAATTTCAGGAAAATATGGAGCACTAATAGGGACAAAATCGTCTGGAAAGGGAGGAATCTATAAAATGGGCCATTTGTTTTACCCTAGGTGAGCATTTCACCTGTTGGCTCGATATCGATTGAGAAATAAGGTCATGCGGTGGAGTATTTAACAAAATCCTAGAGGCTTGTAAACAAAAACTTCATTTTTTTATTGGAGAACATCATCCTTTATTTCTTGGTTGGGGAGAGGAAAAGCATTCCATAAATTCATCGGTGCCTTGAGAGGCAACAAGCAAAAATCTCCTTGCATTTCTGCGGAGGATTTCCATCTTACGCTTCTGTGGAGACTCTCCATTTGGGAGTAAATATTATAAGTATGAGAGAGTGTGGGTGTGTGTTAGATAGGGAAAGGGCCAAGCGGATCTCGTCCATTTTGGGATGCTCGGGCCATTAATCTGATGAAGATATTGTGGTTCAATGAAATTCCTATGTGTTTGAACCTGTAATAGATTTTTTCTTTATGAGTTGAATTGTAGAATAAATTATATGAATGCTTAGATTTAGATATCTAAACTCTTATAATTGATTTATGAGTGTGGTGATCTATGGTGGATAGATTTGGAATTTTTTTTATCGATTAATTGTATATTAATACAAGGATAATCAAGCTAAATGATTATCGCTACTCATTCACATTTAAGACTCTCTTCATTCACATTTGAGACTGTTCTTTTCATAAGGTTTATTTTGTAATTGACATATATTTTTTCAAATTTCTAATTCTTTACCAATTATGACATTATTTCACTTAGAATATTACATTCACCAAAGCAAGAATTTGGTGCCTTTACTTAAATCCACCTTTTGTAATTATGCGACTCATTTGTAAAAACAAATATTGAATCCAATCTTAGTCATAATCACACTCCAATTGTAGCTATTGATCCACCATTTCAATTGTAGCTATTCATCCACCATACCTTGGACGATTAATATATGTAATTGACATGTTTGAAAGTCAGCTCTAATCTCAACCTTTGAATAATTTCATCAATTAACAATTGAACCTTGATCCACTATTTTATCATGCCGCCAAATTTCAATGGTGAGTTCACTATCATAAACGCAGTTTTATATTCACTCCTCTTTGAAGAGATTACTCATAACACAATAATGCTCAACGATCGTCGATCCCACCAAAATCAATGGTATAAAATTAATTGACTATTCAACTATTTTCTATTGCTTTTCATGTGATCATGACAATTCATTTCCATAATCCTTATCCTAACCAATGCCATTTTCTTGGTAATATCCATATATATAGAGAAGATGATCAAATTATACGAACATCATTGATTCTTGAACATAAAATTAATATTTGTAATTAGAAATGATATTAATTTTCTAAGTTATGTAAGGAACGTTAGTCAACCAATTGATAAATCTTATGCCAACATGTGCCATTTGTCTCATTTATTATTGAGTGGTATTACTGTACGATAAGGTAGATAGTGTATACTTGCCTAACATAATTTGTTTCTTCTTTTTTTTTCTTTTTTTCTGGAAGATATCTGGTGTGATGAATCGAGAAATTAATCGAGAGTTAGTCAAACCAGATATCATGTTATGGAAGATGACTGCATAGAGAAATAGAGAGGAGAAATATACAATGGACATTCTAAGGTGTTTCATACCATACTGTCACATTCATTCCTATCTCCCACATTTAAGGGTTCATGAGTTTCGGGTATAAGTTGAGTCCACCCCTAACCTGCTCCTTCACTTAAGCTGTCTGGAGAAGTGGCGTATTTGATTGTGCTGCCTCCATGAAGATGAGTTGGTTGAATCGTTTCTATCAGGAGATGTTATTTTTTCCTTTATAAGAATGGAAGGTTTCTCAATGGCTAGTGCCAAGTTAGAGCAATTTTGATGCAGGATTAATGAATTGGGTATCTAGTTTTGGTTCTGCATTGTCTTAGTTGTAATTTAGTTTTTGCTTCATGTTTTACATTTGTTCTTTTTTGAATAAAGGGTGAAGAAGGGTTTGGGAATCTTGGACTTCTTGATCTTCTCCCGAGTGTGAATTTGAAATACGTGAAGCTTGGATATTTGTAGTTCCACCACTAGTGGAACTATTTCTTTCATTTCTGCTAGTTCCACCACTAGTTGGAGTGGGCTTGGAGGTTGGACGAATTGGGATGGGGGATGTAGTTTTGTTATGGCAAGCTCTTGAGTTCAATATTGTCCATGTACATAGCTTCAGGCATCGTTGATCTCACCATAATCAATGGTATAAAATCAATTGAATATTCAACTATTTTCCATTTCTTTTCATGCTATCATGACCGTTCGTTTATTCTCATCCAATGATTCCACATCGATCTAGAATGGCGGGTTTCCTTTTCTTGTCTTGATGGTATAATGCCACTAGGTTCATTTCCTCAATAAGTCCGCTCTATCTTAGAACTAGTGCTAGGTTCCCTTGTTGTCCACTAAACTATGATCTATACACAAGATCATTCCTAGCTTTGATTCATCTCTGCCTTGACTCCTTTGCATTGAATCCCCTATCAGACATGGCTGGGAAGTGGCAACCTTACAAGTAATTAGCTCAGGTTTTGCGTTTTAAATAGAGTAGTGGGAGTCCAATGCAGAGTCAACCAAGCAAGAAGGTGGGGGACCAGAATCTGGGATACCTCAAATGATGATCATAGTAGAATAATTCTGTGAGATATACACATTCCGGACACAACACTTTATTTATGGATCTATGAATTTTGAATCTACCCTCTGTGGTAAAGTTGATTACATATTCCACTACAATGATCTCTGATTGATTCAGGAATAAAGAAAAGGCTTACAAAATTTGTAGATCTAGAATTTGTGAATCAAAGAACAAGTGAAAACATTGAAGAAGTAAAAGAAAATGCTACTAATTTAATACTAGAGTATCATTTTTAATTCTTTTAATAATTACTAATGATTACTATATATATCGTTATTATATTTCATTATGTTTAATGGTAATGAGAATTGAACCGAACATCATTATCGTTTGGAGAAGTAAAAGAAAATGCTAAGAATTTATTAAATGCTACTAATTTAATACTAGAATATCATTTTTAATTATTTTAATAATTACTAATAATTATTATATATCGTTATTATATATCATTATGTTTAATGGTAATGGGAATTGAACGAGAGGTCATTATCGTTGCATAAAACCCTCATAAAACTTACGCTACGAATTTAATACTAGAATATCATTTTTAATTTTTTTAATAATTACAATATACCACTATTTTTCATGGTCATCTCAATTGACCCACAGATCATTATTGTTGCATAAAATCCTTGTACATACGTGACAAAATTTATTTGAGATTCATAATAGAGACAAAATATTAATGAATGTGAAATTTATTAGTAAAATTTAATTTTTCAGATCTGTCACCAGAATTGATGTATATTTTGAAAATTATGTTGGGTAAAAATGTGAAGATGGGTAACATTTTTGTGAGAATCGGGAGTAGAATTTTTTTTTCCTCAATAGTTCGAATGAACATTCGTCAAAATTCAACCGTACTATTCAGGAGTTCGGCCGAACTTTCGAAATTAGGTCGGCCGAACTCTTTTTGCCATTTACATTGACGACGTACTGACGACAATGGAAAACAGATTTTGGGTCAGATATTGGAAAACCGGTAAACAAAGTTCGACCGAACTTTTAAAATAGTTCGACCGAACTATTATTTTATAAATCTATTGCCCGCAAACTGATACATTTTTCTTGTTCACATCTGTTTCAGCCCGCGTGCGTTTGTTGTCTTGGTCACATCTGTTTTCAGCCCACGCACATTTGTTGTCTTCATCTTCAGGGATTTTTAGCTCAGCCTGCGCGCATTTGCTATTTTCATCTTCAGCGTCTTCCAGGTACACACTTTTTTACCCTCTCCACTGGAGTTTGCATATCTCCACTGGATAAACTTTCTTTTCTTGCTACCTAGACCCATATCTTTTCTCGCAAGTTTCTGTGAAGAAATTGTATCAGAATCTAAAATAATTTCTTTCTCATTTGAGTTTACATGTCCATTATTTGTTAGGATATTTCGACACATAAGAAATAGTTAAGAATAACTTATTCTAGTGTAGAGTTAGGTAAAGTGTGTTTCTTTACCATGTACATTTGTAACTTATAATCCGACGGTCACGATTTGTAGTGATTCGACGGTTATCTCTCACCTCGGTATTAATGACACTTGATCCGTGGCTTAACACCCGATTGGTCCATGATCTCTATTTAAAGAGCATGGAGGGTCATTTGTCCGGTAACCGTTTATGAGAGAAACATATGTAACTTTTCTTTTTATATTAATAAATTCCCTAAAGTGGCCGTGTTGGCTCAGGGCATGGACTGTTTCCTTCTTTGAGGGTTTTAACCACGTGATTATACTGGTGTACTGATTTGTGATCTATTTGTAGCGGTGACCTTTGGTTCTTGATCTACACAACTTACCCTGTAAATTCCTACATGGTATCAAAGCTATTTTGAGGACCATGTCCATTGTTGATCAAAATCCGAAGCTAGTTTCACTGCATTCGAATGTCGTTTTGTAGATCTACTATTTCTGAAAATTGGGCTTGGAGAACTGTTTGGTTGTTTCCGGAGCGTCTGTTACAGTGAGGAATGCATTTCGTTTCATGTGAAAAGGTTTCCGGCGGCCCAAGTTATGCCAGTTTAGATCTGGAGGTATAAAGCATCTATTTTGCGGTTATATTTGTTAATAGTTCTGCTTATTTCGAATTTTTTATTTTTATTTTTTTATTTTTTTATTTTTTTCTATTTATTTTCGGTATTAAGGTTTTAATTATTTTCCAGATCTATACCCTCTTCTCTATGTATGCTCTTTGATGTGTGCTCCATACGATCTCGGCAAATCAGAAATAGGAAAAGGGATTTATTTTGCTACATATGCTCTTACCCCACATCTTTGTGCGATCTCGGGAAATTAGAAATAGTGAAAAAAGAGATAGTTGCCTATAAGGCTAATCGACAATCTAACATTCTGCCGTAAGACTTTGCATTTCGTTTTTTTTTTGCTTGGTTTTTGTGTTTTTTTGTGCAGGAAAAGGCACGCACGCCGAAGAGTAAAAATAAATAAAAAATCCTTCCTCCTTTCATACAATAACATGATCCTTTTACTATCTCACTTGGTGAGGGGTTAATTTATAAGAATAAAGGTCTTGGGTTCAAGTCTCCTTCTCAAGCTTCTTTTGTAAAAAGTTTTTGTGCAAAGAGGTGGATTTTTTTTTTTTTTTTTTAAAGCCGCACTTCATCCCGTTCCTGTAACTATTTGGCATCTACAACTCAGATTTTTCAAAAGACATAACTTCTTCATCTGAAAGCCGTTTTTCGAGCCGTTTTTTTTAAATGGCCTAATTTTTTGAGATCTTTCCATTGGAGGATTTTTTTCAGCTTTTCTCAGCTTCATTTAAAAAAAAAAAAATGGAAAGTGCATGCCCGGTTATTCTTAACAACACCAATTATTTCCAATGGCTACCTCACATGGTAAATATATTTAGAAGTAAAGGGCTTTATAGAATAGCCACAAGTCAAGAAACTAAACCTTCCAATGATGATAAAGTTCCTAAATGGGAAAATAAACAAGATCAAGCACGATGGTTGATAAGAATGTCCATTGCTCAAGATATTCGATTTCACATCCTTGACATTGACACCCCTGATAAAGCCCTATAAAAGCTAAATAATGTTTTTGGCATTCATAATCAAATTAGAGCCCACCAGCTTGAAAATGAGTTGCTTACTTTGAACCCTAATAATTTCTCCTCTATTGAAGACTTTTTGTCCAAATTCAAGACCTTTAGACTTCTTTTAGAAGGTTGCAAGGTCAAAAAGGAAGATGGTAGAATCATATATTGCATTCTTTCTAAGCTTGGCCCTGCATACTCTATATTTTTTTTTTCCTTCCATTCCACTAGAGAAGCCAACATCTCTTCTGGAACCACCTACAAGAATCCCTCTTTCGATTCCTTTTGTGATTCTTTGATAAGAGAACAAGAAAAAATCTTACACCTTGGTCTTATCACTCCTGGAAACGCTTCTAAGAAAGCCCTAGCAGCCCAACAACAACCATATCAAAATAATCCCAAGAAGTAGTATCCTAAAAAGTATGGTCCTAAACCAAACAAGGGTCCCAAGCAATTTCAGCCGCAAACTGAAAAATCAAATCACCAAAATTATAAAGAAAATAAAAACAAAGGGAAGAAAACAGATAGACTTTGCAACTTTTTCAATCATGATGGCCATATAGAGTCCAAATGTTTTAAGAAGACGACAACCTTAGAAGTAGCAATGAAGAATCACAACATCAATTTGGAGCACTCTTCACCTTCATCTTCAGGCATGGCACTTTCTGCTTGTGGTTGTCAAGCATCAAGATTTGGTTATGCGTTAAATGTATCTTCCTCTTCTCCTTCTCATGAGTGGCTCATTGATTCTGGAGCTTCTTACCACATGGAAAAAAATAAAGCCATTTTTTCTTCTTTAGATGATTGTAACACCAAACATATTTATGTTGGTGATGATAGATCTCTTAGTGTTGTAGGATCTGGAACCATTCATCTAGATAATGGTCAGTTTAATGATGTACTATGTGTTCCTACCTTGTAATGCAACCTTCTCTCTGTTTATCAAATAACTCATTCAGGTGAAGGGAAAATAGTAGAATTCTCACCTCATGATGTTGTAATCAAGGACCTCAAATATCCTAAACATATTTTAGCTACTAGCATTGCTGATGATTCCACAAGGTTGTATAAGTTTGACAACTTTGGGTCATCATCTCTTCCCTCTGTTTTTGTTGCTCATAATGATGATGTGAGCAAACTTTGGCATGAGCGATTTGGTCACTTAAACTATCGCTCCCTTCAAACTCTATGTAAGGAAAATATGGTGACGGGTCTTCCTATGGTATCTTTCCGAGATGGTGTTTGCTCCGGATGTGTACTCGGAAAACATCATCGGGATATTTTTGACAAACGTGCCTCTTGGCATGCTTCAGCCCCTTTGCAGCTTGTGCACAGTGATTTATGTGGTCCACTTCCTGTTGTTTCTTTCTCTGGTTGCAAGTACTTCTTAACTTTCATTGATGATTTTTCCAAACGCACTTGGGTATATTTCTTAAAACTCAAGAGTGAAGTTTTTAACATGTTCTTGGCCTTTAAGGCCTTTGTTGAGAAACAATCTGGACATCAAATTCTTAAGTTAAGATCAGACAATGGCGGAGAATATGTTAACAACAAATTTATCAACTTCTGGACTAAGCATGGCATTCAATTTCAACATATTGTTCCATATACTTCACAGCAAAATGGTGTAGCTGAAAAGAATAATCACACCTTAAAAGAAATGGCTAATTGTATGCTTCAATCTAAAGGACTTGGTCTCAATTTTTAGGCAGAAGCCATTAACTGTGAAAATTACATAGTAAATCACGCTCCTACTAAGGTTTTAAAGAATATAACTCCAGAAGAAGCTTGGAGCTCCATCAAACTAGATGTAATTCACTTTCGTGTTTTTGGAAGTGATGCTTGAACCTATATTCCAGATGCAAAACATAAAGCCTTAGAACCTAAGAGTGAAAAATGTATTTTGTTGGATATTCTGAAGAAGTCAAAGGATATAGACTTCTTCAACCAAAATCCAAAAATATAATCATTAGAAGAGATGTAAAGTTCAATGAAAATATATCGGCCTGCGGGCCTAGTTCGGCGGGTGTGCCACCTTTGGCCTATGAGCTTGATTCGGCATATGTGCCATCTCTCTCTCTCTCTCTCGCTTCTATTTTTAATAGCATTCCTTCTAGTTCAGATGATGACAGCAAGGATGACAATCCTCCTCCAGCTCGTGAAATTGTTCCTTATACTCCACCGCTTCCAATATGGGTCCGCTCTACTCGGGATGCAGTAGGTTCTCTTGCAAGTGACCCTGCCGATCGACGATGTACACGTTCTCAGTTCGAAAGAGCCTCTTCCTTATTGGCTCAAGTTCTAGAAAAATTTGATCCAGAAACATTTGAAGAAGCCTTCGGTCATCTAGATTGGGATGAAGCTATGAATGAAGAGTATTGTTCCTTATTGGCAAAAAATACTTGGGATCTTGTTCCTCTTCCAAAAGGAAGAAAACTTGTCAGATGCAGACGGGTTTACAATACAAACTTTGGACCAGATGGAAAAGTGGATAGATATAAAGCTCATATTGTTGCTAAAGGTTTTTCACAAGTTGAAGGCATTAACTATACTGAAACCTTCTCCCCTATTGCCAAAATGAATTTTATCTGCCTTGTTATTTCCCTTGTTGCCTCCTTTAAATGGGAAGTCCATCAGATGGATGTTAAATCCGCCTTCTTACATGGAGATTTGCATGAATAAATCTACATGGAACAACCCCCTGGCTTTATCCAAAAAGACTCCAGCCTTGTTTGTTGCCTTAATAAGTCTCTCTATGGTCTCAAACAAGCTCCTTGGGCTTGGTATGCCAAAATGAATAGATTTCTCTTAGATAATGGCATTTCTAGGTGTCATTCTGACAACATTGTCTACACCAAGAAAGTGGGTAATTCCTTCACCATCCTTGTTCTTTATGTTGATGATCTTATCCTTACTGGTAGTGATCCAAACCATATAAACCATGTGAAGTCTAGCCTCAAAAAGAAGTTTGAAATGACAGACTTAGGACACCTGCATTATTTTCTTTGTCTTCAAGTCTTGCAATCCAAGGAAGGCATTACCCTCTCTCAGTCCAAGTATGCATGTGATCTTCTACACCACTTTCACATGGAAGACTGTAAGCCTGCCCCTTATCCCTTTTAGTCTGGAGTCAAGATTTCAGTCAACTGTACTACCCGTGAAGTTGATGCTACCTTATAGTGTCAACTTGTTGGTAAACTTTTGTATCTAACCCATACTCGTCCTGACCTTTCCTTTGTCGTTGATCTTGTCACTCGGTTTATGCACCAACCTCATGAAAGTCATTGGAAAGATGCTAAAAGAATACTTCAATATATTCGAGGTACAGTTCAGTTCAGGATTCATTATAGTGCAGGAGCATCTCCCTTGTTGATTGGTTTTACTGATTCTGATTGGGCTCGTGACCCTGATGATCAGAAGTCCACTGTAGGATATGTATTCACTCTTAGTTTAGGACCTATTACTTGGTATTATAAGAAACAAAGTGCCATCTCTCTTTCTTCAGCAGAAGTAAAGTATCGTGGTGCAGTTGAAGCCGGCAAGGAAGCCATGTGGCTTCGTCAGATCTTGTCTGAATTTGGTCTTCATCAGCAGCATCCAACTACACTTTGGTGTGATAATCAGAGTGCCATTCAATTATGTAAAGATCCAGTTCAACATCAGTGTATGAAACACATTGAACTCCACCTTTTGTAAATCCTTGAATCCTATCCCAAGTTGTCCTTAAGGGGGGATGTTAGGATATTTCGACACATAGGAAATAGTTAAGAATAACTTAGTCTAGTGTAGAGTTAGGTAAAGTGTGTTTCTTTACCATGTACATTTGCAACTTATAATCCGACGGTCACGATTTGTAGTGAGTCGACAGTTATCTCTCACCTCGGTATTAACGACACTTGATCCATGGCTTAATACCTGATTGGTCCATGATCTATTTTTAAAGAGCATGGAGGGTAATTTGTCCGATAACCGTTTATGAGAGAAACATATGTAACTTTTCTTTTTATATTAATAAATTCCCTGAAGTGGCCGCATTGGCTCAGGGCGTGGACTGTTTCCCTCTTTGAGGGTTTTAACCATGTGATTATACTGGTGTACTGATTTGTGATCTGTTTGTGAGCGGTGACCTTTGGTTCTTGATCTACAGAACTTACCCTGTAAATTTCTACATTATTGGTTCTGCTACTAGAATACGATTTACATGTTCATAATTGGCTATCATTCTCGGTAATATTTGTATTGCTACTAAATTTTTCCTGTACTCCAGTAAATTATCTATGATGATTTAATTTAACCGGTTACTTGTACGGATTGAAATTATAAGTTTAAATGTTTGAATTATTTTCTTCGAAGTTATTATTCAACATTCTAGATATATTCCAATTCCCATAACCAGATTGACATAATCCCTTTGTAGTAAGACTCACAACTACAGAGAACTACTAAGAAAGTCAAAATATCCTGTAAATAAAATAAAAAATAATACTGGGTTCGTAAGCAAAGTAGTTCATAGAATTTTTCCTGTAAATAAATTCAGAAAGAATACTGGATTAATAAACAAATCCATTCATAAAATTTTCCTGTAGAAATACCTAATACAGTACAGGATTTCTAGACAAAATCATATTAAGATGTTCTGTTATACAGTACAGGATTTCTAGACAAAATCATATTAAGATGCTCTGTTAGACACTTATCTGTTCTTTGAATCACTATATTATGTTAGACACTTATTTGTTATGTTCTGGTTTGTTTCTTTTGTAGCTCTATCTCTATCTAAGCTATTGAACCTCGTCCACTGGGGATATCTTGAATTAAGAAGCTTGCTTCCAGTATGATAGCTTGGATCCCTTCCTTGCTTCTGGATTGAAGTGCATACTTGCCTATAGGAGTACTCTAATCCGATCTACCTTGCTTTCTAGACAAAATCATATTAAGATGTTCTGTTAGACACTTATATGTTCTTTGAATCACAGTATTATGTTAGACACTTATCTGTTATTTGAATCACTATATTATGTCCTTGTCATGAAGATCCCACCACCCAATTTCTCCCCCTCCAGACAGTGGCAATGAACAATGGATTAAATAACTCTTAACATCAAGACTATAAGTCGAGTTCTGATTTTTCTGCCTTCCATGATTGTTCCCAAGGATTTCCACTAGTTTATTTCACCGAGATCAAGAAGCCATGAATTTTTGGCAACGTCATGCCTTTGTTGATCAACCTTCCATATCCTCAATCCATTCCCTCTCCTTATCAACCTTCCATCTTCTTAATCAATTCCCTCTCTTCGATTCTCCAGCCCTCTCCCGTCCACTGCCTTCCTTGGATCCCCTTTCACAGAAAAAAAGGAATGCATAACTACCAATAATTGTCTGAGGAGGTTTTTTTTTAATTGTCTTCCTTTCTAGAAATAAATAACATTATATATTCACTTCAAAATTACTTTGGGATATTTCAGCCACAAGCCTTTTAATTTTCCGAGTTGGAACAAAACATTGTAAAAGTATTTTAAGTTTCTGAGTTGGAACAAAACATTGTAAAAAATTAAACAATAACATTAAAACAACTTAATAAATAAACTTTGGGATATTACATCTTCCCTCCCTTATACGGAACACTCTCTTTCGTATTTGTCTTAATTTCTCTCTCTTTCTAGTATATAGGTACTCTACACCTCCTTCCATATAATAGGCCTCAACACTCATATATTTATCTATCAACAATAAGTTGTATTATTCGTTGTCTTCCTTAAAAGATATTGTCCACATAACATTTAACCCATAATTTACTGGTTTCCTCCATCTTTTCAACTATTGTAATTCTAGTTTTTTACTTTACATAATTAGTATCAATAATGATTGGTTTATGTTTTATTTATTTTTAAATCCATTAGCAATTTTCTATTTAATGATTCACTTAGCAACTGTCATAGTTTTTCTATTGGTATACGTATGTTCTCTGTTCACTCAACATTTACATGGCTATGTGATCCTTTAAATTAATTAGTTGAAGTTCTCAATATTTTTTATTTGTTTGAGAGATTGAGGATGGACCTATACCTAGAAAAGACAGTGGCTGTCATCATCTCCAAAGGGTAACACTTTGCTCTATGTACCTTTTGTAAAAAAGATAATATTTCTTCAAATAATATGAGTACCTTAATGTGAATAGTCTTATTATAAGAATTTATCATTTTGAAGGAATTGGCTTGATTTTGATGCTTTCTAGAGGAATTTCACACTTTTGTTGCTTTCTTACTCCATCTCTACTTGTGGGGTTGATTTGAATTTTCTTTAACTAATCCTCACTTTATTTCCTTCTATTTATGTGGTTGGTTTGATTAATTTTTCGCTTATCATTAGCTTTGTTTGTCACTCTATTTGAGTGATTGTTTCTTCCTTTTGAACACACTGACCTAACTCTTAGGTTATTCCATATTTGATGTGTTTACACTTGATTCTCCCTTAAAAGCTTCATGATAATGGATGCCTACCTTGATAAAACATGATCTATAATGTTTGATTATATTATACAATATTTCAGAACTCCTTCCAAACTTTATTTTGAAGGAATTGGCTTGATTTTGATGCTTTCTAGAGGAAGTTCACACTTTTGTTGCTTTCTTACTCCATATCTACTTGTGGGGTTGATTTGATTTTTCTTTAACTAATCCGCACTTTATTTCCTTCTATTTATGTGGTTGGTTTGATTACTTTTTCGCTTATCATTAGCTTTGTTTGTCACTCTATTTGAGTGATTGTTTCTTCCTTTAAACACACTAACCTAACTCTTAGGTTATTCCATATTCGATGTGTTTACACTTGATTCTCCCTTAACCACTTCATGATAATGGATGCCTACTTTAATAAAACAAGATCTATAGCGTTTGATTATATTATACAATATTTCAGAACTCCTTCCAAACTTCATTTTGAAGGAATTGGCCTGATTTTGATGCTTTCTAGAGGAATTTCACACTTTTGTTGCTTTCTTACTCCATCTCTACTTGTGGGGTTGATTTGATTTTTCTTTAAATAATCCTCACTTTATTTCCTTCTATTTATGCGGTTGGTTTGATTAATTTTTTGCTTATCATTAGCTTTGTTTGTCACTCTATTTGAGTGATTGTTTCTTGCTTTAAACACACTGACCTAACTCTTAGGTTATTCCATATTTGATGTGTTTACACTTGATTCTCCCTTAAAAACTTCATGATAATGGATGCCTACTTTAATAAAATAGGATCTATAACGTTTGATTATATTATACAATGTTTCAGAACTCCTTCCAAACTTCATTTTGAAGGAATTGGCTTGATTTTGATGCTTTCTAGAGGAAGTTCACACTTTTGATGCTTTCTTACTCCATCTCTACTTGTGGGGTTGAATTGATTTTTCTTCAAAACTAGTCCTCACTTTATTTCCTTCTATTTATGTGGTTGGTTTGATTAATTTTTCTCTTATCATTAGCTTTGTTTGTCACTCTATTTGAGTGATTGTTTCTTCCTTTAAACGCACCGACCTAACTCTTAGGTTATTCCATATTTGATGTGTTTACACTTGATTCTCCCTTAATAACTTCATGATAATGGATGCCTACTTTAATAAAAGAGGATCTATAATGTTTGATTATATTATACAATATTTCAGAACTCCTTCCAAACTTCAGTTGATCAATTTCCTTTTCAAGATTATATCTTAGGGAAACAACCTCAATTTGAGTTTCTCACAATGTCCTTCTTTTTATTCCAGCTTACATTTTACTACTTCTTTCATTTTCCTTGATTATTCTAATTGAGTTTTAAGAATGAAAACCATTTTCTCTATTTCATTAAAATGAAAAATAAAATGAAAAATATTCAATGTGTTAGCCCCTTATATTTTCCTTAGCGAGCAAGGGGCTAATTTGTTTTATAAGTCTGCAAGGAATGCATTTCCCTTGTAAACACATCATCCTTGCAGCCTTTAAAAGTTCCCTACCTTATGAATGCTTTCCCTCTGTTGATTATGAGTAACTAAGCCTGCTGATAAGAAATATGCCCGTAAAGGTTTTGTTCTGCCCTTTGTACCCTTGCAAATGCTTCAGTTTCACCCCTTTGTCCCTTTCTTCGAAGTCCCCTTTCTTCCCCCTAATTCCCCTATTCCATCCCAGAAAATCCCCTCTAAAACATCCCTACTCCCTTGATTATGCCTAAATCCCCCTCTTTCCCCTACCGTTACCCTCCTTGGGCCTCAAAATGCATTAAAAACGGTTTAAAACCCACTTTCGGACCATATAATAGGCCTCAGCCCCTTCTCCGCTAGCCCCGTAACCTTTCTCTCCATGTAGCGTCGCGCCACAACCAGGTGCCAAAGCTAAAAGCGCTTAGCGCGTTTCATATCGGGAGGCAATAACAGTCGTTAATCTTCACAGAATGGATGGAAATCGCTGCCCCCACAACTTGCACCGTGCAACTCGTCCACCTCCCGTCGTCGCATCTTCGCCGTCCGTTAACTCACCAGATCAACGATCCGCAGCTCATCCATATCTGGCATGATTTAAACCGTTGATCTGTACAGATCCAACGGTGCGAAATCCGCCCGTCACGGTGGTCCCCCCCCCCCCGCTTTCACTGTTCCAAAACAATATGGTTTTCATCGCACCACTTATGGGGGTCGGGCAGTATTTTCCCATTGCCCAACGATTCCATACAGTGCTCGACACCTGTCCCTTGTACCTTTTCCAAAACCGCCGTCCCCACGCATTAAACACCGCCCATCGCGCATTATTGTTCGGGCACGGATGCCCAACGATATTGCCATGGACTGTCCGATCTGGGGTAGGCCATCCAACAACTATCGCTCGCCGAAGATGCGCGATTGTTAACTCAGGTGCACACGTGATAACTCAGGGTATCCCCCGCCATCCATCGCCCTCCGATGCATTTTTAGCCGTCGATCTCCTCCTGAGATCGGACGATCCAGATTCGTTTGCCCGCTGTTGACTTCTCCACCATCGCCACGTCATCCCCACGTGCATCCATCGTACATCCGCCCATTCCACTACATATATTCATTCAAAGGTTGATTTTCATATGTTTTGTTTAATTTTCTGCTGTGCTCTGCACACGTCCGCTAGACCATGTCCCGCTGTCATAGCATGTTTTCCACCATATTTATGCGCCTTTCCGCCATCTCACCAGTCTGCATGGCCTTCCTCATCATCCGCACTGCATCCATTACCCCGTCCATGGTTTTCTTGACAAGTTTTCGTGTTTTGTAGGGTTTTGAGGTGGTGAAAGCAGCCATGATTTGCAAACTCTGTCACAGTGATATAAAATACACAGAAAGATCATATGCAGAGGCCAAGATCATGAAAAAGGCCCGGAGAGGTACCACGACGGGATTTGCATTTAAAGAACAGGGTTTGGCCCTGTAAAATTGTTCCGGCGCCATTAAAATACAGGTTTCACAGTCAGAAATATAAATGGAGTAGCAGAGAGCTTAAGGCACGCAATTGAAGAAACATAAGCCTTAGGTTCAAAGATTCAGAGGCAAAACACCAGATTGGAGACCCAGGGAGTGCTCAAAGAGTACAGCGCGCAAAAATCAATGCATATCAGGGTTTTCTACAGCAGCAAAATGTTTTTTCCTCCATAAAGGATAACACGCCCATGCAGGGTTCAATCTATGCCGTGTTCTGGAGAGATTTTCCACCTTGAAACAGCCCCAGCACTATCAGAGCATTTATTTCATCAGTATGGTAGACTTCTCTATCATTCCTTTATCTTTTTTTTATGCACCAGAAGTACTACACAATACTGCAATTAGAATACATCAGAGTCATATCAGAGTAATCCGCAGTCTGAAGAAGATCTTTCGTTCACCCAAAGAACACCAGAGATTAGTGCACAGGATTTATACAGAATGGGATTTGGCCCTCTTTCTTTTCAGAAGTTTAATACTGCATTTAGTTCTCCACCTACCTCCTCTGCTTCTCCGGAGCTATAAATTCATGAAGAACCCATTGTAAGGGTTGTTAATCAGTTATCAAAGAACTGCAAGTAGTTTCTTTTGATACATAGTCTCTGTGTAAATATTGTAAGATAGGTTGAAGGAGATGTTTTCAGACTGAGTATTCAGCTATTGGCAATGTTGTACTTGACCGGTATTGCTATTTAATATGACAAGCACATTTCTTTGGATCCTGATCTGAAGCAGCGGTGATGTTTTCCTGCCTTTGTGTTTACATTCATTTCATTACGTTTCTACTGGCTTGCATTAGAAATTTGCATAGGATTTACCCTTGTTAGGTACCCTATGTTTCTGCTCTCCTTTCCATTTATGTTTCTCTTCTAAATGTATTATCTAAGAAATGATTTTAGTTGGTTTAACTAGTGTAGTGGATGTTATTGCCTGCTCTCTGATGTATGAATTAAATGAATTCAGTTCTTAGATGCTTCTTGTTATAGATTTTGTTGGGAGATTTGGGAACACTGGGGATTAGAGTTAGCCCTGTCTACTAGGATCCTTGTGCGACCAGCTGATCTATAAGTTTGTGCTCTAAATAGGTGTTATCTCCTCCTCTTCTCCCTTTCCACATCATACTATCATCTTGAAGATCCTATGTTTCAGATGACTAGCCCAATTGAAAGCTTTCCTATTGAGTAGTAAGCAAATCCTTTCCTGACTCCATTTCCAAATGGTTTCGAATATTTCTTGGAAAATTTCACCTCTGCCTCATCCCTCTTTGCTCATCCTGGTCTTTCACTGAACCCCTTCTTTCCTGATAACCAGCAACCAAATCAAACAATCAAACAAACAAACCCTGTGCCTATAACTAGCCTAACATCTTAAACTTTGAGCTTCATAGACATAAACCTTTGCTCAGCTAAAGAGATCCCTCTCTGGACCCAGGAGGGCTAGATCCTAAGGTCTGAAAGTGGTTCTGATGTTGTCTCATCTTTTGGTCTTGCCAATCTGGCCAAAACATGGGAACCCCAACATAATGGCGACTCCGCTGGGGAAATCTTGAGTGCATTACACCTTTACCATTCTTAGGCATTCAAAAACCTACAATATCTGGTTAGGTTGGCTGTTAGACATCCATATTCACACATCAACCTCTACACCATTTTTTGTGTTTTCCCATACTCTTGGACAGATTCTGGAAAGGGCCAGGTAGCCTCCAAATCTCACACTCTTTCAGAGGTGACATATCTGGTAAATGCCCTCCCAGTCAATCTCTGGTTAGAGTTTGCTGTGTTTTGAAGATATCCTTGAAAGGGGACATCTCAAGAGCACTGTGGTGGACAGTGTACCCTCCAAAAAAAAAAAACATCCTAAACCCTCCACCTGGCAAATCCAATATTCCATAAACGTTTCAAAGACTCCACTGGTGATCAGTAGGCCTGTTGATTATCTTGGTTCACAATAAACTCCACTGGAAGACCAGCCTCCATAACAACATCAACCACAGTAGAAGTAACAAGCAGGGTTAAGCTACTTGGTCAGAAACAACACTCTGGCTTTTAGAACCATTCATACAAGAGCTTACCCTAACCCAGACCCACCTGAAATAGTTGACAATCCTGAGAGTATCCTTAAGGGAGCTCCTACACTTAAAATATCAACTGTTTCCAATCACATATATAGGGCTAATTCTACACCAGAAGATCTTACAGCTCTAGCACACTTTCACCTTGACCTAGACCTACCTAATAGCTTACCTAGAACTATGTCATTCAGTATCTTAGACCAGCCAGACCCTGAGCTTCCTGATTCACCACAGCAAAGTGGTAGACACCTTGGGAAAAGACAGACCCCTCCTTCTACACCCCCTGATACACATTTCATTCAAAACTTGGGGCTCAGTCACCCTAGGTCTGCTCATCAGTTTTCTGCTGGTCATAACATCCCTGTCATCCATATACTTGCTGCCCAAGCCCCTTTACCTCATCAAAACATCATCATGGCATCCTGGTATGCCCCTTTGGTTTTACCTCAGCCTCTAGTACCCTTACCGAATGATTATCAGTCAAAGATCCCACACTTCACTGCAAAAGAGTCCATCACAGCCCAACAACATGTAGATAAGATGGAAGATTCTTTTGACTACATGGAAATAGATGATGATATAGTCAAAATGAGAATCTTTGCCCAAAGCTTAGGGGGTGATATGAAGAAATGGTTTAAAGGCCTACCTCCGGGTAGCATTAATGATCTCCCAGCTTTATATCAGACCTTCATAAACAAATGTGAAGCTAGGGAAAATCCTCGCCAACTCCTAGCAGAATACATGACCCTTAAAAGAAACGCAGGAGAGAGTGTCCATGATTACACAAAACGGTTCAACAACATTTATAATGCTCTCCCTCCACATATGAAACCTCCACAAGGCATGGCCCTAGAAAAATACCCTGAAGGCTTTGATGCTGATATGGCCTATGAGCTTAGGGATAAGGAATACAACACGTTGGAAGACATGCAGAAAGGAGCAGTGAATATAGAGGCAAATCTGATGGAGAAAAGGGCAAGACTGAGATCTGAGAGAAGGGTAAGCTATAGGGATGACACTGTAGCTTCTACATCTGATCCAAACTATGATAAATTGTCTAAAAATGTAAAAAGACTACAACAAATGATGGAAAAAATGGTTGTCACAGTTAGTAACCAAAATAGAAACCAAAACCAGAACCAAAACTTTAGAAGAAATAATAACACTCCCAACAGATAAAGAGAATCAGATCAGCAAGTTATTCCCCCATTCCAAGAGAACTTTCTTGATGAAGATGAGGGAATCATAGAAGAGTCTAAGGGAAACACAATAAACATGTTCGAAACAGAAGATTCAATCCATAACTGTTACTCAGAAGAAGAACAGCCCTCACCCTCTGGTTGGGAAGAGGAGTGGTTAGAATCTGAAGATTACAGATTAGGGTTTGAAAATGCCATGTTGCAGGTCAGAGAAAAATATGAACTTAGACGCAAAAAGAGTCAAGAAACTGCCAAACCAAAAGCTTCTAAGGTCTCCATCAAGAAAAGGCCTGAGAAAGCTTCTAAAGCAACTGCTGAAAGTAACAAATCAGCAGCTGAGAGTTCTGGAAAGAATAAGGAAAGGGACAACCAAAACACTGGTACACAAGGTAAACCAGCTAGCAGCACTAGTACTGCAGTTAGTGCTCCTGATAAAACTGTCACAAACATTGTACATAACGAGAATCAGCACACTGATTCAGCCACTAAGGCAGTGGAAAATAGAACAGAGTTGAGTATCCCAAAGAGTCAGTCCACTTTCAATTTGGAAAGTGAGATTGCAAAAATTAAAATCTCCATCCCACTCTCTGAGTTAGCCACTCAGGATGTATATAAAGGCCAAATTTTGAAAGATTAAACTTAGGTGAGAACAGTGACACTGTAAATCTGAATGATGATCAGCCTGCCCTCCTGTTTAGACCTAAGATAAAGGGGAAGTTTCAGGAAGGGGTAGTTCCACCTTTCTATGTCAGTCTCAACATTCATGACAAGATCCTGCATAATGCAATGCATGATTCTGGAGCATCTCATAACCTAATGCCTAAGGTATTCATGGAGGGGTTAGGCCTAGAGATAACTCGTCCCTACAAAGATTTATACTCTTTCGACTCTAGCAGAGTAAAATGCCTAGGCCTGATCAAAGACTTATGTGTGAGCTTAACTCAAATCCCAGCTAAATGTATGGTCATGGATGTTGTGGTGGCAGATGTGCCACCCAAGTATGGCATGTTATTATCAAGATCGTGGGGAGCCAAGATGTAGGGTACAATGCAGATGGATGGCTCATATGCCACAATCCCAATCTTTGGTCAGCTTAGAAAACTGTATAGGGAGGCACAGATGAAATTCCTAGTCAGTAGCCCCGAAAAACCAGAAAATTCACCTGTTTATTCTGTACATACAGACCTCGACTCCTTCATCTTTTGTAATGATGAATCCTTGGAAGGGTCAGAGTCCCAAAACAGAGATACAAATGAAGAAACAAGGGCTATATATTTTAACATAATGGCTGCTCTGGATTTAGAGGACAACAAAGAAGAAAACCACAACGAAACCTGTAGGATATGCGGTGGAGACCTAACTCCGAGTGAACAAGAAACAGAGCGTGAACAGTCATCTAGCTAGATCCCTGAAACTCATACATTTTGCGAGGAACAAAACGATCCATAGCCCAGTACAGACCCTATATAGAAATATAATGGCGAACCCAGCTGTAGGGAAATAAATGATAACAAAAACAAGTTGGAACCCCTGTGGGAAATGAATTTCAATGGGTCCTGCACAAGAAGAACTGTTGGGGCAGGAGTGTGGTTACATAACACAGAGAGTGATTATGCAGAGAGCCATGCCTGCAACCTACACTTCAAATGCACGAACAATATTACAGAGTATGAGGCTCTAATCTTAGGTTTGAACCTGTTGAGAAAATTAGGAGCCCGTAGGATAGATGTGCGTGGGGACTCTGAGATGATTTTAAAACAGGTGAATGGTGAATACACAGCTAAACATCCTAGGCTGAGAGCATATAGGAATGACACCATGGATCTATTGAAAACGTTTGTTGAATACAAATTAGTGTTCATTCTCAGGGGTCAAAATGTCATTGCAAACGGATTAGCTTGCCTAGCCAGTTCCTACCCCAAGACTCCCGGTGACCAACAGATCATCATTCAGACAAAAGTCAAACCTGTTGTGCCAGACAGCGAAAAATATTGGCAGGTTTTTGAAGGTGATAAACAGATCGAAGATTTTCTGGTAGGCAGAAACGAGTTTGAACTTTCTGATTCAGACTCCAAATCTGACAGTAGCTGCCTAAGTGAAGAATCTTCAGATGAGGAAGAAACACCCTGTAATATAGAAATAAACTCTTTAGATGAACAGACTAGAAATCTAGACGGAGAATGTGAAAATGCAGATAATGAAGAGGTAGAGGTACTGCAGGCCAAAGATAAGAAAATACCCAGAGGCCTGGCACCCTTAGAGGACCTCTTTGACTTTGATGATGTGGCAAAAAAGCCCACTATAGAACATACAGACTCTGATGTGGAAGAATGCAACATAGGCACTGAAGATAAGCCAAAAATGATTAAACTGGCTAGGTCTTTACTGACAGACATGAAGAAGAAATACATTGACCTTTTTAAGGAATTAATTGATGTGTTTGCCTGGAGTTATGAGGACCTAAAGGCCTATGACACAAATATCATACAGCATAAGATACCCTTGAAAGAAAATCAAAAGCCCTTTAGGCAAAAACTTCGCAGAATCAATCCTAAACAACTGCCTGCAGTAGAAAAGGAGATCAAGAAAATGTATGAAACAGGCATAATTGTGCTTGTGAGGTTCTCTGATTGGGTATCAAACTTAGTGGCTGTGAGGAAGAAAATAGGGAAATTAGGCTGTGTATAGACTTCAGGAATCTTAATAGAGCCTCACTCAAGGACAATTACCCTTTTCCAAAGATGGAACATATTCTTCAGAGGGTAGTGGGCTCTAAAATGATCTCCCTACTAGATGGTTTCTTCGGTTATAACCAAGTCTTAGTAATCCCAGAAGATCAACTCAAGACAACCTTTACCACTCCATTGGGCACCTTCATGTATGCGAAGATGCCTTTTGGATTGATGAACTCTGGAGCCACCTTCCAAAGAGCGATGGACATAACATTTTCAGATGAGATAGGGCACTTCATTGTTATCTACTTATATGACATAACAGTCTTTTCCAAGACTGAAGAAGAACACCTAAAGCATCTGAGGAAAGTGTTTGAGAAATGTAGAAGGTATGGTCTGTCCTTGAATCCTAAAAAAACTGTCTTTGGGTTGCAGGAGGGCAAACTTCTTGGCCACATTATATCCGAGAAGGGAATCGGGATAGACCCACAACGATTTGGGGGAATAATATAGATCACACACCCAAGAAACATCAAGGAATTACAATCCTTCATTGGGAAGATTAACTTCCTTAGGAGGTTTATTCCAAATCTGGCTGAACACCTTAGGAACATGACTAACATGTTGAAGAAAGGTGAAGGAGTTAAATGGACTATAGGAGCTAAGCAATCTTTTGAATCAGTGAAACTTGCACTCACCCAAGCTCCCATCCTAGTCAGCCCAGATTTCTCCAAATATTTCCTGATTTTTTCATTTTCCTCTGAGCACATAGTGGCTACAGTCTTGCTGTAGAAAAACACAGAGGGAATGGAACAACCAATTGCCTTCTTTAGAAAAGCCCTCAGAGATGCACCCTTGAAATACAACATAATGGAGAAACATGCCTATGCTCTGATTAAGGCCTTGAAAGACTTCAGGGTGTACATATTGCATTCTCACACCGTAGCTTATGTGCCCAACATCATAGTCAAAGATATACTGTCCCAAGACCTAGATGGGAAAAGGGGCAAATGGATAGCTGTGATCTTAGAGTACGACCTTGAGATAAAACCCACCAAACTGATTAAAGGTCAGGGCTTAGCTAAATTAATGGCTGAATCAAACTTACAAGCCCTAGACATTAACATGATAAATACCTTGGATGAGCAACAAGCATTGCATGATCCCACTGTTGAGGAAAAATTTCAGAGCTCTCCTTGGTATTCTGACATTTTATATGTGCTTACACACCTCAATTCCCCTCCCGAGCTATCAAAGACCAAGGCCAGATTCTTAAAGCTAAAAACCAGAAATTACTGCATTTTGAATGAAAACTTATACTGGAAGAATCCTAATGGCCTATTGCTTAAATGCTTGCCTGAAAAGGAGGCAGAGAGGGTTAAAAAATAATTCCATGCTGGAGAATGTGGAGGCCACCTAAGTTGGAAAGCCATTGCAAATAAAATACTCAGAGTTGGCTACTATTGGCCCACACTCTTCAGTGATGTCCATAAAATGATAGTTTCCTGCCACAAATGTCAGATCTTTGAAAGCAAAAGAAAACTCCTCCCTTTACCCCTACAACCCATCACTGTTGAGGGTCCCTTTCTGCAATGGGGCCTAGATTTCATAGGGGAGATTCACCCTACTTCTTCTGCACAACACAAATGGATTCTAACAACCATAGACTATTTCACTAAGTGGATAGAGGCCATACCCACTAGGAATGCCACATATTCAGTCATCATTAGTTTCCTAGAAGGTCACATCCTCTCTCGGTTTGGCTGCCCAAGGAAAATAATCACTGATAATGCTACTGCTTTCGGATCCAAAAATATGGTTGATTTTTGTCACAGGTATCAAATAGCGCTTGGTAATTCAACTTCCTATTACCCTCAAGGTAATGGATTAGCTGAATCATCAAACAAGAGCCTGGTGATCATCGTCAAGAAGCTGTTGGAAGAGAACAAAAATCATGGCATAATAGGTTAGTGCATGCCTTGTGGGCTGACAGGCTTACAACAAAGAAGTCCATTGGCATGTCACCATTTTAGCTTGTCTATGGAACAGAAGCAGTATTTCCTACCAGCCTTGGGATACCAGTGATCAAGCTGGTCCAGGAGATCCAAACAGAAGAAGATAGTATGATGAGGAGAATAAACCAAACAATCCATATTCAACAAACAAGGGAAGAGGTCTACAACAGAGTAGTGAAAGTTCAGGAGAACATAAAGAAATTGTTTGACAAAAGAACCAAAGTTGTTGATTTCAAAGTTGGAGATAAGGTTCTGAAGTGGGATTCGAGAAGGGAGGATAAAGGAAATCACAACAAATTTGACAGTTTGTGGCAAGGTCCATACCTCATCCAGGCTACTGTGGGTCCCAATGCTTTCTTCTTACAAGAATTAGATGGCACCGAGCTGTTTGGGGGTCCTGTCAATGGCAGGATGCTCAAACATTACTTCTGCTGATTTACAATTTCCAGTCTCCATTTCCATTGTACATACCATTACAGTTTTTATTTTCAAAGAAAAAAGAGAAAGGGTTTCAAAAAACAGAGGAAAGAGAGAGGTCCAGACATGCTTAAAACATGAACCTCTGATGTGCAAAATATTGGCTCTAATACGCTCAAAAACTGAGCCAAAGAAAGTAAAAAAAATGGTCCTAACATTCCCAAAATCTGGACCAGCAAAGGAGAAAGAAGAATCAGCTCTAACATGCCCAAAACCAGAGTTGAACCGAATACAAGAAGTGACTCTAACATGCTCAAAAATTGAGTCCCAAAAAGAAAAGAAGGATACTACAAGTTTCAGATCTCAAGCCTTCACAGTTTTGTTTTCAGTTTTCTGCAAATTTTGTCCATGTGCAACTGCCTTTATGCCTTGGATCCACAGCAAGTCAGATAGTCTAATCCTGGCTTGATTGTTTTTGAATTTTTGTTGTATAATATAGAGAAGAAATCTGCTGGACAGTTTAATCCCAGCAGATATTAGATTAGGTAGATAAACGTATGTGACCAATAGTCTAATCTGGTCTCTTGGAGTAATAAGGGTAGATTTAGAATAGGTTTATTTTCTGTTATAAAAATAAATGATGTAATGGGTCTGCTAGTTCAAATGCACCCTAGAAGAAAAAATGCTAGGACTGTAGTGTGGGTAGGTAGTTTGTTGGAGAAAGTTTTTCTGCTGATGTAATGTTTTCATATTATGGCAGCTGTTCAAAGAAAGAAAGGGATGTGCCAAGCAGCAGGCACCTGGCCTACACCAAAGATCTACTCTCTGAATTCTTGACTCCTTCAAGAAGAAGCCATCCCCATGTGGAGCCACTGTTAGCCCCTTATATTTTCCTTAGCAAGAAAGGGGCTAATTTGTTTTATAAGTCTGCAAGGAATGCATTTCCCTTGTAAACACATCATCCTTGCAGCCTTTTCAAGTTCCCTGCCTTATGACTGCTTTCCCTCTGTTGATTATGAGTAACTAAGCCTGCTGATAAGGAAATATGCCCCTAAAGTTTTTGTTCCGCCCTTTGCACCCTTGCAAATGCTTCAGTTTCACCCCTTTGTCCCTTTCTTCAAAGTCCCCTTTCTTCCCCTTTTCCATCCCAGAAAATCCCCTCTAAAACATCCCTACTCCCTTAATTATGCCTAAATCCCCCTCTTTCCCCTACCGTTACCCTCCTTGGGCCTCAAAATTCATTAAAAAGGGTTTAAAACCCAATTTAGGACCATATAATAGGCCTCAGCCCCTTCTTCGCTAGCCCCATAACCTTTCTCTCCATGTAGCCTCGCGCCACAACCAGGCGCCAAAGCTAAAAGCGCTTAGTGCATTTCATATCGGGAGGAAATAACAGCCGTTGATCTTCATAGAATGGACGACGATCGATGCCCCCAAAACTTGCACCGTACAACTTGTCCACCTCCTGTCGTCGCATCTCCACCGTCCGTTAACTCACCAGATCAACGGTCCGCAGCTCATCCATATCGGGCATGATTTAAACCGTTGATCTGTACAGATTCGACGGTGCGGAATCCACCCGTCATGGTGCCCCCCCCCCCGCTTTCACTGTTCCAAAACCATATGGTTTTCATCGCACCGCTTATGGGGGTCGGGCGGTATTTTCCCATTGCCCAGCGATTCCATACAACGCTCAACACCTGTCCCCTGTACCTTTTCCAAAACCGCCATCCCCACGCGTTAAACACTGTCCATCGCGCATTATTGTTCGGGCACGAATGCCCAGCGATATTGTCGTGGACCGTCCGATCTGGGGTGGGCCATCCAACGACTATCGCTCGCCGAAGATGCGTGATTGTTAACTTAGGTGCACACGCGATAGCTCAGGGTATGGCCCGCCATCCGTCGCCCTCCAATGCATTTTTAGCCGTCAATATCCTCTCGAGATCAGACGGTCCAGATTCGTTTTCCCGCTGTTGAATTTTCCACCATTTCCACGTCATCCCCACGTGCATCCATCATACATCCACCCATTCCGCTGCATATATTCATTCAAAGGTCGATTTTCATATGTTTTGTTTAATTTTCTGCTGTGCTCTGCACACGTCCGCTAGACCACGTCCCGCTGTCATAGCATGTTTTCCACCATATTTATGCGCCTTTCCACCATCTCACCAGTCTGCATGGCCTTCCTCATCGTTTGCACTGCATCCATTACCCCGTCCATGGTTTTCTTGACAAGTTTTCGTGTTTTTCAGGGTTTTGAGGTGGTGAAAGCCGCCATGATTTGCAAACTCTGTCACAATGACAGAAAATACACGGGAAGATCATATGCAGAGGCAAAGATCATGAAAAAGGCCCGGAGATGTACCACGATGGGATTTGCATTTAAAGAACGGTTTGGCCCTGTAAAACTGTTCTGGCACCATTAATATACAGGTTTCACAGTCAGAAATATAAATGGAGCAGCAGAGAGCTTAAGGCATGCAATTGAAGAAACATAAGCCTTAGGTTCAAATATTCAGAGGCAAAACACCAGATTGGAGACCCAGGGAGTGCTCAAAGAGTACAGCGCGCTGAAATCAATGCATATCAGGGTTTTCTACAGCAGCAGAATGTTTTTTCCTCCATAAAGGACAACGCGCCCATGCAGGGCTGAATCTATGCCGTGTTCTGGAGAGATTTTCCACCTTGAAACAGCCCCAACACTATCAGAGCATTTATTTCATCAGTATGGCAGACTTCTCTATCATTCCTTTATCTTTTGTCTATGCACCAGAAGTACTACACAGTACTACAATTAGAATACATCAGAGTCATATCAGAGTAATCCGCAGTCTGAAGAAGATCTTTCATTCACCCAAAGAACACCAGAGATTAGTGCACAGGATTTATACAGAATGGGCTTCGGCCCTCTTTCTTTTCAAAAGTTTAATACTGCATATATTTCTCCACCTACCTCCTCTGCTCCTCCGGAGCTATAAATTCATGAAGAACCCATTGTAAAGGTTGTTGATCAGTTATCAAAGAACTGCAAGTAGTTTCTTTTGAGACACAGTCTCTGTGTAAAGATTGTAAGATAGGTTGAAGGATATGTTTTCAGACTAAGTATTCAGCTATTGGCAATGTTGTACTTGATTGGTATTGCTATTTAATATGACAAGAACATTTCTTTGGATCCTGATCTGAAGCAGCGGTGATGTTTTCCTGCCTTTGTGTTTACATTCATTTCATTACATTTCTACTGGCTTGCATCAGAATATTGGCATAGGATTTACCCTTGTTAGGTACCCTATGTTTCTGCTCTCCTTTCCATTTATGTTTCTCTTCTAAATGTATTATCTAAGAAATGATTTCAGTTGGTTTAACCAATGTAGTGGATGTTATTGCCTGCTCTCTGATGTATGAATTAAATGAATTCAGTTCTTAGATGCTTCTTGTTATAGATTTTGTTGGAAGATTTGGGAACACTAGGGATTAGAGTTAGCCCTATCAACTAGGATCCTTGTGCGACCAGCTGATCTGTAACTTTGTGCTCTAAATCGGTGTTATCTCCTCCCCTTCTCCCTTTCCACATCATAATATCATCGTGAAGATCCTATGTTTCAGATGACTAGCCCAATTGAAAGCTTGCCTATTGAGTAGTAAGCAAATCCTTTCCTAACTCCATTGCCCAATGGTTTCGAATATTTCTTGGAACATTTCACCTCTGCCTCATCCCTCTTTTCTCATCCTGGTCTTACACTGAACCCCTTCTTTCCTGATAACCAACAACCAAATCAAACAATCAAACAAACAAACCCCGTGCCTATAACTAGCCTAACATCTTAAACTTTGAGCTTCATAGACATAAACCTTTGCTCAGCTAGAGAGATCCCTCTTTGGACCCAGGAGGGCTAGATCCTGAGGTCTGAAAGCAGTTCTGATATTGTCTCATATTTTGGTCTTGCCAATCTGGCCAAAACATGGGAACCCCAACACAATGTAAAACACAAAGTATTTAGGAACAAAAATTAATTTGATACAAAACATAGGTTTTAACCAAGTATATAGTTAATTGCTTTGAAAATAGATATATTCAATGTAAAACACATGCACATGAACATATATTTGTGATATTTTCCCTTCTTTCCAACTTAGTCCATCCTTCTAGAAATATCCCTTTTAATGAAGCAAATATATCCATAGTGATCCACTGATATTTGTTTGAACCAACAACTATACATCTCAAAACTATGCTCATTAAATTTATGCATCTATATCTTTAAACTACTTGAAACTATTTTATCACACCATAGGAATCATTTTGATATATCTCCCATTTTAATGGGGTGTATCACATTTCGAGAAAAACACATTAGCCATAAAAGATTCCCATTGAAACCAAAATTAATTTGATACAAAACATAGGTTTTAACCTTATATAGTTAATCATTTCAAATATATTTTTAATAAAATGAAAAATATTCAATGTAAAACACATGCACATTAACATATAATTGTGATATTTTCCCTTATATAGGTAATTGTTTCAAATAGATTCTTAATTTAAAATGAAAAATATTCAATTTAAAACACATGCATTCTTATACACCCTTATCCTTGATTATTCTAATTGAGTTTTAAGAATGAAAACCATTTTCTCATTTTAATTAAAATGAAAAAATAAAATGAAAAATATTCAATGTAAAACACATAGTATTTAGAAACAAAAAGTAATTTGATACAAAACATAGGTTTTAACCAAGTATATAGTTAATTGTTTTGAAAATAGATATATTCAATGTAAAACACATGCACATGAACATACATTTGTGATATTTTCCCTTCTTTCCAACTTAGTCCATCCTTCTAGAAATATCCCTTTTGATGAAGCAAATATATCCATAGTGATCCACTGATATTTGTTTGAACCAAAAACTATATATCTCAAAACTATGCTCATTGAATTTATGCATCTATATCTTTAAACTACTTGAAACTATTTTATTATACCATAGGAATCATTTCAATATATCTCCCATTTTAATGGGGTGTATCACATTTCGAGAAAAACACATTAGCCATAAAATTTTCCCATTGAAACCAAAAATAATTTGATACAAAAATTAGGTTTTAACCTTATATTGTTAATCGTTTCAAATAGATTTTTAATAAAATGAAAAATATTCAATGTAAAACACATGCACATTAACATATAATTGTGATATTTTCCCTTATATAGGTAATTGTTTCAAATAGATTCTTAATTTAAAATGAAAAATATTCAATGTAAAACACATGCATTCTTATACACCCTTATCCTTCATTATTATAATTGAGTATTAAGAATGAAAACCATTTTCTCTGTTTCATTAAAATGAAAAATAAAATGAAAAATGTTCAATGTAAAACACATAATATTTAGAAACAAAAAGTAATTTGATACAAAACATAGGTTTTAACCAAGTATATAGTTAATTGTTTTGAAAATAGATATATTCAATATAAAACACATGCACATGAACATATATTTGTGATATTTTCCCTTTTTTCCAACTTAGTTCATCCTTCTAGAAATATCCATTTTAATGAAGCAAATATATCCATAGTGATCCACTTATATTTGTTTGAACCAACAACTATATATATCAAAACTATGCTCATTGATTCTATGCATCTATATCTTTAAATTCCTTGAAACTATTTTACTACACCATAGGAATCATTTTGATATATCTCCGATTTTAATGGGGTGGATCACATTTCGAGAAAAACACATTAGCCATAAAAGTTTCCCATTGAAACCAAAAGTAATTTGATACAAAACATAGGTTTTAACCTTATATAGTTAATTGTTTCAAATAGATTTTTAATAAAATGAAAAATATTCAATGTAAATCACATGCACATTAACATATAATTGTGATATTTTCCCTTATATAGGTAATTGTTTCAAATAGATTCTTAATTTAAAATGAAAAATATTCAATTTAAAACACATGCATTCTTATACACCCTTATCCTTGATTATTATAATTGAGTTTTAAGAATGAAAACCATTTTCTCTTTCATTAAAATGAAAAATATTTAATGTAAAACACATAGTATTTAGAAACAAAAAGTAATTCGATACAAAACATAGGTTTTAACCAAGTATATAGTTAATTGTTTTGAAAATAGATATATTCATTGTAAAACACATGCACATGAACATATATTTGTGATATTTTCCCTTCTTTCCAACTTAGTCCATCATTCTAGAAATATCCCTTTTAATGAAGCAAATATATCCATAGTGATCCACTTATATTTGTTTGAACCAAAAACTATATATATCAAAACTATGCTCATTGAATTTATGCATCTATATCTTTAAACTACTTGAAACTATTTTATTTCACCATAGGAATCATTTCGATATCTCCCATTTTAATGGGGTGTATCACATTTTGAGAAAAACACATTAGCCATAAAATTTTCCCATTGAAACCAAAATGAATTTGATACAAAACATAGGTTTTAACCTTATATAGTTAATCGATTCAAATAGATTTTTAATAAAATGAAAAATATTCAATGTAAAACACATGCACATTAACATATAATTGTGATATTTTCCCTTATATAGGTAATTGTTTCAAATATATTCTTAATTTAAAATAAAAAATATTCAATGTAAAACACATGCATTCTTATACACCCTTATGTCTACGTAAAGTAGTGAGTGATTCCACAGGTCCTCTACACCCTTCATAGGGTATAATTGGGATAGGTAGTGTTAACTTCTACAAGTTCTATAGGAAGATTCTGTAAAGGGCTAGGTAGCCTCTGGATCTCATCTTTTCTCAAAGGTGACATATCCAGTAAATGCCCCTACAGTCAATCTCTGTAAAATATCTAAATAGAAGTTTGAACTCATATAATTTTGAACTTCCATAGGATTTTATAATTGGGACAGGTAGTGTTAACTTCTACAAGTTCTATAGGCAGAGTCTGTAAAGGGCCAGGTAGCCTTTGGATCTCATCTTTTCGCAAAAGTGACATATCCAGTAAATGCCCCTACAGTCAATCTCTGTAAAAGATCTAAATAGAAGTTTGAACTCATAGAATTTTGAACTTCCATAGGATTTTAGTCTATATGTTGAGTGTTAACTTCTACAAGTTTTAAGATAAACCATTCACATGTCATTTATCTCATGATCATGTGTTTTTTTTTTCAGGGATAAGAATTTACCATTAAATATGATTGAAAAATGGGAATTATGCATAGAAGTTTCTTGCTATCCTAATCCAGGGAAAGAAGTGATTACATATGTGCTTTCCAATATTGCGACTAACAAAGTCATCCAAAGGAAAATGAATATACCGGGAAGAACAAAAAACAACGAGGCATATTATATTGGATTGATAGAATGCTTGGGAACATCTATAGAGTATGGATCAAATGGAATTGTAGTTTTCACCAATTCTGAACTTTTGTGCAACCAGATGAATGGTGTGTGCCAAGTTAAGAAAGAGAGGCTAAAATAACTGCCTGCAATAGCAAACAATATTGTTAGCCAATTTCAATTTTTTAGTATAAGACGTTGTACAAATGTGAATAAGATGTATGTTGATCTATTGCGTGGGGAAATGAAAATTCAGGATTCATCTATCAAATTTGAATTAGAATTATACGGGGCAATGCCAATGCAAGATTCATCTCTCAAAGATGAATTAGTTTTGAAACACTCTTCTTCAAAAATTCAAGATTCATCTCTCACAGATGAATTAGTTTTGAGACGCTCTTCTTCAAAAATTCAAGATTCATCTCTCAAAGATTAATTAGTGTTGAGACACTCTCCTTCAAAGTTTATTGATTGACACTGTAACATATCTTGGATATGTGTGTGTTGTGTACTTATAAATGCGTCTTTTTTAATGACCATGTGCTTTTTTCAATTATATACCAAGTGTGCTCCCACCACACCATGTAAAGCGCAACTTAGTGAACTTCACATTTGCAACAAGTGGTGAACTTCACATTTTTATGAAATTAAAATGTAGGGACTTCAACAAATGTTGTTTAAATGGAGTTTCACTTCTTTTTTAATGTCAATGTGTTTTTTTCAATTTTATACCATGTGTGCTCCCACCATGTAAAGCGCAATTTGGTGAACTTATCATTTTTATAATTTTTTTTGCTTAAATTGAGTTTCACACATCAATCAGTGCTTTGAAAGTTGTGTTTTACATAATTTGTGTAGACTAAATTACATTAATTTTCTGAAAGTTATTTTGAATTTATTTTAAATCAGTCATTTAAAAACATAATTGTAAATGTCCACTGTAGATATATATATTATGGAGGATGAACGACGAAGAAGATCAACAGAATCCCATATCTCTATGAGAGGGGGGGATCATGGATCGAGGGATGTTTATGAAAATTAAATATAATCTTAAATCTCCATACGTGTATGTACATATGGAATTGATTTTTATCAACTTTGTGAGTTAAATTAGTTGTTAATAAGTTTCATTTTTTATTTCTTAGGAGCTAATAAGAGGAGAAGGGTCTCTACTCCATCCATGGAGCATGCCCATGGTTCACCCAGTCGTGGTATGGTTTGAACACAATTTAATCAATGAATATGTATGAGTGTATTTCTATGTATGAATGCATTTTTCAATTGATTATAAATTCGTATTTGTTTATGAAAATTCTCTCTCGTCTCGTGAGGTTGGTGGTGGTTCAAATCCCCTTAGAAGGCCATCAATAAGTGCTAGCAGATTGCATGAAGGTGGTGATATTTATTCCCTTGGAAGCCAATCAACAGCTGGTGGTGCTAGTTCTCAGTAGGGTCGTTCTGGTTCTAAACAGTTTCAGGGTGGGGAAGATGTTAGCCAACCACATCGAGGTTTCCATCAATTTCAATATTTTTTTCATTCAATTTGTATAAATTTGTTTACATACATTTTTTTTTTCTAATTTATAAAATTTTATATATTGATGAAAAGGCTGAAAATGCTCCAAATGTTGGTAAAAAAAGACGCAGGGTAGAATGCTACATTCAAGAAGAAGGTTGTCCACCCACCACGACTTATCCAGCCGAAATTTCTGATATACCTTGGGAGAGAAACATGGCGCAATGCACCTTAGAAAGGTGTCAACAACTTCATGCAAAATTGCAAAGAGATCTCGTGGCTTTGACTCTACCTACTGAGAGTCGACAAAGCTTGGAAATAGTTACACATTCTTTAGGTGAACTAGTAGCTGTGTACCGAAATCTTGGGCCAACAACTGATACATTTGTAGAAGTCATGAGAAAAATAAGGGAAACAATAATGAGTCCTGATAAATGGGAGGATGTAAAAAAAAGAGTTACAAAAGAAATGACGAAGTCAATGTTTAATTTCAAAGAAGGGTCGAAAAGAAAGATGTTGAAGGTGCAATATTTCAAGCAGCCCAATATAGCTCACTATTTGTATGATAGACACCTTGTAGCCTATGGAAGACTCCCATGGAACGACGAGGTTCCTCTTTATTTTGAAAAATTGTTTTATGCAGAATTATTTTTGGAAATGAAACCTAATTACAATGACCTTCTGTCTGAATTTTTTGGACCTGGGAAAGGTCGATTGTGTGACCATAGGGGCGCTAGGCGTGATGTTGAGTTGCCTCACTCTGAGCCACCATTACTGAGTCGAAATTTTCAGGTCGAAACTTTGCGGTCAAATATGGAAGCCACTTCTCAAATTAGTCGAGAAGTAAGGGATGCCATCATCGACAATGTTCACAGTGGATTGGGTGGAGTCAATGTTTGTCTGAATCGACAAAGAGCACGTGAGAATGCACATGCCAATTTTGTATATTGTACAGATGAAGAGATTGACAACATGAGTATTGAAGATCTAAAAATATATGCAAATAATTGTCGCAATGGTTGGCAAGACCTAATTCTTCATGAGGAAGAGGGCATGGGAACGATATGTGTTAATGGTTAGGGTTCAATTATTTTAACACATACATGTAAAATTTGTAATAAATACACATGTATATGTATACATTTCTTTATATGTACATTAATCTAACAAAAATGTATCATTATATGTTAAAACACCATTTTTAGCTGTCACGCATGATGAATGACGAAAATGTTAATATCATGTTCGGAGCCTCTAGTTCAAACAATCAAGATGGGTCTCACCATCAAGATATGTTGACAAATGTTAGTGTTTTTTAAGTGATATTTTTAAAATAAATAATTGTGCACACATGTACATGTACATATATAATAATAAAATGTTTTAACAGATTCCGATTCCATTCGATGTTTTTTGGATGGCAGTACCTTCTTCTTCCTTGGGAGATGTACCTTCTACTTCCTTAGGAGATGTGTCAGATCCACAACAAGTATGGAAAAAATTTCACTTTTAAAATTTATGTTTTTAAGTTATATATATTCCACCTCAAAAAGTTCCATTAAAAAATGAGATATATCTATATCTTGAGTTATTTTAATTTTTTTGAATTTTAGGTTTTTGGAGATTTTCTTTTGGAGCCTCTCTTAGGAGATGTCCCAAATTCACCTGCAGAAGTATTCAATTTTTCACTTTTAAATATATATGTTTTTTTAAAAGTTATAATTTATAAATTGAAGTTTAAAAGTTTTATTATAAATTGAGATCTTGATCTTGAGTTATTTTATACTTTTAAAATTTTGAATTTTAGGTTTCTATAGAAGATTTCTTTAATCCACGGATTCTAGCGACGGAGATAGGAACATCCACACCATTTCAACCATTTGAACAAGTTATCTAACTTTTTTTTTTAATATTATTGAAAATAAATTTATATATACATGAATTTTCATCTAAATTTTTTTAATATATATATATATACATGTATAATGTATAGTTTACTGTTGGAGATGTTCCCATGGGGGACATTTTAGCAGGCGAGAAACAAATGGAGAGGTAACCTCATGAGGTATTGCATGATTTTTTTTTTTTTTTTTAATATTTTGTTTTTTACATGAAGTTCTATATATTTTCACTCATTTTTAAAACATCACATTTCAATGTTTGTACGTGCATTGTGTACAGGTTCCCCATGCTTCGCAAGATAGCTCGCGGATTGAGACTCTGCTAGGAAAGACACTACATCCATCTGTATTTGATGGACATGATTTCTATATTTGATTGAGATTTCTAGTCTTAAATTTACTTTTTTATATATTATCTAGATGCACAGTCATATATATACATATACATATACATATACATATACATATATATATATATAAAACTTGATACTTGTGAGATCTACAATTTTTGGACATATTTTATTGTGTTAATATAATTTGTTTTGTTTTTAAAAGTTAATTTTTGGATGGTTGAAGTACTTTTGGCATGTTAATGTGAAGTAATGTTGTTATATAATTTGTTTGGTTTTTAAAACTTAAGTTTTGGATAGTTGAACTACTAGTAATGTTGTGATCTATAAATTAATGTTTTGCTTTTGAACTACATTTGGCATGTGAAGTAATGTTGTGTTATAATTTGTTTTGTTTTTAAAACTTAAGTTTTGGATGGTTGAAGTACATTTGACATGTGAAGTAATGTTGTGATCTATAATTTTTGTTAAATTAAAAGTTAAGTTTTGGATGGTTGATCTACATTTGGCATGTGATATAATGTTAAATTTTTTTATTGGATAGTTGAACTACAATTGGCATGGCATATGAAGTAATGTTGTGATATAATCAAAAAAAATTTAAAACTCAAGTTTTGGATGGTTGAAGTACATTTGGCATGTGAAGTAATGTTGTATTCTATAATTTTTTGTTAAATTAAAAGTTAATTTTTGGATGGTTGATCTACATTTGGCATGTGATATAATGTTAAATGTTTTTATTGGATAGTTAAATTACAATTGGCATGACATGTGAAGTAATGTTTTGATATAATAAAAAAGTTTTTAAAACTCAAGTTTTGGATGATTGAAGTACATTTGGCATGTGAAGTAATGTTGTGATCTATAATTTTTTGTTAAATTAAAATTAAGTTTTGGATGGTTGATCTACATTTGGCATGTGATATAATGTTAAATGTTTTTATTGGATAGTTGAACTACAATTGGCATGACATGTGAAGTAATGTTTTGATATAATCAAAAAGTTTTTAAAACTCAAGTTTTGGATGGTTGAAGTACATTTGGCATCTTAAGATTTCTTTTGATCTCTACATACTCTTGTTTGAGTGAAAAAATTTCCAATGGGAAGAACATAGCTTTTCAATGCAACTAACCATATCAATTGAGCTCTAATTGAAAAAAGAGTAAAGAAAAGTTAACATGCCAACAAAACATGTCAGCAAAATAACATTCGTGGTTGTCATTTTTATTGGAATAGCTAAATCATATTTTAAGGATTCTCCATCCAAAAACAATTTCAATGAAGAGAATCCTTAATATGATTTAGTTATTCCAATAAAAATAACAACCAAGGATGTTATTTTGTTGGCTTTTTGGTTTTTTTTACTTTTTTTTCAAATAGAGCTCAATTGATATGGTTAGTTGGATTGAAAAGCTATGTTCTTTTCATTGGAAATTTTTTCACTCAAACAAGAGTATGTAGAGATAAAAAACAATCTTAAGATTACTTTCAAGTACAATCAAGTGTTCCAAACATTTTCCCACATGATGATACCTTCATTGACCTCTAAAAAGTAGTTGATGGGCTATATGTTCTGCCTCTTTCCCATATAAATCCCTTTAATTTTTTATTGGAAACATAAGAAGTAGATATATGTTTATTGAATTTGAGTCAATGTCATTAATGAACTCAACTAGGTAGCCTTGTTGATTTATAAATTGGTAAATTGATGACATTCAATTAATTTCATTCTAGAACATATATATTGAGTACATGAAACATTTTTCATCAATGCACATGGGAAAAATACTTGAACAATTAATTGTATTCTAGAACATATATATATCCAATACATGCAACATTTTTCATCAATGCACATACAAAAGCTACTTTCATTTAATTTCCTAGAACATATCTGACCATTGGATAGACAAATTTTGTACTAGATTTTCTATCAGCAATAGAGATGTGGGTGAAATCCCACCAAAAGTCAAAGAAGTGCTCTGAGTCTCTTTTCTAAAAGGAATCTTTGTACAAAACTATATTGTGGATGATTTATTTACATTCCATAATTTTTACCAGAAAAGCCCACGAGAAAAATTGGTCACATTCAGTCCGTGTATATATCCAGTATGTGCAACATTTTTCATCAATGCAAATAGAAAAACTACTTTCAGTTAATTTCATTCTAGAACATATATATTCAGTACATGAATATTTTTCGTCAATGCACATATAGTAAAACTACTTGAACAATTAATTGCATTCTAGAATATATATATATATATATATATAGATAGATAGATAGATAGATATATCCAATACATGCAACATTTTTCATCAATGCATGTATAGAAAAGCTACTTTCAGTTGATCCTAGTGTGCATGTACCAAAACAATTTGTACATGTGCAAACACTTGCACATATAACATAACAAGGCAACTCAATTTTTAGTTGAGTTCTAGAAGTTATAAAACATAATCCAAAGAGAAGAAATTGTTGGGCAGTTCAATTAAAAAAATTTCAATGGAATGCCATCTTCAATGATCCGTTCATGATCAGATTTTGACATTTTCCATTTCTTAATTTTCATTTTTTTCTTTGATTGAACCTCTATCAACTTTATGCGTGTTGCACACACCAAGTGACTATATTGACAACTTATGACATCAGGTTCATAGTCTTCAAAGTAAACAAAATCCCCACTTTGATTAGTTTGTCTGAAAAAATAACCTTTCAATATAATAGATCCTCTTTCATATTGAAATCCGTGATCATTATAGTTTTCTAATAATTTCATTTTTCATTCAGTGCAACGCATCAAATAATACTTCACATTTTCATCGTTGTCAATAGGTGCAATTACAGCAAAAACATCTCCTGCACAATAAAACAAACTTAACAAACTTATGTATTTAAATTTATTTCTAGATCTCTATCATTTGAAAGCAATTCAAATGTTACCTTCTCTAACAAGATCAGAAACTTGATCACCATCAGATGATATTGTAGTCTCCTCTAATTTCATTTCTTTAAACATTGCAACGGACATTTTCCCCTTTGTATTTAGCTCTGTATGTTTCCAATATTTTACATACATTTTGTTTTCACAAACGTCATTGGATTCTATGTTGTCTATGCAAACATGACAAAAACAAGAATATTTTCTTTTATCCAATGCAAACACATTTGTGGAAAACTTTGTTTTAATTGAATGCAATTTTCGAGTCCCTTTTATTGTTTCAACATCATTTCCAATTGATATATCTACTTCTTTGATCCCAATATGCCAAAAAAATCTTTATATGGAAAATTCAAAGAAGAATGTAAATACGGTATCAAAATACAATCAAAGATAATCAATCAGAGATAATCAAATTGTGATAAATGTACACTGTTTAAAATTAGATATCCAATAAAAATTAAAATGAATGTACCTTCGCACTTCCCTTGATCGGTTAGTCTCATGGATTAGAGCAACGATGCACCATTGAACAACTTCTTTACCATCCACAAGTCGGCTTGCAGAGGGATTCATTTGATATCTTCGGAGTGCTCGTTTTATGCATGCCCCTACACCGTCATGTTCTCATTTTCCATGACCAGTCTCAAAGAAATTCCAACAATGTTTAATGTAGGTTTTCTTATGAAGACAACACAACCAAAAGAATGACCGTGCAAATTTGAATTGACCCGCGCATCCATCTAACCATATCCAATGTTCATTGAATGTTATTCCCCGACTTTTCAAGGAATCATAAATCTTTCCAAAACAGTGTTGTACAAAATATGTATCATGTGTATGATCATCATTGATATAAAAGTGATATTCTTTAATAACATGTCGATTTTCACTGGTGCTTTCTATATGATCGACGTTTTTTTCAACATGTCTATATAGAATATGGACGAGCATGGAGACTTGGTTAGAATGATAGTATTCACGCTGAATTTCTTTTTGTGGAAAAAATGTGTAGTTTTCTGCAAAATCAATTATTGACAAAATGGTCCCTGGTGGAAAAACTTCACGGCATTTTTTGAATTTCAAGTCTTGCCATCAAGCTCTATGGGAATGCTTGGTGTATTTATAAATTTCTACCTCAAACTTTCTCAAAAAGTCTATCCAAAAAATTTCTTCTTCTCTTAATTCAATTCTTTTAGCACTATTTTCACCTTGAATAGATGTATGGATATATTCATATATTTTCTATTTCACTTTCATGTTGGACAATGATTGATCATTTATATCAATACGATATTTGTTTTGAAATTTAGTCAAATTTCCACAATCATCGCATTTTTTACCACCAACACATTTCTTTTCGTAAAATAGATCATCGCTTTGTCTTTCACATATAATTTGAGATATGAAATCACGGATAGTTAAAGGAGGAGGTGAATCCTTCCAAAATTTTCTACCAAAATTAAGGAATGTGTCCTAATATAACTCAAATTCCACATGATAACGACAACAACAAGTTTCGTGTATGGTGATAAGTTTTACATACCATGGTTTTTGTTGAACAAAAGCACTAGTTGACACATGAATTTCATGATTTTCTTATTTGAACTTGTTGAACAACTCTATCTGAGTGGTTTCCAAGAAATTTTTTTCATGTTGTTCATATTGATTTCGTGATATTCTTCTTCGCATCACATCCCTTGCATTTGGCGAAACACGTGAATTTTTCTTTCAATATTCATATATTATTTTTTTAACATGTTCTCCAAATCTATCTTTGTATGGTTGCCTACAAATATCTCTCCGAAAATTGAGTTCATCATTTACATCTATTTGCAACCGAAATTTTCGATGTTTGTGCAAAGTTTTTCGCGAGGTTCCTAATGCTCGTGCCATAGATTTTACCAAGTGGTTCTCTTTAGTACTTGATGAAACCACTGCCATATGTATTGATCTACATACAACTGAAACATTTTTCTATCTAGATCTTCTAATTGAATTTATAGCACTATTTATGTTTTGTATCACATTTTCCTTCATTTTTTTTTATTATCTTTGGTTGATTTTCGAATACCCAATAAAGTCGTAGCTTCTTTTAATTTCCTTAATGATAGGAGACCTTTCAACATTTGGGCTTGAACTATCACATGTTCATTTATGAAGTACGCATTAAAAATGCGGTAAACATGATATCGTATATAATGGTCAGCTTTTTTATCTCCATATGTGTGAGTGTCAACATTTTCCAACATCTCATCATCGACATTGATTTCATCTGTACATATTCAAATGAATAATACATAATAAGTTTACATATTCAATAAATAACTAAATTAATAGATATATGTATAATTTCAATAATACCTGCATGTGTTCAATATATATATATACATACCATGTGATTCAATTTCTTCACTTGTATTTCTTTCAACATTTTCACCATCTCCAGGCTCAATATCTCTTTCAAAATTTTGTACCTCATCATCAATGTTTTGAGGAATATCTCTCTTTGTTTACATTGCAAAATATTTTTCAAATTAGTTCATCAAATAAAAACTAAGCTTCACATTTTACACTAGGAAAATTTTAAATATATCAAAATCATAATATTTACATTTACATACCTGCCTCAACTTCTAGTTGAGGCTGATTTTCCACTTCAATATTCGAGAGTGCTTCTATCTTTCTTTTGCGAAATTGTCTCGTCTCTTCTCTACGTTCCTCGGGGTTTCTTTTTCGATCATATTTTCTCGTACAATTCCTTCGATTTCCCATGATAATAGAGTATGAAGTTCAGAAAATTTCCTTCAAAAATTTAGACAAAAACACAATTAAAAAACACATCACAAAATATTTAATTTTAAAAGAACTCATTTTAAAAAATTTGCAAAAAATACATACTCCAATCCAAAACACTTACTTTAAAAAATTCGAGAAAAAAATGTCTTATAAAAATGAAACGAAGCTCAAAATATTTACTTCCAAGTCCTTCAAAAAAAATTCATTTAAAAATTTAGACAAAAACTCATTTAAAAAAAATCATTATAAAAGATTTACTTCAACCCAAAACACGTACTCTAAAAAAATGTCACTTCAAAAAAAATCTCCAAAAAATGTCCATTGAAAATTAATTCCAACTTCTTAAAAAATGCCACTTTAAAAAATACTTCAAAAAATATTTCCAAAAGATGTCCAAAAATTGTTCTTTCGAAATTAAGTCCAAATCCATACTTTCAAAAACAATGAAGCCCAAAAAACATCCAAAAAATATATCACATACCTCCAACAAATGTCCTTTGAATGTACGTCCAAGAAAAGTCCTTAAACCCAAAAAAAATCTTTTGCAAAAATGTTCTTTGAATGTACCTCCAAGAAAATTCTTTAAACCCAAAACAATTCTTTGGAAAATCAGACCAAGACCTTTGTAAAATCAGACCAAATGCCACTTTAAAAAATACTTCAAAAAATATCACTTTAAAAACTACTTCCAAAAAATGTCCAAAAAATGTCCTTTCGAAATTAAGCCCAAATCCATTCTTTCAAAAAAATGAAGCCCAAATCCATACTTTCAAAAAAAATGAAGCCCAAAAAACATCCAAAAAATGTGTCACATACCTCCAAGAAATGTCTTCTGAATGTACCTCCAAGAAAAGTCCTTAAACCCAAAACAATCTTTTGTAAAAATGTTCTTTGAATGTACCTCCAAGAAAAGTCTTTAAACCAAAACAATTCAATTCTTTGCAGAATCAAACAATTATTTGCAAAATTAGACCAAGACCTTTGTAAAATCAGACCAAATGTGTGAAATATGTGAAAATAATGAACGATTTCGTGGAAATTTATATTGCCGCGAAATGTTTTTTAGGAGGGGTTTCGTGGTATTTTCCGGCCGACGGAAAATTGGGTAAAATTTCGGCCGAAATTTTGAAAAAAAGTTCGCTCAAACTTTTATGTCGTTAGACTTGATGGGCCGTCGGCGCAAAAAAAGGATTCGGTCGAACTTTCTTTGAGAGCTCGACCGAACTAACGTGTTAGCAATTATGCAGGCCCAAGCTCTGAATATGTATCTGCAATTTTGGACTGATTAAACTCCATGAAACATTCTGAATTAACTGTCGGAATCAAAACAAACATTTTCAGAATTGAATCTACTTTTAGGAAATATAACTTTTATGGAATTTCATAAATATTTACTAATTTTAATTAATTTTGTAATAAAATGGGTACAAACAATTTCTGAAGGTCATTATGATTCAGTGAAATCATAATTTTGTATCTTCCAAAATACATTGTAAAAAAAATTAAAAAAATTATTGGTGCATTACATTGGTCTGTCGTCTCTAATGGGTAGTTTTTATATTTTTAGTTTATAACTTATATGTTAAGGAATTTCTTATGTCGTGAAACATATTCAAAATATGCAGTTTTTTCATATTGGACCAGTTCAAAAAATTCTAGTAATAATGATATGCATTCGTTGGCTTTGTAAATATGATGAAACCGAAGTAGACTATGTCTATATTGTTGTAACACATTTTGTTTCTAAAAAACACAAAGTTTCAAAGAATACAACATTGCGTATTAACATGACTTCTTATGAATCTTTTGATTGCTAAAAAACACACACTCTAAGAAACGCTAAGTTGACATATCAATTGTGTATAAAAAAATTCCAAAAAATAAGTAATAGAAAGCTAATAAAATTTCTGACAAATTTTATTTTTATTGTAAAATGAAATTCTAAACAGAAAAATTGTTTTAGCTTGCAGAAAGTTGAAAAACAGAAAAAAATAAAAATAAAAATGAAAGTTTTTTCTCAAAAAAGAGCAAAAAGTGTAACTCAACTTCACATTTTCACCTTGATTATATGTAACATTTTTTGTTAAAGAAATGATTGTTAGTTTTTTCTTTCTAAAAATTAAATGTAAAGATAATATGATGTTGTATTTTTATGTTTTTCATTATGGAAATGCTACATAAATATATGCCTTTCTAAATGAAATTAAAATCAGCGCTTCAAATTTGATCATTAGTTCCCTGCAGATGGAACAATGTGTTATGTGTTGTTAACTACCGTAAATATTTGTTATGAAAGATTCGCACGAGTTACATCGAAGCCAAATTCATGGGTATAAATTACTAGCTGCAAAATAATTGACAGGTGTGTAAGAATATGGAATTGGAGGTATTTTTATATCAACTTTATGCAAATCTCGGAAATGGTTGTTTTCCACAATTTTCCAATATCTAGCAAAGAAGGTGTATTTCAATGTGGTTGGAGAGAATAAAGCATAAAGATTATGGAAGAAGCTTCGTGATATATATAAAAGAATAAAGCATTAAACAAAATTTTCTTGATGAAAAAACTTTATAATCTCAAGATGAAAGAGGGTTCTTTAAAGTTGCTGAGCACTTGAATGAATTCAATATTATTACTAGTCATCTTGCCTCTGTTAAAATCATTCTAGATGATGAAATCAAAGCTATAATTTTAATATGTTCCATGCCAGACAACTGAGAAAATTTAATTGTAGTATGAGCACTTCAGCACCTGCAGGGACCCTGAAGTTTGATGATGTCAGCAACAATTTAATGAATGAGGAGCTACGATGCAGGTCAATTGAAAAAAACCAGGGAAGAGAAGCTCTATCTCTAACTAATCGTGTTATGAAAATTGATCGAGGTCAACAAGGGCACTCAAGATCGAGAGGTTGATCAAAATCAAGGAAGGTCATGCTCATTTTCTTTCATTGTGGTAAACTAGGGCACATGAAGAAAAAGTGTCGAATCTGGAAGAAAGGACAAAAAGATAAAAAACCGGTCAATACAAATCACAAATCATCCAACAAAAATGAAGGTGGGACTAATGTTGTAGTCACATATGGTGATGTGTTATTTACAATTTTAGTAGAAGGTGCATGTTTATATACATCTAGTGGTAGCTTTGATTGGATCCTTGACTCTAGGGCATCTCACCATGTTACCCCGTGCAAAGATAGTTTTGTTGCATATAGTCCTATTGATTATGGTAGAGTGTCTTTGGGGAACAATCGTTTCTGCAGTATTGTTGGAGTGAGAGATGTCTAGATCAAGATGAAGGGTCGCTACGATATATTGTTGAAACAAGTTAGGAATGTACCATAAGTACTCATGAGCTTCATCTCTATGGGATGGCTAGATGATGAAGGCTATTTCAAAAGATTTGGAAAAGGAGACTGAAAAATTAGTAAAGGATCATTGGTCGTGGCCAAAGGACGCAAGATAAGAACATTATATACATTGAAGACAATGATACAAAAATCAGATTTGACTAATGTAACAAAAGAAGGAAATTCAACAAATCCGTGGCATAAGCGTTTGAGTCACATGAGAGAGAAGGGCTTAAAAATCCTTGTTAGTAAAAATTTACTGCCAGGTTTGAAATCCTATAATCTTGATCTTTGTGTGAATTGTATATATGATAGACAAGGAAGGGTTTCATTCCTTAGAGGTGGCCATGACAGAAAGAATTTTTTTTTAGAGTTGATACACTCGGATGTGTTTGGGCCTGTTAACATTAAGTCATTAGGAGGAGCATCCTATTTTGTAAAATTTATAGATGATGCATCCAGGAAGGTTTGAGCCTAATCTATGAAAAGTAAAAGTGAAGTTTTTGAAATATTTCAAAAATTCCATAT